>JABFEA020000017.1:36103-58081 GCA_019775915.2 Cyphomyrus plagiostoma | reverse complement strand
CCCCCCCCCCCCCCCCCCCCCCCCCCCCCCCCCCCCCCCCCCCCCCCCCCCCCCCCCCCCCCCCCCGCCGCCCCGGCCGCCCCCCCAGGGCAGGGGACAGCCTAGATGGGATACAGTCTATCGCAGGCCACACACTGAAGCACACTCCGAGGGCAATTCAGGGATTGATGTGGCTACCCAATGGCCGTCGCATTGTGCAAGGAATTCAGAGTATGCAGAGAATCCTCTGGGACATGAGGGGAGCATCCAAACTCTACAATGCAGGGGGTGGATTTGAACTCAGAACCAGGAAGTATAAGATGCACAATAATCATCAGAATAAGCATCTCGGCAACATCCTTCTGTGCAGCTGCAGACAGGTACAATTATTAGCTGGGGGGGCAGAATGAAGAGGAGGGTGTTCGCCATTGAAGCATGTTTTCCCTGCCGCTAATCATAACAGATAAGTAGAACAATAATGCTGGCCGCTCTGTATTCAGAAATGATTTTTAGAAGAAATAAAATGAGTACTACCAATGAGGTGTTACCATGGTGATCTCCATTTGCATTCCAAACTGGTATAGTCTGCCAGCGGTCCTCTGAGGCAGGCGTCCTACATAAAGGCGTCCAGACGTATGCCTTTTTCCAATTAGTCTTTCAGCTTGATAAACGTACACTCCCTTATCATGACAGCTGGCCTTTTGTATGGATACGGCGCTAGACTGTGACAAAACGCCACGTGGCGTTTGTTGGTAATCCCTAATTTTAATGTCCTTATTAATGCACTTTAAATTGACTGAGCGAGCGCCATCTGGTTTTCCCTCGGTGCTTAATGCCCTGCCCTGGGGATGCCGAATCAAGAGCCCTGCCCCTCCCTGCCACTTCCCTGCCCCTTGCCAGACCAGCATGCTTTTTAATGGCAAACCTGCCCCTATTCAGGTGAGCACGGACGGCAAATTGTGATCATCGGGGATGTGTGTTTCAAATTCCACACCCAGAGTTTAAGTCTATGTAATTAACGGGGCTGTATTGATGCGTATCAAGAAGGCAGTTTTATATTTGCAGGCATGTGTGACAGTCTCTCACACAGAATATTGTAGATGAATCCAGGAGAAAGGTGGAAATGGAAAATTCTGGAAATGTCAAGCAAGGTTTCAGGGCTCAAAGCCCATGGCACACTGGTATCCCCCTGGAAACGCCTCTGTCTGTCGGCGAACTCTGCATTTATGAAAATAATGACAGGCGCAGCAGGATGCGTGTGGAGCTGCTTCACTTTCAGCCCGGCTGCCCGGATCCCGTCACTGGTGACTTTTAACAAAACGGCACTGGTGCGCCGCCGGTTGCTAGGCAACAGTATCAACACCCTCTTCATGCATGAGTGACTGGCGAAATCTCGTGGCTTCTCCATTGATTTTCCCTCGTCTCTCACTTTCTTCTTCTCCGAAGCAGGATTCATGTATCTCCGCTAATCCCTGGGAAGCCAGGGGATTCTCTGGTGCCTGGATTAGGCACGCTTGCAATCACTGGGACCTGTGGGTGGAAATTGTGCTGATTTGTTCAGTTGCCATATCAATATCCTTGTGTTATTTTAGAGATAGCTATTAGAAAGATGACTGAACATATAGAAGCCTTTTTCTTTTGTCCTGTCGAATTCGCACTGATGCCTTCAATTGTTTTCAAACTTGAAGGAACAGGGAAGTGGTTGCATGGCATATGTGCCTAATGTCCTCTCAGTTTGGCACAGTAGGATCTGGATTTTGTTACAGATGAGAGCTTGGGGCAGCTTTTTAAAGGTGTTCTTCTCAAACCTCCTTTGTGTGTCTTGCGCAGTTTATTTTTCGCTTTCGATTTCTCTAAGGTTTGATCCACCCAAGGGTGTTTATGGGGGGTGAGGCCACAGAGTCAAAGACCCCAGCTAAAAGCTGATTGGCCTCTGGAGTGAACCTCCCCTGTCACTTACCGATGCAGAACATATCATTGGATAATAATATAGTTGGTCCCTCTATATAAATTATGGTCCCCCCACCTTTAAAAAAACCCTATTTGCCCCTGAATCCTAACAAAAGTAAAGCTTTGACCCATTTAAAAATTTGATATAGGTCCTTAATAAATCTGTCTGAACTTGCACACAATTTAGAGTTATTCCAAAATTATTTATACAAAAATAAACCTTGCTTATCTTCAAGAAGCCTTTCTCACTGCAAAACATGTTTTTGAAACATCATTTTTTCACACACACACACACACACATGCACACACACACGCACACACACGCACACACACACACATGCACACACGCGCACACATACACACGCACACATGTACACACACATGCACACGCACACACATGCACACACACGCACACACATGCACACACACATGCACACACGCACACACACACACGTACACACACATGCACACACACACACACACGGGGGGGGGGGAAGCGAAGCTTACAGTCAGAGTACAGCATTCAGGCCATTTTGGACGCACTGTTAGAGGCTTGTTCAGAGGCCCAGTAGAGATGTGACTATTCTACATAGGGTTGGGGCTCCAACCAGCGACCATCTGATCACAGGCAGAGACTAACACACATTCCACCCCCTTGGTTTCCGAAGTAATATTGCAGATTAATAAAAGGGGAACAACATGATTGCATCTAAAAGGACATAAATGAAAGGATACAACTTATCATCATGGTGCTGAATACCTGAGTTGAAGGAAGAAATTGTTCTCTCCATGGCTACTACGAAAAATAAGGGATAGTAGAAAAAATGAGGGAAATGGCACTAAAAATAAGAACAAATAAGGACAAGTGTTGAGCCTGCGGAGGGCAGGACCCCTTCAGAACATGCGGGGGCACATACAGTAATTGCTTTGTGCGACCCCTCTGGCCGCAGCGGACTCACACCAGTCCTCCCAGCAAAACCCTCTGGCTGCAGCGGACTCACACCAGTCCTCCCAGCAAACTCACCTGACCGCAGCTGACTCACACCAGTCCTCCCAGCAAAACACTCTCCTTCCCAGAAGTAGGAGGCTCATTTTTTCATGGCAACATTATTCTGCTGCTTCTGGCCCACAGTCACATCAACTACAGCTGCCTTTAAAGGCATGTGTGCCCGTGTGTGTGTGTGTGCGGGGGAGGGGGGGCATATCTCATCCTTCCTCCATTAATGAGCTGAGGACATTGCTGAGGTGAGGCTGTGAGAGTGTCAGGACACTCAGCTGCACAAACAGAACAGACCGCGGCCTTGCCTGGGATTCCCCCTTTTTTAGGGAATACCCAGTATACAAGCTGGCCTGCTGTATCAGCAGGAAGGGCAAAGGGAAATGGCTGAGATGAAAGGTGCCTTTTATGCTGCTGGCTGTGCGAATGTCCTGTTCTGATAACAAAAGAATCTGATCACTGAGGCCAAGAAAAACAAAACACTATATATAAAGAGGCAGCTGGAAAAAATCTATATATATAATCATTTATTACAGATATTGTGTTCATCTGGGAACGAGTATGTAAAACATAAATATGTATTGTTTCTTCTATGAAATAACTTTTTGGGATGTGATATAGATGTATAGAAGGTGCATCAAGTCAATAAACACAACATTTACAGTTGCAGTAATATGCACGTGCAGTCTGAACACAATCAATGTGGCCGCTCTGATTTTACCCTCAAGTGAATCACCTAGTGCTGTGAAATCCTCCACTGACATACACACACACACACACACACACACACACACACAATTTGTATTCATATCTTTGGGGGACCATCCATTCATTTCTATGGTCAAAACTTTAATCCCAACATTGACACCCTTAACCCAGCCCTAACCTTAACCATAAGTAACTGAACAAAATACAAGACATTTTTTGTTTTTTGATTGCAGTCACAGATCTTTTTAAATTTTAATTTCCCCTCGTGGTAATGGAAGAAATGCTCCCCACAATGTCAAAATGACAGGTTTTTGATCACTTATTATTTGGTCCCCACAATGGAATACATACAATATGCAGACACACACACGCATGCACACGCACACAAGTGGTGAATCACCCCGATTAATCAGCACACAAAATCCCACCAGCACAAACTTATTAGCATCTATGTTCCTTGTGACAAAAGGTAGGTTTTGTACAGCAGCGACTCAGCGCGATATCAGTCGCATTCACAGCCAAAGCACAGAACTGCTGGTGTCTCCGTGCTTCACCACGTACGTGCCTTTTACCATCTTCTGAGTCACTGTCGGCAGTATTTGGAGCCAACGAGAGGTAGCATGTTATTTACTCTCAGCAAAGCTTGAACAACTGACCAGCAAAGCAGAAAGTGCCATTTTATGTAGATATTATTTAAATGTCATTTTGGAACACAAAGGAACTGTGACATGTCCTTTTCTAATGAGAGCACATGAATTTGTCGACTTCAAGATGTTATCATAAGACAGTTTTCATAGGACGATAATATTCATTGGTAAATAGGGGGAATATTTTGCTCTATGCCCATGGACCACTAATGTACCCCATTGTACTGAAGGTGTGGAAAAAAAAATGATTTCACAAGGGCATAAATGTTCACTTGATGGAAAGTAAGACCATAGATGGTTTGATGATGTGATTTCAGAACTCGTCACTTCATAGCGGCAATCAGCTGTGATGACACAAATTATTCAGGACAGTAAAGATAATAACTAGATCAAATGAATGCAAAGATGATTGTGTAACGGAAAGTGTAATTTTGTTATTCTATAATATACTGTGATTCAATTAAATATGTATCAATTTTAAAAAAAAATGGCTCAATTCAGTTGGCTGAAATTATGACCATTTTCTTCGGTTATAAATCCTAAATCCATCCCAGAATACGCCCCAGCCCCAGGAACAGTACCCACCCCCTCCTGGGTATAATCGCCCATTACTGAGTGCTTCCAGAACGATCTTCCTTTAAAAGCGTTGTCATCTTTATTAGCTCCTTACCTGACAATGTTATCAAACGCATGCCGGTAAATGGTTGGCTGTTTTACTGTAGTATATGACATTAGCGCCACTCTTCAGGGTATGACAGCACCTGCTGGGCAATGACCTTCAACACACACGAGAGACACAGAGTACGCAACATGTACACCCCCCCCACACCTCTCTGCAGGACATATTTTCTTGTAAAATTCAGAGTAGTCTTATTTGTATGCTTTTCTTGCTATTTTCCTTGATCTTACTCAGACTGTCAAACTAGATGGCTCATTCTGCAGGTGATTCCACACCTCATTTCCCCAAGATCAGGCTGAAACACCAGGGCAGCCGCTCACATGATTGCAGAGTGTCGTGTGGTTTGACAGTCCAGGGACACATCAGACAGGTGCATTCCAAAATGTGTGTTAAGTGGGTCCATATCAACCCCTTGCGATGCCAATTTGGGCCTTCGAGATGCAACCGAACTCTGAGACTTGATCTGCTCCCAAGGACTGTCAAGCAGAGGATTCCTGGCCTGGATTCAGAAGGTGCCACACAAGGCTCTGAAGAAATGCAAATCGAATGGGTTTTCTCTCTTCTTCCAGCCATGCAGTCCCCCCCCCCCCGTGTGGGAGCCGTTTCTTGCGTGGAGATTATCCTACTCCTTCCCCTGCAAAGCTGCACGATGCCTTTTTTTGTGGGGGAGGAATTCAGTGGGTAGACCAGATCAGTATTCTCTCCCCTCCTTGCCATTCCGTCTGTCCCTCTCTGGTCTGCATGCATTTCCCGTAAGTTGACAGCCGTAGATATTGCTCTCCACGCTCTGACGTGTGATGAAGCTGTGAGGAAGGTAGAGGGAATCTCTCCGAGCCTCAGCATGGGGGCCGCCGGCTCCCGCACCTGATTACCACTGATGTGAAATTGATTATCTCACGTGGGGACCCAGGCTTCTCCAGCTATGACACAGAAAACCCATCCCAGGAAGCCAGCTGAAAATATGGACTGTTCCCAGAGGACAGGAGGCAGGCGGAAAGGATCATTTCCAATTGCAAGTGCAGCGAATCAGGATGCCGCAAAAGAGGGGGGAACGGCGCGGGGATAGACAGTTATACACACAAACATGAGGAGGCCTATGTCTGGTGCCTGAGATAGCTTGATGTCCAGAATGCACCAGACAAACGGTCAGTCTGCGATGACAAAAAGTATAAGCAAAAGACAGAAATGATACTTTCACAGCCTTACCTGGACTATTAACCAGAATAATCCTTGGAAATGTCTGCTCTAAACACTGTACAAAGGGGATACAGAGATCAGATTCCTCATATTTTAATGTAATTGATAGCTTCAGATGAACAAAACATGTAAGTTACATCAGTGAGACATCCTGAAAGTAGAACAGAATAGCCATACTTTATTCACCTCCCTGCATAACTTGTCTTTTTGCCAAACCCCATCTTGGTTCCCTTGAGACACACAGACCATACTGTACACAGGTCAGAGCAAGGTTTGAGGTCACTGTGCAGGGTCACCATCCAGCACTCCTGAGGCAAGTGCTCAAGGGCCCAACAGTGGAATTATTAATGTAGGGACATAAAATTGTAGCAGTAAAACTGTTTGGATCCAGTGTTTTTTTCACAACTACTTTGGCAAAGTTTCTCTGTCATGTTAGATGTTGAGAGCCACTCTCTGCAGCATCCTGTGCCCTTAATTTCAGTTTTGGTTGCCCTTTGGCTGAGATCTGGAACATCTCTGGTGTACGGTTGTAATAGCCACACATTTTGCTTTCAGTGGTAAAATTTGCCAAGCCTTACGAGAGTCAGATACTGAACTCACTGTAACTTATAGCCAAAAGCGCAATGTAACGTTTGTGTTTAGGTATGTATTTGCTCAGGTCTAAACTCAAGCTCATATTAGAGGAGATTTTTGGGGGAGCTTATTGGAAAGTCAGTACTACTGTTCTACAGCTTGTGCTGTGTACAGTAAGGGTTTTAATCTGCTGGTAGCATAATCTGAAGGAATGTGGATTTGTCAGGTTCTGGGTCGCAGGAGTGAGACCTTGAGAGTCGAGCAGGATGAAGACATCAGCTTCACCACATGGTTCAGGCAAGATATCGAAAGCTGTGTTTCGGTCACTAGGAGAGCTACCGCACTCTCAGAGCAAGGCAGGTGGGGAATCTCGGAGGAGTGCCTCACAATACGGCTGCATGAGCGTTTTGGGTAACCACACCTGGCATCATGCATAAAAAATGACCTGCTGGGTATGTTTGCGTGGGTGGATGTCTGTGTGTCATGGACTCTGACACTCATGGTGGCAATGACAGAGGGATGGGATGGATACCCCTGGAATTTCATTTGCAAGGCTAAGGAGTCTCCGTGTCCTTTCACCGCAGCATCTGCTGATCCGTGGCTGGAAAACATCACTTGTTCCCGCTGAAAAGACCTCCCTGATTATGCCCCCCCCCAGATGCTAAATTTGGAGCGCACTGTAATTAAAAATGCATCAGCCCAGCAAACTCAGACTTCACATTGTCACACAACTGCTATATATGCACGTATATAGCAGGGGGTGTGTTGGGTGGTGGTTGTGGTGTGTTGGGTTATTAATGTAAACATTCAATTGGGTTCCTTGAATGTCTGGAAACAATACTGGAAGCATGAGATAAAATTCCTTGTATCTTCAAATTACAGGGAAACCTACAGCTGTCTGATGTTTCCGTCTGCACTGTGATAATCCAATTCACCTTGAAATGAGCTAGTTACAGACCAAGATTTAAGATAGGATTCTAATGTGCTAGATAGGCATTTAACATGAGAAAAATGTCTGTAAAACATCTCATAGAGGACAAACAACAGGACTGACTACCATCATTGTGTCCACCATGCTGTTTCATTGTCTATCAAATTTTAGAAAGATTGGATTACCCATCATCCATCTGCTTATGCAGCACAGGCTTGCTTGGAGGGGGGTTGGAGTGTACCAGGCAACCTAAGGGACAAGGCATGGAGAACATTTTGGATGGGATGCCAGTCCATCACAGGCACACAGATGCACAGGCACACACAATAGGAAATTTAGAAAGACCAATTCACCTTGCATGTCTTTGCTCACCCACACAGAACTGGGATTTAAACCCCCCCACCACAGAGAGGCAGGGTATCAGTGCCCACAATGTCAGCAAGCCGCCCGAAATGCATTACTTCCAGTTACATCTTACTCTGCTGGAGTACACAATTGCACAGGGACATTTTAAATAAATACATTTATGGTCACAAACATATCAAGAATTTGTGTTTATTACCACGAAAAAGCCAGAAGGCAGAAGCTCAATGTGCTGTGCTGAGAGTTAATGAAGATGCCTGGGCTAAGATCACTCCCAAATTCGAGTCCGAACTGCACCAGAGGTGCATGAGACAAAGCAGCCAGTGCAGCTTCAGATGCAGAGCACTGTAAGAGCAATTCATCAGTAAGACGTAAGGAATCCAGGCTTCGCTGCCTTCCACTTTAGTAATCTGTCAAAGCAGAGTCACTGCATGCGCTCCTTGGCTGTAATTTTGATAGCAAAGTGTTACCTGGGGCTCAGGGCTGTTTTTCATTTGAATAGACAAAAAAACAAAAAAAAAACAAAACATCGCAGTGTTTCCGCACTTGTACTCATACAAATCGTAAATAAAGCACCTTTTCATTTTACGTAATTTCATTCCCACCAGCCGCATGAAGCTCAGGCAAGTCAACGGACAATACATTTAGGAAGCATTTTAAAAACATGTATTGACTACAAGAGAAATTGTGAAACGTCACATTCTATATACTTAAGAATAAGCATGGGATGGAAATGGATGGACAGATGGATGGATGGACGGACGGATAGACAGACGGACGGATGCCTGGAGAATATCTTCTGATGCTGCATAATCCCCTGTGCGTTGCCTGTGGACCAGAAGACATTTACAAACACACAGCTGGAGACTTGCTGGACTACCTTGTACGACTCTGACGCATAGTTGTTCTGTAAAGCCCTCTGAGGATCAGCCACCTTGTGGGAAAAATCTGGCCAGAGCAAACAGGGGGACACTCACAGGGTGCGTGACTCAGAATGAAACACAGTATGTGAGCCGGTTCAGGACATAAACCTTTATTAAGCTATTGAGCCTGAAGATTTCAAAGGAAAAGGAGTCAGAGGATATAACAAGGCTTATAAAACATAACCTGACCAGGCTTTGATAAGACACCAGGTGGAGTAATTTCAGAGACCCTCACGCCTTACAGTAAACATCTGTTTAGGTCTTTCAATAATAATAATACTAATAATAATATATGAAACCATAAAAGTAATGTGTTTTACAGAATAGGTGACCGTCCTTTACACTCTTTTTTGCTGCAGTATTTGAAAACGGTATGTATCCTTAAAGCAAGAAGTGAGATTTGTTGAAACTCAGAACCACTGCAAAACCTGAACTTTTTTTCCCCCAATGAATATTATACACTTTAAAACTAAAATAAGTATAACCAACTAGATTAATAATACTAAGAAGAATAAGTTTAGTTTTTAATTTTTTCAAGCAAAAATTTCGCACTGATTTTAAAACTTAAATAAATTTAGACTAAAGTGAATTTACTAAGGGTTGTACAATAAATAATAATAATAATAATAATAATAATAATAATAATAATAATAATAACAACAGATATGGTGCACCAAACCAGATGTCATTTTGCAGGTGTACTTAGAAACGTTTTCGGGGACCATAAGTATCTTTAGAGTAAACTAATTGCATTTACAATCCAACAGGCAATGGATACAATCCCAGCTCGGTGTTTTTTATTGCTTAAGCATACAATGCATAATCGTGACCACGGCACAATCCTTTTTAGTACTCGAAGAAAGAGAATATGTAGAGCATATGGAGAAGTCAACTTTCTCGTTCTTGAATAGCATCCCAGCGAAAACATTCCAGACCTCGGCGTCAAGATCCTGATTAGCAAAAAAATAACATATATATACATTTATATATGTTGTGAGTTTTGGCTGTAGTGTGATCTGGGAGCAGTATATATGGAATAGAGAAATTCCAACAGCGATATTACCATGCAAAGCACTAGAGATCATTACAAGAAAATAACTGGTTTTCAAAGCAAGAATAGAAACAAACTCTTCTGATTCACATTTGGAGTTGTTCTCTTTGCTCATTTCAATACCATTTTTAGATTAAATTAAACTGTGCACCAATCAATGCTCTCCATCAACCATGTATTAAATTACTGTACACTACTGTAACGATTCCCACTAAACTACATGTTTACTTACAATAGAAATGTTTATAACAAATAGTTTCTTCCATGTTCAGGTCAACAAACAACTGCTAAAATATGTTTAAATAAACAAAAATAAACAAACAGACAAACAAATAAATTAATGATCATAATAAAATAAAATAATCAAAAAAGACTTTTGTGGTTTTGTGCCAGTCCTTAAAATGTAAAACATACCTAATTTGTTCATTAGAGATGCACAGCATAGTGCATCAAAATACAACAGGGCTTCTCTCCTCTTAGATAGTTACAAGTACTGGCAAAATAGTCATCTGATAAACAGAAAAGAAGCGGAAAACCCTTCCCTGCAGAGTTATTTTGGCTATGTAAATGCGACACGTGTGTCATGTAAACATTGCACACATGTTAAGTGGGTAAACTGCGAAAGTGAAACCATTACCATTTATCCAAATACACATATCATTGCTAATTTTAGAAATCGTATGTAAAATGGCAAATAGACCTGTAGGACAATAAATAACTTGTTGCATGCCTAATATATAACATAATCTTCGGAAAAAAATGTTATATGGCTAAAATATAACAAATGCACAAAAATGTATAAATTCCAACAATCAATACCTTCAAAGTTGATTCTTACTGAGAAGTAAATAAGACTACAAATGAAATGCATTAGTGAAAATAAGTATTCTTGATAATACTATGAAACAGTTTAAATTGAAGCACTTGTAGGTGTTTGGTCCCTTCCGATTTCCCTAACATAACATAAAATTGTGTCCTGCAAAGGCTTTTGTTTAAAAACAATAAATAAATACATAAATAAGTAAACTGTTTACAGTACAGTGATCTTTTTTTCCCAATACCTACTTAAAACTACAGTAATTGAAAAAAATTTAAACAGCTTGACATTTATAAATAGCTTCTGATGCAGGGAATATTCACATGACAAAAATATAAACTGATATTTAAAATAAAAACAAACCCCACTCAAAAACAAAAATCACCCAAAATGATACAATACATGTGAAAATAAATAGATACATATTTACAGCCGTATATATACTATGTCTTTTGAAAAGCACTGCTTCGGATAAAAGGTATACAAAAATGAGAGAAATTATCCAACTCAATGGACGCTTTATGCCAGTTTAACAAAGTACATCGTTTAGCAGTTACTGGTTATATTTGGCTTGTCTTCAGTCCTATATTCAATGTATGTTAGACCACATTACAGCCCCTTCTACTTCGAGGGGACCATATCTTTTATTACAGGTTCTCTGTTTAAGTAAGTGGCCCAGTAAACCAGGTTGAAGCTGCCAAAGAGGACAGGGAAGATTATTCTGGACATGCGGTCGATCTTGCTGACGCTGTTGAACGTCTTCTTGTTCTCTGCGGGCTTGGCGTCTGGCTTGGCCTTGTTAGGGTCGGCTGTAGCGCCTTTGGAGATGGTCGGAAGTACCGAGTCCTTGGTGATGTTGGGCGCGTAATTGGCCACTGCCACGGCATACGCGTTGTTCTTCTTTATTATAGAAGCTTTCTCCTTTTTCTGCCAAGAAAACCAATCAGGGATTGTTGTTTTTTCCCTCACAAGTGTCCTTCCCCCTCCAACTGACAAATATTCCCCAAGCTTTGTTTTAACAATCGGTAACAGGATTACGGAAAGGGCAACAGATCGATTGGAATGTGCAACGAGTGGCTCAAAACTAGGATTTCCACTGCCACCTTAAGAATGCCGGGACTACAAGAAGCCTTTGAACTTTTTAAGCTGACTCACAAACTATGGGTTAAAACAAGTTCAATATGTATTGACAGGTGTGCTTAAGACCATGTGATTTAAGTCCTCGCATTTAGCATATGGCTAATTGGTTAAATGCAAATGAAACAAAAAGAAGATCAGTTAGAAGCAGTTACAGGTAAGGAGAGCATGGTGTTTTACGTAGCTAAAATAATTCCTGGCTTTCCTCAAACATTGGACAGGGCACCCTTTTCTCACAGCCTGAATTGAGGTTTTTGACAAATGTTTTCACTTTGTTATTTATTTACCTAAAGCAAAATGTTAAGCAGGTTAAAGTACAGTACAGTAAAACAACTAGCATGCACGCCTTTTTTATACAATCTGTTCAGGTTTTTCAGCCCTCGCCAGATGCGGTATGTTGATTTCCTCTACCTTAAGTGCTTGGAATTTTCTGCCCAGAACTGCTGGATACGGTATCACTCAATATCATCAGAGGTGGAGAGTTCAGGCCCAAAAAGTAAAAAAAATCCAGACCAAGATTTTTTTCAACCAGCCGGTTGAGTATAAAGAGACATATTCACAGAGTCCTCAACCGGTTGGTTGAAACAAAATCTTGGTCTGGACTTTTGTTTTCTGGACCTGAAATATCCACTTCTGGGTATCACAATAGCATGCCACACTCATCGCTTACGCAAAACCTCGTCCTAAGGTCCTACAGCTACCGAGCTCACAGGCCCAGTGTTGGCCAAACATACTAAAGGTTGGGGTATTTCTTGCTCATAAAATGAGATTATGACTTGAGCTCTATTACTAAACAGATGTGATTCTTACCTTTAGCAATACAGATTTATACATGGCAAAATCTGAATGCCGCGGGTTCTCAAACTAAACAGCCAAAAACAACACAACGACAAAAAAAAAAAAACATATGCATTGATGACTATGCAAAACTGTATATTCTACCAAAACACCCATCTTAGGATTTATAAAGGATACATGAATACAGATAGACTAACTTGAAAAGAAAGTCTAAATATTTATTGAACATTCCTCCGTCCATCCATCTTCTGTAAGCACTAGAGCTTATCCTGTGGGCTATGGGCCCAAGGCAGGGAACAACCCAGAATGGGCACCAACCCACATTCACACACCATTCACCCACACTTGCACACCAACTGTACAATAATCAAACAATGGCTTTCAAATACATTATAGTAAACTACTAAGGGGAAGCTGTTGAAACCTCAGCTTGATGGACGGGAACTACACCAGAACAGACACTGGCAGGTTGAATGTGCCTTTAAACAGCCTCTGGATTAACAGCAAACACGGACAGCTGTTATTTCCATGACAACTCTCACTGGCAGTGCAGGCAGCACAACCTCACACAAAGCATTTAAAGCTGTCAACTCTCATCTGAGTGGATGCTGAATACAGTGGCGTTCAGGGTGAAATGGCCACTCGACTGAAAGTTTTGTACTGCATCGCCATGCAGCAGACATCCGCAGCATGCATGTGTTTGGCATGGACATTTGACATGTTTTTGATTGCCTTAAAAATGGTTTCGAGTTCTGTGTATCCTTATGAATAAGACCATCAATGGCTGTGACATTACTACATAGCTTTGACATTTTAAAGCTAATGGCTTTATTTAAAAATAAAGAAATAAAAAAGTCTGCATCAATTCCAATACCTTCCTCAGGAGCTGTACAGAAAGGCTCTTTGTGTGCTATAAAGGCAAACTTAAACTAAGTTATTCACATCCTCCACCACTACTTATAGGTCCATATATATACTGGAATGACTGAGGGGAAACAAAAATGTGGACTGTCTGGCAGGGAGCTTGGAGGGATTAAAAACATGGACTGACTACGGCCCTCAAGGGTTGGACTGGGAAACAAGGCTGTATACTATTAGAGTGCTATACTATACTCATCGTATATGAATGCTTTGTTACTGCAGTACAATAAATCTGACTTAAGTACTGATCCTGAGTATCTTCCTGAGGCACAGGCTTGAAGGAGAAAAAAAAGTATCACAGGAAAAACATCTACTGTTCTAATTCATGCATTTAACAATTCAGTTTAGATTATATTGTGGTCAAAACCATCCATAAATCCGACATAAATGTTTATTCCTGTTGGTTGTCACAGAGAGAGGGTTTATGTCAATACGCACAGAATGTGGGACACTGTGGATAGAATGCCAGTTAATCACTGGGCATACACTCACACCCCAAAAACACGCTATAAGCGATTTAGGGATATTGGTTAGGGATACTGATTCATATAAGCCACTGGTGAGAGAGGGAGGAGACTCTTGGGAGCTCTGCATACACAGAGCCAGAAGTAGGGTTCAAACACCACAGGACCAAATCATTGTGCCACTCATGCTACAGACCATGAGCTCCATTATTGAAGCATGAGTCAAGACCCCCTGGTGTTGGAACGCTGGTATTACAAAAAAACATTTTGACTTTCATAAAGCGCCCTAAAGCACTAAGGGCTAAATAAACAGGTACAGAAAGCAGTCAGAGTGGAGGAGGTTTAATTATATACAGATGAAGTGTTAGTTGGATTAAAGCATAAATTATTAATCCTGTAAATATATTTTGTATCAATAATTTGAGAGCTGACAAATATTTAATCCAGCTAAACTGACAGCTATCGTTAATGCAGTCTGCAACATGTATTGGTTTTGTTTTGATGCAAGGAAAATTACATAGATTAAAAAAAAACAATAATAAAATATCTCCATTCACTGGTCATACACTAAGCACTACAATGGGCCGATTCTTTATACAAATTTACTGGAAGTGTAGTTAAATCACCCACAGTACATATTTCCTGTCCCACATTAATGACAAATGTCGGTAAACTGATAAACCATCGATGCAGAAATTCCATTTCATCAGAAAACTTCACATTACTATTCTGAACCTCTTCCCTTGCAAAAGCAAGATGCGTTAGTTCCATTCTAAATGTATGGTTTTGGTGACGATTCGATTAATTTCGCGATTAGTCACAAATAAGGCACATCTGTTGCGCAAAGGGCATCTTGAGTTATACTGTTTTGACTTCAGTCGCAACTTGCCAGTGAACTTTCATCTGCAGCTACTGCAGATGCCGCTGCGTCTCTCGTATCCAGTCCCAGAATAAGTGATAGAAAATAAGCTGCAATAAACAGAGATATGATGGAAGGTGATATGCCAGCAAGGAACTGCAAGAGGGAAATGGTGTGATTCACTCCCCCAGTGCAATGACTAATACACGTTAATTGCTTACTGATACAAGGACAAACAACTAAATTGCCGTTTGAAGGGAATGTTATGGCTGCTGCTGTTTTAACTGAAGTCACTGATCGACCCTCTGGATGCAGTTTGTCCCTCTGTAAGTGCGATCGTGAACATAAAACCACCACACAGTGCAACCATTAAGCCTCCGTGTGTGTATGTGTGTGGGTGTGTGTGTATAACATGGTTATCTAATGATTTATACGTCAGTACCTCTGTAGTTGCTTCACTTGTATTCCAACATTATATTCAATTATATTCTACCTTAAAACCAAGCATCACATAGAAGACAAAATGTGCAAAAGAAGAATTAACAAATTAATCCAAAAAAGACATGCAAATAAAATATAAACACATGGCTAAGATATATGTTGTAAAAAGTCTGCAGTGCGTCATCTCAAACTAAGGCGATATGGGATGGGGGGAATTTCAATACCAACCTCACGATTTTTTTTTTTCGTTTTAAATTACCTGCCATTTAAAACAGTGAATAAATAGTAAATAAAAATAACGTAAAACAAGGAACATAAAACAATGGAATCTTTTCAATCCATGGGAAAGATTACTGGATTAATGTTATATATTCAGCATTTAGGTTTGTCGAACAGGGTGTTTGTGCTGTAGGGGCGCTTTTCATATGCAGCGCCTGTTTGTCAGCCCAGGGCCCTTCTAGAGAGTTCTCAACTGCCCAGGGACACAAGCTGCTAATTCCCTATTTGTACATTGTGAACAAAAAGGGTGGAAAAGGTGCAGATAGAGTAGATAAGGAAAGACATGAAGCACTTACAAGTGCTTGTGGAGGATTTTGGCAACAGTAAACGCAGCAGAGATACTGTTCTGCAAATTACTCATAATTGCTTAGGTAAGTCAAACCAGTCCTCAGGGACTTACAGTCTGTCCACGGATTTTGCTCTACTGGGAGCTGAGAGGGAGAAAAAGGTGGACTCTCTGTGGCTCCCTGAGGACTGGATTGGGAAACACTGGCATTAGGTATATTCTGTATATCTTCCATCAGTCACTTAAATAAATAAGGTATGGTAATAAAAGTTCGCAAAACAGGTGTGTTACTAGACCTTACAAGTACATCACATGTTTACAATAAACAAGTGAAATACCACATGTAAGTTTGCATAAAGAGGAAACGCTCCCTTTATTTCATCTGCTAGGTAGTCTGTATAAAGATATGAGGTAGTATATACACATCTGTCACGTGGTCTACAAATGCAAGGTAGTCTTAATACAGCTTTTAGGTAGTCTATGATATGTGTGTGTGTATATATATATACACACACACACACACACACACACACACACACACATATATATATATATATATATATATATATATATATAGTGTCTATGCTCACTTTTTAAAAGATAACACAGAACATGACTTAATGGTGTTCTGCAGCTGGAGAAACTTTATGGAACTGAAACACTGAAAAATTAAACTGTCATGTAATACCGCATTTTTTCTTTGTCTGTTTTTGAATGACTTTGAACTTATCTCTCCCCGGAGACAACGGCACCTCTACCGTACAGCTTCCGTTGATTTATTCCCAAGCCATGTTTCTTCTCTCATCCTGTCATCTTCTTTTATCTGTCCCCTTTCATCCCTCCCTGTAGCTCCGCATGACGGCAGTTAAGCCACGGCTCTGCCGGATGAGGTCAATGTACCGAGTCGCATAAGAGAGCCACAGTATATATCAGTTCTGGTGAAAAAGTTGGAAGTTATATAGAAGGTTTGTGTACAGCTTTGTGCAACCAGTGTGTCAATATCTGCATGATGCACAAGATGGAAAAAGCTTTACTGAAATGGCTGTTTTGAATTACTACAGATTGGTTCAAACAGTACAACCCTGGGTTAGTATGCATGGAACGGTACATTTCGTTTTCCAGTGACATTATCAGGGAATGAACCCATCTTACTTTCTTTACTTCGTAGGTCTGTTTTATCAAGAGAGATCACTATACAATTTCCATTCAAAGGGGACAGCATGGTGTCTGTGTGGTTAGTACTGTTACATTATCTCACAAGGCTGTGGTTGAATCCTGCCTTCAGCTCGGTGTTTGGAACAAGCAGGCTCCCTCCTTATTTGTGCATGAATCCTCTAGGAACCTCTGCTTTCCTCCCACCGTCCAAAAAGTACAGTTCGACAAACTCTGACTCCAAAACACCCACGGTGAGTGTGTGCCCTGCCATGGACCAGCATCCCATCCAGGGTGTCTCCTGCCTCCTGCCCTTGAATTCTGGGATAGACTACAGACTTACCAAAACTCTTTAAAATACAGAATTAGAATTTTGCGGAGGTGGATAGTTCAGATATAGAAAGGAAAAACTCCAGACCAAGATATTGATTCAACCAACCAGTTGAGTACTCTGTGACTGTGACTCTTTATACTCAACTGGTATGTTAAAACAAAATCTTGGTCTGTATCTTTGTCTGAACTATCCACCACTGTAATTTAATTATACTGACTGTTTTTTGCAACGCAATATGTAAGACTCAAAGACCAGGGATCCTACAAATCATGCTAATGGACCATATGAACAAAAATATTGCAAAGGGTGAAGATCTCTCAGGACTTAGACGACAAAAATACCTGGGGAAAGTTGACCAACACACAACGTGCAAACACGACGCCCAAGGTCATAGGGTGAACTGCAGGGGACTTCCGGCCATGGCAGGCATGCGAGACAGACCTCACCTTGTCATTGACGACACTCTTCCCATCCCAGGCCCAGCCACGTTTGGTGAAGTAATTGACAGTGGCAAACTCGATGAGGGCGGAGAAGACGAAGGCGTAGCAGACAGCGATGAACCAGTCCATGGCAGTGGCGTAGGCCACTTTGGGCAGGGAGTTGCGGGCGCTGATGCTGAGCGTGGTCATGGTCAGCACAGTGGTCACGCCTACAAGTGCAGACAGACATATGAGCAGAGAATGCTACCTTACCCCAAGCACAAATACCAAGATGAATTTATCAGCTATACAGACACGGCACGGCACTCACTTTCCAGTCAGAGGTGGAGCACTTCTCTCCAAATTACTCACAGTGCTCGTCTCAGGACAAATTTTGACTAATTTCATAGAAAGCTAAGATTAGAATCTTTATTGTCACTGCAAATAAAGCAACAAAATCTCATTTAGCAACAATCCAGCCATATTTAGCTAGAGCTAATATTTAATAACACTGAAGTGAACAAAGTGAAAACTATTTAATGGTGAACAAAATGAAAATATTTGTAGTTAAGCATCAGAAGCTCATCATCATGCTAACACATTTCATCGTGGAGTAAGAGCAGAGTGTGTCGTTTCTCCTGGCAACACACTGACTTTGAGCAACATATCTCTTACTGCACAACCAGAGGAGCTATGAGGGCCTCCACTGTGATGTTTTTGGGAATCCTACCACTAAGTGTTTTTGGGACACTGTGAGCTGATGGTCTTGACACCTGAATCCACCGCTGGCACTGTTGGATGGTAGAACCTCATCTCCTTCACGGTTCAGTGAGCCAACCCTCCTGCGCCAGTTATTGCACATTCGGCAATCTCCCCATTGAGGACGGCGTATTCCATACACAAAGGACGCAGTGCAATTTCTGGGCCCGCTATTTTAGATATTATAGTTCTCTATCCACATTTTCCACCAGCAGCACTAAGATGGTTACATGCTAAAACATTCCAGTACAAATGGGCGATATCAATATAAGATTGTCATGACAAAAATGTGAAAAATACAAATCAATAAAACACTATGGTAAAGATTTTCAGCTTGTCCCAAAAAACAAAACATTGTGGAATATTAGCCTGATTTTCTGATTGAAGTAGTACAAACCTTAACATCACGAGGGAGCTTCAAGAACAATCACTCTCTGCCTCTAAAGCGAACATGCAGTCTCCTACTGGTAAATGTATTTTCATTAACCAGTCAGCTCAATTAACTTACCTTATACATTAACTAAAGTGTATACCTAAATTTTCCCAGTTCCGAATTTTTATACTGACAATCATTCCTTCTCTGACTGCTTATGCTGGTTGAGTTCATGGGGACAAATAAAACAGTCAAATAAAAATACTGAGGTGACAGACATCTCTGCCTCTGTATCTTTTTGAGGAATAGCAGCTTGTGTTGTCAGCTGACCTCAGGGGCTGAGATCCTGTGGTGTTTCTGCTACTAGAAAGCCCCTTTCAGTGTGATCCTATGGAGGAGCTGACATGTGGACCACGGCTGTAAAGTCACACAAAGGGAAGTGTGGACACTGAGGCAGCAGAAATAGATTTCTAAGCACCTTCAAAAATAATCATTCTCAGCTTTTATTCGCGACACATGTCAAAATCGAAAAGCCCGTTACAAAAGAACTCATTGAACCTTGTAGCGAATGCTTAGGGCTTGTAGTCAGTATGCTTAAGGACATATTCAGAGTATTTTTAGGCCACAATCATACTATGGTTAGGGCACATGCAGAGTATGCTTAGAGCATGTTCAGAGAATGTTTAGGGGACACATGAGTATGCTTAGGGTACATGCAGAGTATGCTTAGGGTACATATTACATATGTAATAACTAAACTTTATTGTACTTTGTTGTACGGTTATTACATTTGCTAAAAAAAAAATCATATGACTAATTTGAAGCAGGCAATTAAGCATGCCCTAAATTATGGGAGTAATTATAATGACCGTGACTGTGTATCAAAATGAAAAACAGGGGAAAAAATGGACTGATTATATTTAATAAATTGACTAGCCCAATGTCATTTACGCTCTGCTTAAAACACCCAAAAATGAATTAAAGGTTGAAAAGTCCTGATGTAAATGATTAACATTCACAACTTGCTATTTAGAATGAATATATTAGTCATGTTTATGTTATTAAAACACTGCCATATTCTTTTCCTATTGAACATTTGTTTATTTCCAAATGCGATTACATTTAACATGAATGTATATTAAACCCAATAATTTAAAACAGTACATAATGACAGAAGTCTGTGTATCTACCTATCTATTGTTATTGTTTCATAGCAGCAAACAGCCCTAGAAATAGCAAAAGTGTCCAAAATCAGTGCGTATGAAATCCTACACACAATGTGCTGCATTCTGGCTGCTAAAATGTTTGGCGCACTCAATGAGGATGGAGAGGGAACCAGCAGGCGTGAATCGATTGCCCATTGTGGATGTGATTTGTTTGCCAGATGAAATGCAACCCAAATGATTCCATTCATTCAGAAGCAGCGGTCTATTAACGGTAAGTATAGGGGAAACTTCAGACAAAAATAAATAACATGGGTAATACAGTAAAACACAACATCAGCTTTGACGGGATCGCGTTTCGTAAACGCCGACTCCATTCAGAGACATTTCCATCTGAACGATGCTAAATTACCCTGGGTGAATACATTCTTCTAGCTCTGCCTCAGCCATGTTTCTGCTTTTAACTTCTGCATTTAAGCGTTCTGGCTTTCACCTACGGTTCACCCGACCACCTCGCTCTCGCTCCTCCCTGTCTGGGGAGCATTCGTGACTTTCTGGAGAGTGGCTGGCACGTTCTCCACTTGAGGAAAGAGTGACCCAGGTGGAGAGGGTCAGTGCAGGGTTTTTTTTCTTTCTTCTAACGATTCAGCGAGACAGACCATGGTCTCCTCCCATGGGCCATCTCACAACTGAACTCTGTGACCCAAGAAGGACACATCTCAATTAAACAGTACAATAATGCATCATGTGCAGTCTCACTATTCATTGCACAATATGCAACCAAGTGCAATAAGTCACGATGATGGTTGCTTGACACTCCTGCACTTCATGTTTCTGTTACATAATCTGTCTTTTTGATTTATCTCTTTCATAGTTTGTCTACCTGAATATATATTCTTTTGCACATCTTGCACATATTTGCCTCATATTTGTATTGCATTGGCATTGAAGGTCACCAGTATAATTTTGTTGTGCATAACACAATGAAATAAAACCTTTGATTCTTGACAACCTTAGGGGCTGATCATCGTTTATAAAAGCACGATGGAAAGCACTGGAAGATAAGTAAGATTGCACCAGACACACAAACTGCTGCCGTCATGCCCACGAATCCCTCGCCAAAAACATTTCCATTGTGTCTCTCGGCTTCAGCTGAAGGGCCTCGTCTGTAATTTGTACTTAATGGACGGACTTCGATTCAATTTAGACCCTTGACGAGATTTTTCTCCGCCACGGAAATGATATGAGGTGGATCAATTTGCACTGTTCATTATGAACTACATTATTATGGATTTTTAATACAAATACCAGCATTGTCTGGGACCACATGAATCAGGTGTAACCTCCGTTAGTCCTTCTGAGATGAAGACGAGTGAGAAGAAACATTTATTGACATCCTGTATAAAGTGTATCTAATTGCTTATGCAAGGACAAGGAGGATGTTTGGAGTGGATCCATTGATCCATATGGGAAGCAATTCGGCTAAGACATTAACTGTTGCTGACATACAGATTGATTTTGCTCGGACAGTGGCCTTCATATACTGCTCTCCATAATGGCATCAGTCCAAAGTATTATTATGGTAATCATCATCATTATTATTGATATGGCAGTAAAAAGATGGTAATATCAGATGGGATTATTACTAAATCCTGCAACCCTGACCAGGCCAGAGGATGAATGGATGGATTATTACAAAAAAATGTGACAAACATATGACAAAGAAAAACATATGATACACCTATAACATAAAAGCTTTATTCCATCCATCTATCCGC
>JABFEA020000017.1:19485-31421 GCA_019775915.2 Cyphomyrus plagiostoma | reverse complement strand
GGTTAGAGGTCAAAGGTGAGGAGAAGCATTTAGTGAGTCTGAGGAGAGGTTAGAGGTCAAAGGTGAGGAGAAGCATTTAGTGAGTCTGAGGAGAGGTTAGAGGTCAAAGGTGAAGAGAAATATTTAGTGGGTGAATCTCAATACCAGGGTTGCAAAGACTGTCCTTGTGGTCTTGGCAAAACCGGTCATGCTAACTTGCCTTCCAAGAACGATCTTGCAGGATCACGAACACAGAGAATGCACCAGTTGCTGTTCCACTATGCTGTACACCCAGCTGATTATGCCGGCCATAATATTTATCATAGCATTTAATGAACGATACATTATCGAAATGTCCCGTCTAAATTACTAATTATTCCTGGTATGATTTATGCTTTTTCACAAAGATAGTTTACACTTAAAATATCAATATTTATTTCACCTCTGTATAAACGCTATATGTGGGTGTTAACCATTCAAGTTCAGCAGTCTCATTGGCCAAAAAAGTGAAAAACAGCGGGAAAATACTATCTAAGAGGAACAACAGAAACGTTACTCCGAATAAGGTAACTCCAATTAAGGTACTACGGTTATGGCTTGTGTCTTCTACCGCTGCCGTCGCAACAGCAGGCAATGATTCACGGGATTGTTCTCATTTGGCAAGGCTGCACCCGATGCGTCCTTGATATTTGGGAAGAAGCAAGACCAACATCAAGGGATTTTCACCATCTTCTAATCTAGTTTTCTTAGTATTGGAACTGGTCTTCGGCAATGGAAGAAAGCGTAAAACGGGTATTCAAGAACAGAAGTACGGTCAAGTATGCATATTGGGATTCATCCAGTGAGTCTAAGGTTATAGGTCAGATGTGAGGAGAAGGATTTAGTGAGTCTGAGGAGAGGTTAGAGGTCAAAGGTGAGGAGAACCAATGAGTGAGTCTGAGGAGAGGTTAGAAGTCAAAGGTGAGCAGAAGCACTTAGTGAGTCTGAGGAGGGGTTAGAGGTCAAAGGTGAGGAGAGGCATTTAGTAAGCAGAGAGCTAAGAAAAAGAGGGTGGATAGTGTCCAAACAGCACTGAATAAAAAAAACAACTGTCTTTTGAGAATTGACTTAAAAGCTACAGTGACTTCCAGTCATATTACACTATGGGACTTGTCTGGACCTTGTATCGAGATCAGAATATCAATAGTCAACACACTTTAGAGAAACCTGAAAAACATTTGGTGAAAATAACAATAAATAAATAAAACTAAACAAACATTATACCATGGCTCTTATTTTATCATGTGGTTCTCAAAAATCACCAGCACCAAACAGCTGTTAATGATTGCTTTGCTATGCTGCCTTTTCAATACCTCTGCAGAATAAGTAAATCACACAGCTACTGTACAGAGGACTGGTATTGTCAGCAGTGTTTCTTCAGACGAATGCATGGCTTATCCACGGAGTGTAAATGATTTTGTTGTAACAAAAACACTATTTATAAATGGACACGGCGGCCATTCTTGATGCCGTGCAGGTATTCATGAGCAGTAACAGCTCACTGATCATCAGATGGTGGTGTGGTGCTTCACAGCTCTCGTTTCTAACAGTTATATCAGTTCTTTAAGGTCTATGCACTCTGTGTGGAGCTGTAAACATCGGGAAATATAAGCAGCCATGCTGATTCACTTAGATTATGAAGAAATGTGATTTCAGTATAGATTCTTACACCACTGTCTGGGGGAAGGAAAAAAAAAGGGAATACAAAATTGTGTGTGTGTGTGTGTTTGACCAGAGAGTAAAGGAAAAGGAGGAGTCAGTAGGGTCAGCCAGTACCTGGAGCAATTAGGGTTACGGGCCTTGGTCAGGGGTTCAATAGTGGGATCACTCTCCCGGCCCAGGGATTTGAATCAACGACCTTCTGAGTCCCAACCCTCAGAGCTGCTCCCCAACAATTTTTTTATTTTATTTTTATGGTCAATGCAAAATTCCACATATGTCATTTCATAGATGTCATGTCTTTATAATCATTCTAAAACATGGAATAGTACAAATAAACCTTTCCTTGCGTAGGTGCGTCCAAACATTTGACTGGCACTGTACATATTCACACACACACACACACACATATGGGGCACCAATCCATCACAGCGCACACTAACACACTATTCACTCACAGATGCATGCATACCTACAGACAATCTGGGAACTCCAATTAGCCTCAGCATGTTTATGGACTGTGGGGGGGTACCCGGAGGAAACCCCACGACGACAGGGGGAGAAGATGCAAACTCCACACACATGGAGCCAAGGCGGAGACTCAAACCCAGGTCCCAGAGGAGTGAGCCAATATGTGTAAGCCTAAAAATACGACAGTAAGAAAATATTGATGATTCCTGAGACCGGCTGTACTAGGCAGAAGATGGGTGGATGGATGGATGGACTATAACACTGACATGACATGGTTGTTAAAATTGGCAGAGCTGAGGAGGAATAGCAGAGTCCTCAGTTTCCCTCCTGCAGTTCTGTTTAATTCTTCTGCCCTGCTAATTGGCAGATGAAGCTTCTATTTTATGTAGCGAGCTTGATCCCTGAAGATTTGCCAGCTCATCCTAAAAAGGCGTGCAATTTCCTGTCCCGCAGGAGGGCGTGTCCTCTCCTTGCATTTCCCTTTTAGGGGTAACCTATATACACAGCGTCACAAAAACCCTACCTAAGAGGGACGGGATCGGCTTTTATCTCCATGTAATGGAATTTCCATGCCTGTCCCAGCTGGGGGAGGAGAGACAAAACCTACAGAGCTACAATTCTCCACCCGGTGAGGCTGCGGCCATTTCTCAGCAGGGGGTGAGGACACCAGTCACACTGACAAGGAAAAAAAAGACAGCTAATTGGAAAAAAATGACATATAATTATGAACTATAAAATTTATAAGCAAGAAACGGTGCTTGAACTCATCTATTAGGAACAAACTTTCTAATGGTGCCATTGGTTTTTAAAAATGCTTCCCTGCTAAACCCAGCCGGTAAGCTTTCTGGCCTGAATTCTGTTGCTATGAAGTGGTTCTCCTTCCAGGTTACAGGACAGTTTGGCTTCTAGGCTGTACTTTAGCAACCCTTTAACCTAGAACCACACTCACTTGGGTAGTAGGAGCCACATAAGTGATATTGGGCGGAGACAAGCCAAAGAAAGTGGATTATGGTTTATATTCTGTAGGAATGAGTCATGAATGTTAAGGACTTTTTTCATAGAATAATTGGCTTTGCTATGTCACCTTCGCCATAATTACAGGTTTTATTACCTTCCTCAAAGGTCCCTGCATTCACAATTTTACTTCAGGGACATTGCTGCCGTCATGCTTAGCCGACGCAGAGAATCACACATCTTACATCGGAGATCACGAGAGACGCGGCCGGTGCACAGACGATAATGGGTGCGTCGTTGAAAAGGACACATTAGGCACTCAGAAACAAAGATCTGATAGGGCGGAATTGGGGAAGGGAAGCTTAGAGGGCTACAGGTCACTGGCGGCCCATCATTGGCACCAGCCGTACACAAGCAGTGATTCCAGGGAGAGAAAGCTGCCAGGCTTCCAGTGTATAGAAATAAGTATGGGAAGGTTCATGCTCATGTGTAAACTATATGAGTCACCTGTGTACTCAATGATGCAACATTAGAGGTATTTTTACAATGACAAATATAAAACACCCTGAAATGACTCAATAGCAACCAACCACTCTTCAAATGACACTGAAAAATACACATTGTTAAAACACTACCAGTCCCTCATGTGTGACAGATATGTATTAATGTAAATATACTGTATATCTAGCACCAGCCATATAGACAAAAAATGTGTTAAGTGACGATAAGTTAATGCTGGGATAGTTATATGACATGTTAGAATAACTTATTGTAGTAATTTGTGAGATATCCTGGAAATACTGAGTCTGGCTATATTTATGATGCCTTTTTGGCTCGTAGTGGCTCATTGTAGATCCCTGTTGCCCCACAGGGCTGAGATTTTGGACTAAGTCCCTGTTCTTCATGTGTGGGGTTTGCATGTTCCCTCTGGTTTCCTTCGGTGGCCCAAAGAACTGTGCTTGGATGAACCCGTCTCTTTGGAGAGTCCATCTGGTGCCTGTATGTACCCTGTGACAGACTGGCACCTCGTCCTGGGTCTCTCCCTACCTTGTGCCCCATGCTGTTTGGGATAAACTCCAGGCCTCTGCCTGGGCCTATACTGAGTAAATGACTTGAAGACGGATGGGTGGATGGATGGGTGGATGGATTCCTTTCTGTGCTGCCTAAATCAGTGCCGTGGTAAAAATCCATGCACACTCCATGCCAAAAACAGTTTTCTCCTCCGAACACAAACATTATTTTTTATGCCTCTTTTTAACAGTTGTGTAACTATAACTATGCAAAAATATGTGTCTGTAAAAAGAAGCCTGATTCCGAATTTAGTGACAGAGCACAGAATGGCACTGCTTATGTAATGAGTGGCATTTATTTTGTCACGAATGTCTCCACTTCCTGTCCTTGCATTCCCATGCTCCTCTGCTGCTCCACATTCATAATTGCCTGGAGGTCTCTGAAGTTGGAAGTTTGCAACAATTCCCCCCCCCACCACCTCTGGCTTTGGTGGCCTCGTGTCCCATATTCTTCCTCTCGATCAAGAGTAAGGGAGTAGGGGGCCAGCCTGACAAATTTCACATGATAACTAATGAAGACGAGGCAAGATGCTCTCATTACTGACTGCACGTGCCCCCCCATTTGCACTGGCCCATGCTGGAGCCCAATAATATCATGTGACCCCCATGGCCCTGAAGTGCAAATTGGACAAATTACACGACATGCTGCATTTGATGTCGTCTTTGGCTCAAATGTCTCATTTTTAGATACGGTGCAAGGCAGACAGTATCCAATTAAAGTGGACAAGAAGCATCTCAGGGACAATGACAGCTGGGAGAGGAAGCACTGACAATTGGGAATACTGCATTGTTCTAATTGGAATTTATATTAAATTCAAGCAAGATCTTCTGAAAAAGCAATGTGATTGAACAGTGCTTAATGAAAATGTTATGAGTCACACAGCTAAATTAGGCTATGATTCTTTTAAATGCAGTTTACACAGGGAAAAATGCATTTTTCAAATGCACCATCCACCCATCCATCCATCCCCGATACTTGTCCTTTTTACCCTGGAAGCTAAGTACTTTGTGGTTCTTTTAGCTTTGACATTGCTGCTGCTGGATAAACTCTGTACATGAAAAGGACCCCGAAGTTCAGTCCCACCTGCCATTTTTACAGTTAGTGTTACAGCAATACTGACCCAAGTAAGAGGCTGCGAACAAGGCTACAGTATGGGTGATGCAGCAGGCCTTCAATGAAGCTGTCATGACTTGCTCATCCGATCCTCCTGTGTGCCACGCCCACCTCATTACCTCCTGTTAATTCCCCATTGTAATCATCTGTTACCTGTTATGTTCAGCTTGTCTTGTGTATTTAGTCTGCATCTGAGTTAGTTTCCCCAGATCAGTCATTGATGTTGTCTGCCGTATTGTCCTGTCCACTCCAAATAAACCCTGTTTCTACTCGTAATCACGGCTCGACTTGCCTGCTTCCCCGCTCGCCCGCACACGATGTGACAGAAACACACACACACACACACAGAGGCACACACACACACAGGCGCACACACACACACACACACACACACACACACATTTGTATTTATATCTTTTTGGGGAACATCCTTTCAGTTCTATGGGAAAAACTCTAATTCCAACAATGACAACCTTAAACTTAACCCAGCCCTAACCTTAGCCACAAGTAACCAAGACTTTTGTCTTACAAGACAAAACAGTTTTTTGATTGCAGTCACAGATTTTTTAAAAGTTGTGCGAACCAAAAAAAATCCCTACAACATCAAAATAACAAATTAACACGCATGGCATTGTGTTGTATATACAAAACCCACACACACGCACACACAGGCACACACACACACACACACGCACGCACACATATATTTAGGACTTCCTCCAGTATGATGGCATGAACTAAGGCTCCCGCCCCACATTCCATGCTGCTGTAATGGCACTGTGCAGCACAGCAGTTTTAATTACACTCCAGGAGTAGTGCACACTGGTATGGCCGCGCCCCCAATGCACCCTGGGAAGGGGGGAACAAATAAGGTCTTTGATACAACAAAGCCCCTTAATCCCGGACTATTGTTCATCCTGGTCCTTCACCAACAAAAACAGAAAGAAAAACCATAAAATCATGAGCACTTTGTGATATAACTACCTTTAGAAAGTATTTTCCCCATTTGATCTTTCCACACTCTGTTTTGTTGTACCTTAATTTGAGTGCATGGAAATAATTTGTTTCCCACTACACCAATAATAAATTCAACATTCATGACCAAAAAAATACTTCTTATTCAACTTTAAAGAATGAAAAGGCTCACGTCTCACTTAGAAAGGTAATCACCCCAGAGGTAATTCTTGCCAGGTAGGCCTCTGGCAGTACTTACTCCTCTGAGTATGCCTGCACGGGCTTTGCACATCCCAATTTCGTAATTTTTGCCAGCCTCCTCCATGCAAATTTGCTCCGACTCAGCGGGCAGCATTTTTCAGGCGTACCACAGATCTTCAATGGGATTTAGGTCCAGGATTTGGCAAGGCCAATACAGCATGCTAACCTTCTTGTTTTTCAGCCAACTCTTTGTAGTTATTGCCACGTGTTTTGGACTCATTGTAATGCTGGAACATCAATCTTCTCCACACGTAAATATCTGTTGTTGAAACAGATGCCCCTCCAGGAAATTCCCAGTGTTTGGTTTTTGGCCATCATGCCCAGCTTCCTAGTCCCTCACGCTGAAAAACAACCTCACTGCATCACGCTCAATGATAGGGATAATGTCACCTGGACAGCTCGTTTCACTTTAAGTCAAGAAGTCCAACTTCAGATTCATCAGACCACCAACATCCTCTTCATGAAACTCCTGCAGTCTGTCACATGGACCCTGACAGCCACCAGGTGTGAATTAATGTTAGCCTTTCTCAGAAGTCACTACAAAAAAACCAGAACTGTCTGAAGACATTGCTGATCTCTAGGCCGTGTTTCCCGATTTAGACAATGAGCTCCGCAATTCCATCGGTGTTGCTGGTCTCTTCACTTTCCTTCAGTCTCTTCTTTTCTCCATTGGGTAGGAGGGCCTGACCTGGTTGGGATCGGAGCTATTTCATACCACTTCCAATTTCTTACAACAGACAATTTTTTACGGAAGTTACTTATATACATCATTATATAAGTAACAGCATTTACATGGATTTTCAGTTGATCTTGCAAAGCAACAAAATGAGAAATTATCAGTGAATACATTGGGAAGGCACTATACATCATCTGGGCTCCACAAGAAGAAATCCATAAATATCTATCAGGGAAGCCTTTTAATTAAACAATTTACTAAATAAAGTCAGTGTGAGCGATTTCAAGGTATTACCTTCGGTATGATACTCAAAACACTGACGTGATTCACTGGCTAGGATGAAGTCATCCATCTGCGCCTGCGATGTGATGATCTTAAAGGTTGATATGAGGATTTAACCACATCTACGTCCCTCTAGCAAAGTATCCATTCTCCTGATCGTTGCAGTTTTTTGTATTTCCCAACCCTGAGACTTGCGCATGCTTTCATTGAGATTTTACCTCGATGATAACCGCATGCATTTACGTAACCAAAGTCAGCACATGCCCGGTGGATCTGTGACTAACAGGTCGGAACACAGGCTATGCCCTCATTTTTTTTTTTTTTACTGAGGGCCAATGATAAGTACTTTGGAGATGATCTCCATCATACTGCACAACGCAGTGTCTTCACTATTGATTTGTTTTGCCTTAATTGAGCTGCCTTGCAGCTTTTTACAATTTTTAAAAATGTACTCAAAAGCAGCACTCTGTACTTTAGAACAGCTCTGCAAAGCTAACGACAGTGTTTTCATAGTGGGATGTCTCAGTAAACATCTAGCAGTTATGACTCATACATAAGTATTATATAAATAGGAAAAATTAGCCCCGGTCTGCCTTTGAATCACAGAAACTTAGGATGTTTTAAATAAATAAATTACACATGCAAACTTACTGGTTGAGAATTGCTCATGATTAATTTACTTAAATATTAAACCTTCGGGTACCAATATATTCTGGGCTGTCGGGTCAGGTTTGTGCTGGTTCATACCACACACCTTTCTGCCATTTTCTGTTTACCCAGCAGCTTCCCCAAATTCTGGCCGGTCTCACGTTTTCTGTGACTCATGCACGCAAAGCACTTCGGCAGCTAGGGGCAGCTAAAGCTAACAGAGGAGCCGTGTCACATATGCATGGAAATTTGCTCTGTGGACATTTGCTTTCAAACCTAGACAACACAACTAGGTACCAAAATAACCAAACAGCATACCATGAGAAAACTAAAAAATAATGCTGTTATGGCATCCCGTGGAACTCTCTACAAACTATCAATAGCTGCATCAACACTGGTTTCCTAAGACTAGAATGTAACACATTTAATGAAAATCGATTCTTTATTTACCATTCACGCAAGTACAGGTACACTGGAATGCTTTTCTTCACCTACCACATCTTGCAATCCCTGAGACACGGAGACACACGCAGATGAGGGAAGATTGTGTTTTAAGGCATTTCTTGCCAATCCTGCTGGAAATTATCTCTCTGAGCCTTTGGGATCCCATGGAATTCCATATCCCAGCTCCCTTCCAGGAGCCTTTTGATTCCCAAGCCTTTGCCGGAATTCATATGAGGGCTGCACTTATACCCCGGCAAAGTGGAAAGTCAGTCCTGGCCCTGCTAGTAGCATTTCAAGTGTAATTGATAGATCTATCTGTCTATCTGTCTGTCTGTTGGTCTATTTATTGCTTGTCCGTTTGCTATTATTTATACAGAGGGGAAACCTCTCAAATTTCTTTTCCTACTGATGATGCCAGGATTTTTGTCTGTGTGCCTTATACAACCATAAAAGCAAAAAATAAACGCCTGGTGGACTGACCCAAAAATCGTCATCCATCACATGGCAGAATGCAAACAGTTGTCTTGGGGCTGTTGTGCAACAGCAGAAGAAAATGTCGGACACAATGAAAAGATACTGAAAATCACACGGAACCCTGGTAACTTACCGGTGCTTGATTTGATGGTCTCCTTCCCAACTGTCTGCCCAAGCAGATCATACTGGTTAAGCCGGGAACCATCCTCTGCCACCACAACTGACTCCGAGGCATTACGCGTCCAGGAGTACGTCACCTCCGTCATGGTGTAGGCATCTGCAGAGTGGAGCACACCAGGTGGCAGGATGAAGACGGCTTCTTCCAAACAGATAAAAATACTTTTGTCTCTTGAGTCAGAGAGAAAAAAACATTATTTTAGCTATTAGCAAAATTAAATACATTCAGCTAGATCTATACGATACATAATGTATACTACTATATTGTCACTGTTTATTGAAAATTAACAAGTAGCTTTTTACTATAGATGCAGTGCACCTATTCTCCTTTGTGTGATAGTGTTTGGCAACTAATTGACCAACGAAAAGATGTTTCATTAAGTTATCTATTTAAGAAGTATGTATGTGTGTAATAATTAACATTTGAATGTCTATGCTGTTCTACGTTTATTTTGTAAAGCCGTTTCTGAGAAAATGCATCTATTCACCCTCCTGAAACAATGAATTTTGGAGATATGTGTTTGTCATCGGACAACAAGGCATGAATTGTTGACCTAGATCTGTGGGCCACGTGTGTAGAGTTTGCATGTTCTCCCCATATCATCGTGGGGTTTCCTCCAGGTTCCCTGGATTCCCCCGACAGTCCAATGACATGCTAATGAATTGGAGCTGATAAATAGTTAATGTGTCTGAATGGTGCGTGAATGTTCCCTGCCATGGGTTGGTACTCCATCCTGGGTTGTTCCCGGCCTTGCACCCTTAGATTTCAGGATAGACTCCAGACCCACGACAAGGACAAGCAGGAACGGAAAATGGATGGATGGATAGTATTAAAGTATTATCAAGTAATAATGGTACTTAGCTTTTTTTCTAATTTTACTTTAATATGGTTAGTTTTATAAGCATATTTAGTGTTTTGTTTCATTTTTTTTTCCAGATTTTTATTACTCCAAAAACCCAAAGTATACAGCAATGCAGAGGATGCTTTGATAATGCAAAACTGATGGGAATAAAATCTTTATTGAATCTGGGTTGCATTTCATCTGATATGGTGAAAACCAGATTAAAATGTGTTTGTGTTCCTTATTTCAACGAAAAGCGCATTTAGCCATAAAAATGGTACAGCCTCCACACCCACACAAGCAAAATTTCAAATCTGCCACAATTGCTCAAATATAAATGAACGCTTCTCAATATCCAGTGAGTTGAGAATTCAGCCCACACTGAGAGAAGATTTATGAGGGCAATATACCTGCACCTTCTGCTCCAAATTGAGGGGTCTAACAATAAATAATGGATTTGAGTTACACACGTGAAATCTGATGTAACAAGATGTTGTTCTTTCCTGAGCTGAAAGACATTTTCTTTTGTAAATGTGTTTGTGTCAATATGGCATTGTCTTAAAATGCGCACTTAGAGCACTACATGTTGCAGATACTCCTGAAATATTTACAAGTATTTATAAAATGCTTTCATGACAGAAACAAATTACCATCCATATCAATGCAGACATGTTTTGATAACACTTTAATAGAGAAAAGCCCATGTACAGGACTGGATATCTTCACGTACATTATCTGTCTTTGCTAAGGGGTGTTTGATACAAGCTCAGTAACATAGGAGCCTCAGGAGACACTTCGGTAGATGAACCACAAGCCTCACAATTAAATCAGGTCACAAAACCCTGGTGTTCGCCGTGAGAGAATTACAACTATAATCATTATTGTTCAGCTCCAATAAGAGATTTTTAATATTCCAAATCTCATATAGCTTTATACAACAAGATTTTTATGAAAACAACTCACTTACAAGGCATAACGATTTATAAAACTTGGGCTCAAAACTGTACCTTATTAAATTAAAAAACTGAAAAAGGTTAAATGCTTCACAACCAGAAGATGCTGAGCTTGCAGTGCCGAATCTCTAGTTTCTGTACTTCACAATTAAGACAGTTTATATCACAAGTTCTCATTTTATCAAAAATCATGCTAATGACCTCTACATTTTCTGACACAAATTACTCCTTTCTCCTCGTTTAAATTTACCGGCATGAGCTATTGAGGTTTGTTCATTGATTTAACCTGGAAAAGCTACAGTGAAGAGTGTGGTGAGGGTTAGCCTTTGATTGATTTCTCTGACTGATCGATCAACTGATTGATTTCTTTAGATTCCACTAGAGGAGGACATGGCTATGTTGACACTTGGCACTGAACAATCAGAGCAATCGCAATCCACCCTTTTCTGCATATGATTGCTCCCACCCCCCTGTACATGTCTGGATGTAAGCAGCACTCTGCCCACCCACCCCCAACATCACCAGTGAATTGGTAATTTATTTCCACATCGAGTGACCACATGACATTTTGGCACTGTGAGCTGTAAACCACACTATGTGTGTTTCTCAATATGAGTACTCAACCATACTTGTGTTCTCATGTACCTGATTTACATCATATTCCATTGCCAAAGACCTGTTCCAATACGAAGAACAGAAGTACAGAAGATGGTAAAAAATCCTAGGATGTTATTCTTGCTCCACCCACAAATACCATTGATACATCAGTTACCAAGATCACATGTACGATCTTTCTGTTCTTGGTATTAAGAAACACCTTTGGAGAACTAAGAGTTTATCCATTGTGTGGATGTTGGAGAAAGTGATCGGCTTTCCCCAAACTATTGACCCACGAAGGATGAGACAAGCGCTTTTACTTGCAAGGGTAGTCCACACCGT
>JABFEA020000017.1:0-16577 GCA_019775915.2 Cyphomyrus plagiostoma | reverse complement strand
TAAAGTTAAGGGTCGGCAAATAATATCCCTCATCTCTTTTAACACTATAGGTAAGATGCCATCAGGGCCCTGTGATTAATTTATTTTGAGCTTAGCTAGTCTTTGCAAAACATCAGCTTCAGTTATATATATATTAGTTATAGACGACAACCAGGTTGTTTTTATTTAAGTTGTTTTAAGTATTAGGTTTTTGCCATTTTAGCCAGTCGCAACCAGGACCACAAAAGCTTCAAGGAAAGCTGAAGAGAGCTTAACAGTGGACCTTTCTCAGCATTTCCCTGAAAGTGAACCTTAGCCCAGTGTTGTATTTGCATTTGGTATGTTCCATACAGCTGTGAGCATCGTGGCCCATGTCAAATTAAAACCTCTCGCTTGCTTTTTGCCCCTCTTTTTTAAACATACTCACATCTACACATGTGCACACTTTGAAACATCCCATTTTTGACGATGCATCCCTGATGCGTGTGCGCACACACACACACACACACACACACAAACACCCTTTCCGTCCTCCTTTCTATTAGGACCACTGCTGTGCATTGGCTGATTCTCCCACTCATCTAAAGGCTGGACATGGTGAAGCTTTGGCTAGGATCTAATAGATTCAGTACAACCCCCATAGGCGAAAAATGTCTGGATTTATTGGTATGGGGGATGGCAGGGATGAGACTGATGTTGCCACAAACATGCTTGTTTTTATGGTGGTTGGCTTACAAGGTCATTGAAAAGCTCCAATTGCCTACTACCTCACAAAGTCGCTGTCACCAGACACACAGAAGGTCCTGGTTGTCCATGCTTTGGAGGAACTGCATGCACGTAGCATTAGAGTGGTCTGCATGACAATGGATAGGCATACCTGCAACATGAATATGTACACAAGCACAAATGGGCAAGTTAAAGGGAAACCCTCATGAGCAGTGCTTGAAGTGGGAAAAAATAAGTGCAGGAACTCTAATTTTCCGACATTTGACATTTGTGCGGTGAAAAAAAAAATCAAGTCTTTAGGATACGGAAGTTCCGGAACTGCGTTCCGCTGCATTCCGGCCCACTTCAAGCACTGCTCATGAGCCATTACAAACCTTCTTTCAACATACAGTGACTGGTGTTACGTGCCGTAAGTTCTAGCCCAGCAGATTTATGTGCGGTAAGTTCTAGCCCAGCAGATTCTCCGGACCTCCTGCCTTCGTCATTCGCCGGCTGCATCTGGTCGGCGCCTCCCTGACCAGACCCCGCCCACATTGGACGCCGATGCACCGCTCCCTATTTCCGGGTCCTGGAAAGAAAAGGCCCGTTCGCTCGACTTCAGGAGTTCTGCTCCTGAAGTCATTTTGCCATTTTGTTTTTGCGAAACGTGGAGTTTACAGTGTGTTTTTTGATAGGAAGCCAGGTTTAGTCTTTGTTGTTTTGTTTGCTTGTTTTCACTTAGGGATTAGCTTAGTTGGGACGTGTTCGTTAGTCACCTTTTGTTTGTTATTTTGGTGTGGGTCACTCCCGAAGTCGTTTGCACCTGGGTTTGTCAACGTGTCGTGGAAAAAAATAAAAAAACATAAAAAATATCCCTCTTGTCTCCCTTGTTCCCATTCCCTTATTCCTGGTTTGTCTCGTCTTCCCCTCACCCTTACCCGTTCCTTTCTGGCGACCCCCAACCCTAGACCTAGCAAGCAAACAAAACGACAAAGACTAAACCTGGCTTCCTATCAAAAAACACACTGTAAACTCCACGTTTCGCAAAAACAAAATGGCAGTCACTCCTTACGCACCTAACAGACATGTACAAACAACACACAGGCTGAAACATGGTATCCAGAAGGGGCGAGCAAAAGGATAGTCAGAAAACAGGTGAGAGATCAGAAAACCAGCAAAGAAGTCAAACCTAAACAAAAGTATCCAAAGGGCGAAGCGAAAATCAAAAACCAGGAACAAAGCAGTCATACAGAATAAGAATCAGTCAATAATAATCTAAGCACAGAAATCCAACAATGAGCAGAGCTCCTGAAGTCGAGCGAACGGGCCTTTTCATCCGAGGACCCGGAAATAGGGAGCGGCGCATCGGAGTCCAATGTGGGCGGGGTCTGGTCAGGGAGGTGGTGACCAAATGCAGCCGGCGAATGAGGAAGGTGGGAGGTCTGGAGAATCTGCAGGGCTAGAACTTACGGCACGTAACACTGGTGACAGGGTTTTTGTGTTGATAGATGCTTGTCACATGCTGAAGCTGGCATGCAACATGTTGCAGGCTTACAGTCCAGTAGCCAGCGCTACTGGAGAAATCAACTGGTCATACATTGTTGATCTCAAAAATGTCCAAACAAAATATGGACTCTGTAGCAGTAGCTCTATACACATTGAGGGACCTTGGTTATTCACACTATAAACACTGTGAAGAAACAGTTGAATTAATCGAGGTAATACAACACAAAAACATTGTTATATAACATTGCATATTCTTCATGAAACCAAACTCTGTTTATACTTACCTTTCATACTTACCTGTAGAGGGAAATCCAAGCAAAGCTTAGGACTTAAATGTTTATTTGTTGTGTATATTGAAATTAGATATTAATTTGATCTTTTTGATAACTACAGACATCCTGTTATGGTGATATTTCAGATGGTTTTGGTTAATAGTCATTTGTTTTCGCAATCCCTGTGCCACAGGTTTCAAAGCTCCCATGGGTGTTTTGAATTGGACAGTATCATTGTAGTCAAGACCGCCTAAACTGAGTCCAAGACGTTGCCGAGACCGGAGGGTATCAAGACCAAGACACTGCTGAAACTTGAGGGTACCCAGACCAAGTCCAAGACCAAGACACGCTAAGGCGAGAACAAGACCAAGACTGGTCGAGACCAAGACCAAGACTGATACAGACTAGGGCTAGAATTGACATCACATTACTCAGATCAACTGTAGAGAAAAAAGGCATTGCTGTAAAGTGTCATTACTCGTTAAATCAAATTCATGCTATGTTTTCAATTATATTGTCCATATGTCTCTCAATTAAAATCTCCCAGATTTGTCATAGTTACGAGGCTTGATGGAAAATTATATTCTCAGAAATCTTCTCCTAGAACCATTTTATCAGACCTCGTCAAGGGAAAGAGATGGGATATACCAGAAAGATGTACATATTAAGTCTCTTATACCAGGGACTCGGGTTAGCTATGAATACAGCTATGTAGTGATCCTTTGCTTTGAATTGAAGATTGACTTGCACCTCGAAGACCGTGCTTTCTAATGAATTTAAAATATGTTTATTTGAATTATAACTATGCTGTAGACTTCGCAGACATTTTCAAGCATTTCTTTGCCGACTTTGCTATGATGTGATGTGTATGATGTATGTGGACTGTGAAGCACTGGCAGTGTCCGTTGAGAAAATGTATACAATGTAATGTTTTTAAAGTAGATGCATCTGACTGGTTGCATTTGAATTGAGGCACGTAATAAATAATGATACTGTTCTGTGAGGATGTGCTCTTTTTTTCCCTATCTCATCGAGGCCGCTGTATCTGAGACCAAGAAAAGACCGAGACGAAATAGAGTCGAGACCAAGACAAGACCATTGATTTCAAGGACCTTACTCGACATTCTGAAGAAGCACTCAGTAATTTTACAACCAGTAGCTTTGTAGTGCCCTTAAGTCATTTGCCAGTCAGAGAAAAAGATGTATTACTGATACCATCCCTGTCATTACATGTTGTCACATCTCATGGATATTTGTTGAATAGTCAATTAATGTCTTTCATTAATGTCTTTCATCTTTCTTATGAAGAAAAACATTATGGATCCACTATTTCCCTTGCCCGGACGCGGGTCACCGGGACCCCCCCCTGGAGCCAGGCCTGGGGGTGGGGCTCGATGGTGAGCGCCTGGTGGCCAGGCCTATACCCATGGGGCCTGGTCGGGCATAGCCCGAACAAGGCACGTGGGTCCCCCCTCCAATGGGCTCACCACCCATGGGAGGGGCCATAAGAGTTGGGTGCCATGTGAGCTGGGCAGCGGCCGAAGGCGGGGGCCCTGGCAGTCCAATTCTCGGCTGCAGAACAGCAACAGCAGTTCAGAATACCCACCCTTTTTGGAGTCCCTGGAGGGGGTGTTGGAGAGCACTCCTCCTGGGGACTCTCTTGTTCTACTGGGGGCTTCAATGCCCATGTGGGCACTAACAGTGAGACCTGGAGTGGTGTGATTGGGAGGAATACCCCCCCCAATCTGAACCCGAGTGGTGTTTTGTTGTTGGACTTCTGTGCTCATCATGGATTGTCCATAATGAACACCATGTTCAGACATAAGGGTGTTCATATGTGCACTTGGCACCAGGACACCCTAGGCCGCAGTTCGATGATCGACTTTGTAGTTGTGTCGTCGGATTTGCAGCCGCATGTCTTAGACACTCAGGTGAAGAGAGGGGCGGAGCTGTCAACTGATCGCTACCTGGTGGTGGGTTGACTCTGCTGGTCAGTATAAATAAACTATACGTCAAAATAAACGTAGTCAACCCCAAGCATATAGTGAGGATCTGCTGGGAACGTCTGCCGGAATCCCCTGTCAGGAGGAGTTTCAACTCCTACCTCCGGCAGAACTATTCCCATGTCCCGGGGGAGGTGGGGGCCATGTTCCGCGCCTCCATTGTGAAGGCGACTGACCGGAGCTGTGGCCGTAAGGTGGTCGGTGCCTGTCGCGGCAGCAATCCCCGAATCCACTGGTGGACACCAGTGGTAAGAGATGCGGTCAAGAGCTGAAGAAGGAGTCCTGTCGGGCCTTTTTAGCCTGTGGGACTCCAGAGGCAGCTAACATGTACCGGCAGGCCAAGCGGGATGCGGTTTCGGTGGTCGCTGAAGCAAAAACTTGGGTATGGGAGGAGTTTAGTGAGACCATGGAGAACGACTTCCGGACAGCTTTGAGGCGATTCTGGTCCACCATCCGGCGGCTCCGTGCGGAAAAGCGGTGCAACATCAACACTGTTTATAGTGGGGATAGGGTGCCGCTGACCTCAACTCGGGACGTTTTGGGTCAGTGGAAGGAATACTTTGAAGACCTCCTCAATCCCACCGACATGCTACCAATGAGAAAGCAGAGTCTGGGGACTTAGGGGTGGACTCACCTATCTCTAGGGCAGTGGTCGCTGAGGTGGTTATAAAGCTCCTGGTGGCCAGGCCCCGGGGGTGGATGAGATCCGCCGGGAGTTCCTAAAGGCTCTGGATACTGTGGGGCTGTCCTGGCTGACATGCATCTGCAGCATTGCGTGGACATCAGGGGCAGTGCCTCTGGACTGGCAGACTGGGGTGGTGGTCCCCCTCTTTAAACAAGGGGACCAGAGGGTGTGCTCCAACTATAGGGGGATCACACTCCTCAGCCTCTCTGGTAAGGTCTATTCGGGGGTTCTGGAGAGGAGGGTCCGCCAGATTGTCGAACCTCAGATACAGGAGGAGCAGTGTGATTTTCTCCGCGGCCGTGGAACAGTGGACCACCTCTATACTCTCCGCAGGGTTCTGGAGGGTTCATGGGAATTTGCCCAACTAGTCAACATGTGTTTTGTGGATTTGGAGAAGGCATTCGACCATGGGGGGTGTGGGGGGTGCTCCTGGAATATGGGGTGCCAGGTTTCCTTTTAAAGGCTGTTCGGTCCCTGTATGACCGGTGCCAGAGTCTGGTCCACATGGGCGGCAATAAGTTAGATTTGTTTCTGGTGAGGGTTGGACTCTGTCAGGGCTGCCCTTTGTCACCGATTCTCTTCATAGTTTTATGGACAGAATTTCTAGGCACAGCCAGGGCGTTAAGGGTGTCCGGTTTGGTGACCTCAGGATTAGGTCTCTGCTGTTTGCAGATGATGTGGTTCTGTTGGCTTCATCGGATCATGACCTTCAACTCTCGCTGGGACAGTTTGCAGCTGAGTGTGAAGTGGCTGGGATGAGAATCAGCACCTCCAAATCTGAGACTATGATCCTCAGCCGGAAAAGGATAGAATGCTCGGGGATGGGGTCCTCCGCCAAGCGGAAGAGTTTAAGTATCTTGGGGTGTTGTTCACCAGTTGGGGGATGATGGAACGGGAGGTCAACAGGCGGATCGGTGCAGCGTCCGCAGTTATGCGGGTGTTGCGTCGGTCTGTCATGGTGAAGAAGGAGCTGAGCGAAAAGGCAAAGCTCTCGATTTACCAGTCAATCTACGTTCCTACCCTCACCTATGGTCACGAGCTATGGCTAGTGACCGAAAGAACGAGATCGCGAGTACAAGTGGCCGGAATGAGTGTCCTCCGTAGGGTGGCTGGGCTCTGCCTTAGAGATAGGTTGAGGAGCTTGGTCATTCGGGAGGGACTCAGAGTAGAGCTACAGCTCCTCTGCATCGAGAGGAGCCAGATGAGATGGCTCGGGCGTCTGATTAGGATGCCTCCTGGACGCCTCCCTGGTGAGGCGTTCCAGGCATGTCCCACTGGGAGGAGACCCCGGGGATGACCCAGGACATGCTGGAGGGACATAATATGTCCTCTCCAGCAGTGACATTGTCTCTCGGCTGGCGTGGAAATGCCTCAGCATTCCCCCAGAGGAGCTGGAGGAAGTGGCTGGGGAGAGGTAAGTCTGGGTTTCCCTGCTGAGACTGCTGCCCCCACGACCCGACCTCGGATAAGCGGGAGAGAATGGATGGGTGGATGGATGGTACCATGTTCTTTAGAGTCCATTTCTGTATTGTAAAAGATACATTTACCTATAGCTATAGGGTATAATTGGCAGACCCTAAGAGGTTACAGTCCCATCGAGAAGCAAAGGTACAAATTGGTACAATTTTTTTGACAGTGTACTGGTTCCCCAGCCGGGTGCTTGAACACACTACAGTTACCAATATCAGCCAGTATATCACCAGTTGAAATGATCATCGCTCAGCGAAAGTCACAGTAGCCTAGCTGTGACTGTAACTGGCTTTGTGCTGCGAAGATCACTGTTTGCTGCCATCTCAATCGGAGGAAGCCTTACTCCACTCCGGTATTGCGTCACTTTCAGCTGTACAAAAAATCTGGCTGTTAATACAGGCTTTTTTTATTACTGTCATTTTTGCGAATGTTCACTACACGAGAAGAGGCTGTATTGGAATATGAAGCACTGTCTAAAGTGCCTAAAATAGCTTACAGTTACAAAATTCAGAATTATATTTATGACAAGGACATTCCTTACTGTTAACGACAACTATTAGTACAGTTTTTCCTTAGACCCTGGAACCCAACTGGCTTCATTTATTAAGTCACTGTTTTCTGACCGATGGGCTGCTCAATTAGCCAGCGGTGACAGACAGGGCTGCCCTCTCCCTCCGGGCCCTGCCCTGGGGCCCTGCCCTGCCCATCATCAGAGACAGGAAATTGGTTACCTGCAGCATAATGCTTCTAATTAAGATGAATTACCCTTACGTCGCTAATGTGGCTTCCACGCGATTGTGACTGCACCTGCCCATCTGGAAAAACCAAGATTAAGTGGCTGGGATACAGCTATTATGTATGAGGAAAAGCCACAGTGTTACATTTATTTAGCAGCTTCTTTTATCCAAAGCAAGGTACAATTGAAGAAGCAGCTACCTGCTCTGGGATTTGGACCTACGACTTTCTGATTACAAGAACAGCATCCTAACTGGCTGAGCCACACACCACCCAGAGCTGATTGCGGTCTGTGAGTAACAGTATTAACAGTTAGTCACCTTAAGCTGAAACAGAAACACTATCACATGATCTTTGACAGAGATTATTGTTAACAGTGTCGGGACCTGGATACTTTATAGTGTCACCCCAAGCAGATTCTGAGGGCGTCAACATGGTCACCTGTCAGCACTGTGACTGCAAGCAAAGGCTTACGCATGGTGGAAGGCAGTGTTCTGAAGGCAAAGAGGCTCGGCTGCTGAGGGCAAGGTTTTTGGAAATAGGGGAGCAAAATAGGGTTAAAAAAAAATACTCAGTAGGGATAGAGGGATTTACAGACGGGGAGCTGGCTGCCGACATACTGGCTGTGATCTGTGAACTGACATGTGGGACCCATGCAGACAAATCATTCCATAGCAAAATTGAGGAAAAGGCTGACTTTCACAGTGGCTTTGATGCGCACTGACATGCAGAGACGTTTCCTGTCATTCCAGGTTTTTGTTTTTTATACACTCGCCCTCGACTTTGTCGTCTCATACCACAATGTAAGCAAGATTGGGATTTCTTTCACATTCATAACAACATATGCAGCATAAAACATTTCATTATAAACACAAATCCAATTAATTCACATGCATCTTATACCTGGGGTGGGGACTTAGAACAAAAAATTATAGAAAACATTCCCCCACGACAAAATTCAAAATCATTTCTGCTATATTTACCTGAGGCTAAATCAAACTATGGATAAAATGAAAATGGAACAACACAAAATAATTTTTTTCCTGGCTTATGTGAAACTTGTAAACACCCTAAAGCAAATTTTATAATTAGAAATATCCATTCTGACCTAATTATTTTATATATTAAAAAGAAGCATTTCCACAACAGTTTAATAGCCTCCCTTGTCTCCTGAACATATGCAAAAGAGTTGTACTTTTATTATTAATGGTTACAATGGCATAAAAAATCTTGAGGCTTTCGGGAAACTGTTTTAAATCACGGGTCATTATTTTTAAATTTTATGTACATCCATGATACACACCTAAATTATACACAGAAGTTCCTATTTTAATCATGAACTCATACCGCCTGTCATGAAACTTTTGTGAGGGGAATAATAATAATAATAATAATAATAATAATAATAAACTTTTAATAAACATTAATTGAGCTTTTTGTGTATAAATTATATCGCATATTAAATTGCATGTGTCACTTTCATAAGAGGTGAGCACTGGAAATCAGTGTGATGAAAATAAGATGTATTCAGGTGGAATGACGCCAGGCTCTTAAGGTATCAACAATTATTAACCGTGTGGCAATTATGTTAAGCAATATTTTGTACAGAGGTGCTAAGCCAATTTCAGGGAAAGCATCTATTTCTGGTAAGAGGTTCTTATCCCAAAACCTCGCAGACATTTTAAGAGAACAGATAAATAGAGTTTGACAGTTTGTTTTTCTCACACAATCCCATGCTTACAATCGAGACAATGTATTGAAAAGCTTTTAAAATATTTAGAGTAAAAACATCACAGTATGATGTGAAAAATAACTACATATGCTGTAGCCCTGTCTTCCCATTTTCAGCAATGGGAAATCCATCCATCCATCCTTTCTGACCACTTATGTTGATCAGAATCACAGGATCCTAGGATCACAAGGCACAGGGGTGGAGTGCAACCTGAATGGGATGCCAGTCCATCACAAGGTCCACACATGGGCACAATCATACAATCCCACTCTGTGGGGGGTTGACATAACTGGCACACAAGTACGCCCTTGACGTATAAAGGTTATTATGTGCGTTTATGCTGAAACGACTGCACGTTTTAACCTTTATGCATGCTTGCAGACCATTTATGTCAGTCACCATCTGTAAGTAATGCAGATATGCCAGTAAGCAAAGCTGCATTTCATTGGATGGTGAGGAGCGACCAGAGGGTCTGGAGCAGCAGCTTGGTATGTTTGTATATACAGATGCTGCTTGACCTACGATGGAGTTCCATCCCTATGAAGTTTTACTACCACTGAATGCGCATCACCATTGTACCATCATAGAGTGGAAATATCGAACCATTGTGTGTGTGTGTGTGTCTGTCTGTCTGTTTGTGGATTACGTTTATATATACATTTTGGATACCAAATGTTCTCTGCAATGTGATAAAACCATATTATTTTGACGTTGTAACGACCATTTTTCAGGTCCCCACGAAGATCTGTGAATGCAATAAAAAAAAGTTAAAATGCCAAAAGTCTTGTATTCTGTTTGATTACTTAAGGTTAAGGTTAGGGCTGGGGAGGGGTTAAGGTTGTCATGTTGGGATAAGAATTTTCCCCGTAGAGATGATTGGAGAGTCCCCACAAAGATATAATTGCAAATCTGTGTGTGTATATCTGTGTATGTGTGTGTGTGTATGTCTGTGTGTGCGTGTGTGTGCATCTATCTATACATACAGCCATATGTATCCATATTAAATGCCAGGCCATTCAGGTTTCCTGTAGCTTTGGTCCCACGGTCTGACTGTTACTTACAGCTGCCGAACTTCAGGGGACAGGAGTGAGAGTCCATGGGAAAGTCTTCCAGATGCATGGGGCACTCGGCCTGCACCGTGAGCCTGGGGGCACAAACAGAAGCAGTGGACCTTGCTCATGGTGTTCCAGCAGTAACAACAGCTGCCTAGCCGGATTATGGGGTCTGGTCAAAGGAGAATATTCCACTGATGGTATTCCCCCAGTGGGACATAATAACGCCATTTCTGGCAGAAAATGCTTTGCTTAAAAATGAGCGAGCTGTCAGACTGGATAACCCCCAGGGAGGAATATTTTAAGTAAATAAGAATAGTTTGATATTAATGAATGATAAATGATTAAGTATATGGAGCCCTGCCACAGATTCCAGCATTTAAGATGACTTTCACTGAAACTTTGCACGATTCACACAGCACAGCTGCTGAACTTTGCATAGTGTCTACATTTGCCAGGTTATTTCCCGTACGTTGCTTTCATTTTCTAGGGACCTCACTTTTAACCATAATTAGCCCATCAAGGAATTGACTGCTTGCAGGTCAAAGCCAGGCTACATGATAAATTGCATCCTTACTGACATGTAAGCCTTGTTAGAAAAACAAATAAATGTGCGATTTGTCCGGCTGCGCCAGGATCGGTCATTGATCATGTGGCCAATTGAACGTGGCTAATTATCCCAGATGAAGAATTCAGAGCTTCTGGGACATGTGAGGCGTAGTTTGTCTTTCCCCAGCACCTGTCAATATCCAAGCGGCCACGCAACATGACAAACGTCAAGTCGTTTCTGACCACCTTCCCAGAAAGAAAGATATCCGGGTTTGTTAAGTACAAGCTTGATGCCATTTGTTGTGGACTCAGTGTAGCCTGTACCTCATGGTGTAGAGTAAGGTGCCATCCTCCTGGATCCGCAGAAGCTTGTTCGGCATGGTCATGTTGTGGGCCACTGACTTCTTCCCATTGTGGAAGAAGGTATCTGGGGTCCAGATCTTGCTAGCCATCAGGTTGTTCAGGCGCAGAATGTTCATCGGCCCGTTAAACTTCAGCCGCTCATCCTTCCAGCTTTGCCTGAAGAACACGTCTATCGTGTACTCCTGTGAGCACAAACGGGGGTGGGGGGGTGAGCGCAGAAGTAAGTGCTTCAAGCTCAAATTAAACAAACCTCCTTCTTGCTGGAAAGCTGTGAGTTTTTGAGTCATGATGTACATAAACAGTCCGATATTTTGGCACTCTGGTCAACGCATATGGCTAGCGAGTAAAGGAGGTCTGTGAGTAAAGGAGGTGTTACTTACTTACTTACCAAAGAGATGCCAGGAACACAGCTAAAATATATTTTTTTAGAAATTGCTGTAAAAATATTCTGCTAGATACAGTGCACAAAATTTGGTTTGATCCTACATAAAACATCTCAACTGAATAAAGCTTGTCCGTAAAGTCATATGGCATACAGAGGCACTAGCGCCAGCTGAGTTTAGTAGTAAGTATCTGAAAACATCTGCACCTTTTTTTCTGGGAATTATCTCTACCAGCAGACACACACACACACACGCACAACAGCCATGCATGCATACAACATGCACAAAGCACAGCAGGCATGTTTTTCTGAAGGTACTGGAGCCATCTAGGTGGATGTTGTTTTGTGCCATTTTTTACACAGGTTTTCATCTCCTGGCATGTGTCAGAGGAGATCTGAATCACTACCTATCCTTCAGGCCCCTGGTTGACCTCAACAGCAGTAGCACTGCATCACGAAGGGGGGAGACATGTGGATGTGTTTTTTTTTTTTCAATTTGCTGTCATGCTTTATGGACTTCCTACAGCTCCTACGTTCAGAAGCTAGATTCCACCACCACCACCCCCCCCCCAACACCACCGAAATGTTGTGCTCTAAGCTCTCAGTCTCAAAACGCTGCCCCTCTGCCACCCCAGGTTAAGTCAAACGCTCCTTCAGTCATGCCTTCAGCCCCAAACCACCAGCTTTGAACACTGCTCGTTAAATCCTTTTTGTCAAATGCCTTTTAGTCGCTAAATTGCAGTAACTGAACACTGTTCCTGTTGTGGGTGGTATGTGATCCTCCAGGGTTGTGGGTTCGTTTTCTGCTCCTGGTTCTGTGTGTGTGGAATTTTTGTCCCTGTTTTTTTTTCTTTTCTTTTTTTGGAGATTTCTTCTGTCTACACAGGTTTCTTCCAACAGGCATAAATGAATAAAGGTCTGAGTGAACTGGGATCCTTAAATTTCCCATAGTTTGTGAGGATGTGACCTGAAATGGAGTTGATCTGATGCACTTCCCAGGATAAGCTCACGCATCCTCCCAAAACCCTGTGCTGGATAAACAAACATCTGATACAGAAAAATGGATGAATGTTCTTGTGTCTGTGAATAATCAGTTTCCACAGAGTTCAGACCATCTGAAGTTCCGTCTGAGCCGACATTCGTTGCCTAAAAGGAGACAAAAATATCCTCATTCACTAGGCCACACCAGCAGGCCAATCTGGTGAGCAATCTTCACTGGATGTGTCAGGTACATCCCACAAGTACATACACAGAGGCTCAGACTCAAGGGGTCGTTTGCGATGTTTCTCTTCCCGACTGTGATGTAGGCAGCTGGAATTTGGCTGCAGTGTACAGCTACTTTGAACTGAACTGTGTGCGGCTTCCAACTGGATTTTCTTCATGGCACGACGGAGATCAGACGGGACATGAGCATTTTGGAAGTGCGGATCGTCTCCTGTGGGTTCATGCTACGATGACATACTATTCTTCAGCATCTGGATAAAGTCCCATACATCTTGGAACCCATCGGGCCCATTAAACATTAACAGTCATGCCTAATTTACATCTTTCCGGTTTCATTAATAGAAAAGTGGCTGATGTCTCTGGGTATCTGTATTCCTTCCAGGCAGCTCGGATTTGCCTGTTTTTCTCAAAACATGTTTAGATGCATTGAGAAGAATTAGTTTCCTATGTTATAAGGACTCATTTAATTTTTAATGTTTTCAAATATAATATATTGAAGAAACATATCATAAACGATGAAAGGGAGCAAGCGTAACCAATGAGAAAGCTGATTTTCAGCCTTGGGAGTTATGGTTCCCTAGGTGATATTCTGAGTACCCCCACCAACCAGAGCAGCAGAAAACAAATTTTTGTCAATTCATTTTGCCCTATATTAAAACTATTTGTGTAGGACATTGTATCTGCCTGTTAACTAGCTAGCTGGCACCTGTTTCACAAGAGGGGTATTGAAGTATCAAAACTAATGTAAACAACCGTCATGTCACAAAATGCAACCAGAAGTTTTCAGATTTTTTTTCACTCATTCTTTTGCACCCCGTAAAGAAATGGCCGAACACCCATGTCACCTAGAGTGAAGTCCGGCCCTGATTACACCCAGTCCTCTGGGAACCCTGGACAGACCACATTTTTGCTTCCTCTCAGCTCCCAGGGCACCTGTACTGGATATTCGGTGTTCCTGATTGGCTGGGAGCTGGAAGGGACCAAGAATGTGGACTGTCCTGGGTTCCCCAAGGACTGGGTGGGGAAGCACTGCATTAGACAACATATCATTCACTTTTGCACAGTTTTGCATTGTATATTTTTTGTAATTCTGTAACAACCTATCCTGTACAGCAGTGTTTCTCAATCCGGTCCTCAGGGACCCACAGTCGGTCCATGTTTTTGCTCACTCCCAGCTCCCTACCAGACAGTACACAAAGACTTGGATTGTCTGGGGGTCCCCGTGGAGCGGATTGGGAAAAACTGCTGTACAGGATCATAATGATCCTGGAGCAAACTCCATCACCTGCATTTCCGCTAACAGTCAAATCCACAACACGTGCCCCTTACAGATCTGCTTCTGCATTCCTCAGTCACATCGCATCTTTAGAACAGTGTTTCCCAACCCGGTCCTGGGGATCCCCAGACAGTCCACATCTTTGCTTCCTTTCAGCTCCCAGAGCACCTGTACGAGGTATCCAGTGTTCCTGATTGGCTGGGAGCTGGGAGGGAGCAAAAACGTGGGCTGTCTGGGGTTACCCGAGACCTGGGTTGGGAAACACCGTATTAGACAACACATCATTCACTCACTTTTGCAGTTTCATATTGCTTATTGTTTGTACTGCTGTGGCTGAATGAGTAAGTATTCCAGCAGCGGTCACTGGACGCCAATCTGTGGTAAATATAACGAGCAATAGAGAGACACCATTTCTCGTAATTTGGTATAAAAACCATGAAAACCCACAAAATCACACAAAACTCTGCAAGTTCCAACAGCTCAAATCAAACCTGCTAATCTGGAGGTGTGAAGCCATGGCACCCCCCCCCACCCCAACCACCCCTACCCCCGATATGATTACACAGCGTCAAAAAAATTTGACCGTCATACTAAAGAAAAAGTGTCACATTTTTGTGCCATGGATGTCGGAATTCGGAGGAAGTCGTACTTTGAAAAATAATGACAAAGACGTAGCTACAGGCAGCATTGCCGGAATAACGCTCAACGGTTTCACTTTTTCTCTCAAAAAGAACACAAAAGCTAAAAAAAAAACATGAAAATAAATTATGCATGCAGCATATCAGTATTTTCTGAACTACTCTGGTCTGAACACCCCCCCCCCAACTCTTTTCTGAGCATTTGAGAGCAAAGGGTGTGTTAGGCAGAGCATAAAGAGGCTGGCGAAAGAGAGAAGTGGTTTAAACAGGTGGAATCCAAGAATAGATCGAACGCCTGTCAGACGCAGGCAGACTGCTTGGGCAGGAAGGCAGGCATTAGGGCTAAATGCTAAAAGCAGCCTGAGGAAGTGTGACCTTAGTGTGAAGTGACCTTCCTTCGTGAAAATACCCACAACAACCAAGACCACTGAAATGCTGGACACAGACTGAACATTGACCGTTTCGTTAAGGCTCATACTATAAAATGCTAAACATATAATGTTCCGGGCAATAAAAAAATACTTTAATTACTGCTTCTCATTATTTCATAATACTGTGCCTTTAGAGAGGCTATCAGAAAGCATTATATGACTGCTGCATTGCTCTTAAGCAAATCCCTCAGCACTGTATTGTGTTGGTTCTTGCTTAAAAGGGATTTTATCATAATAAACAAAAAATGTACGGCAAAGGATTGTGGTAAATTAAAGACACAACATATTCAAATGAGACTGAATCAATTATTCTGCCATCTTTGAAGCTTCAAGCAACATAAAAATGTCTTGTAAAATATATTTTAAGATAATATTTACACAAAAATTTAGAAGACCAAAGCTACCCAAGTCATGTTTAAGAACATCTGAAGCTGTTTTTTATGACATACATATAAATTATTTCAGTTATTAGCATTACCCCTCATTGACTAATTAATTAACTTTGGAATAATTGATTAATGGAAATAATGAGCTGTTTTTTTTTTGAGTCAGATAAAACACCTGCAATTTAATCCACCTGCATGTTGCTTAGACGAGGATAACCAGCTACCAAATCCACAGCAAGGTACCCCCATTCTGTAGTACTTGAGAAAGCACGTAAGCAACACATGAACTGTACCTGCGGAAAGTTGAATATTCAATAATTTATATACGGGCGATTAACTCATCCTTCGAAGTAATCCCTCATCAACACAATGACTAGCTGGAAAAGGCCACTGGTATTTCCACGTGATGACATCTTTATCATTTTCTTTTTTTTTTTTTTATAAACACTAACTGATTCTTCTGTGGCAACACGGAATGTGTAAGGATATACAATTGCCCCCACAAATCTCTGTGTCTTTCATGAAGTGTTACCAAAAGACAAATGAGGAAATGTCGTATGGGACAACGATAATCACCAACTGTTATGGCTAATTTTCTGCCATATTTATACATGCACAAATTTTAAAGCTTCTGCGGACTGACAGGACCATAATCATAAACTTATTACCAGGACTGGTGATTGGTATTTCATGCCTTTTATGTTCATTACAGGCAAGTCACCTGACTAACACACTAATGGGGTCATCTGACTGGGTCATTCGATCATACAATGTCTTTTACAGAATAATGTCATTGAAGGCAAACTCACAGTGGTGGAAAAATTACATCAATACTTAACAACACTTAACAGCAATCTAACAGAAACAGTGATTTATTGCAATATTTCACGAATCAACATTTTTGTATTTATATTACAAAGAAACACATATAGATGGACAAAATAATGGAAAAACCATATAAAAGGACTGTAACTCACAGCAACAAATGGTGAAGTAGCTACAAAAGTATAAACCATATTAAGATCCATGTAACAGGATGGCTGACTTAGGTCAGCTGGCTAGAGTGAAATTTTTAACTGGAGACAGGTCTGCACAGACATGCACACGCATTTACATATACACTCACCTAAAGGATTATTAGGAACACCATACTAATACAGTGTTTGACCCCCTTTCGCCTTCAGAACTG
>JABFEA020000016.1:365244-378804 GCA_019775915.2 Cyphomyrus plagiostoma | reverse complement strand
ATCATACACACATACATATAGCTGTGTGAATAGGTCATTCTAATTGGACAGCTGGACACAGTGATGTAATAATGGGTGCTGGGCTCAGACTCTGATTGGCTCATTATGTCTCCAGCCCCCAGCGCTCCTCCTCAGCAGGTGACCATCGTCACCCTGGGGAGCCACAACAGCACTTCCATCAGCATCTCCTGGGACCCCCCGCCCGCCGACCACCAGAACGGCATCATCCAAGAGTACAAGGTGCCCCGTGTCCCCCCCCCCCCCCAGCCTAAAACAGGGGTCTCCGTGGATTCCTGCAGGGCCATGTATATGCTGCCTTCCCAACCGCCTTTGTATCTGCTCAGCAAATCCGGCCATATTAGTGTTTCTGACACTTTCCGTGGTGATGAAGTGTGTCTCCGCACGTGACCCGTTTTTGTGCTGAGAATTCAGGAACACGCTGTGTTATAGATGTGCTGCACACACAGAGCCCCCCGCGGATAGGGCTTGTAATTAACCACCAGTTGGACCAATCATGTCAGAGAAGAGGTTTGTAATGAAAATTAAAAGCCAGCCGACTCCCGGTTCTCTAACTACGGAGAGGAAAAGCCTGTCTAAAGCTTGTTACCAAGTGTGCGGATGAGCTATCAGAGACTACACCCTTTTCCTGTAAATACAGTGACTGTGTTTACTCCGTTTTTACCATGATTCCACTCACCCGTGTTATAACTATTTTGTAACCTGTCTCAGTGTGCTGGGTCTTTTCTCGATTGTCTCCCTGCTTCACTGTTTAATGTTGGTCAGTTTGGGTTTGGACACTAATGTTATTTTCATTGTGATTTTTTTTTTCTTGATAACTATATTATGTTTTTTGTGCTGTCGTACATCCCTGACTTTCCCTAGCATGTTGTTGCTGATGTCGCGGGACTGACCTTATCAGGTCATAAATAGCCAATCAATTCCCTTTGCCTTAACCTGACTCCTCCCCCCCGGCCCCACCTTCAGATCTGGTGCCTGGCGAATGAGACGCGCTTCCACGTGAACAAGACCGTGGACGCCGCCATCCGCTCAGTAGTGCTGGGGGGGCTGCAGCCAGGGGTGCAGTATCGCGTGGAGGTGGCCGCTACCACCAGCGCCGGCGTGGGTGTGCGGAGCGAACCACGACCAGTCCTCATAGGTGAGGGGGGGCAGAGTGGGTGCTTGGGTTAGGTAGTGCGAGAGGTGAGTTTGCTGAGCAAGAGTCACTTCCATTTAGTATCTCAGTGGTTTATCCTATCTGATCTGTTGGTTGTTGGTTCAAGTCCTAGAATCAGCCTTCATTTAGTATCCTCAAAAATATAAACATCCAATCTACTCTATGAGCTGAAGTCCCTTTGGCTAAAAGAATGCGACATATTTTCACAACTGCTATTAATTTCTTTTTACATTTGATTTATTTAATAGATGCTTTTATCCATTTCGAAGAATTCCAAGGTCAGAGAGTCCCTGGAACAGCTGGGGGTTTCAGGCCTTGCTCAAGGGCCCAAAGGTGACATCATTCAGTTGACTCTAGGATTTGAACCGACCACCTTCTGAGGACAGACACACAGTCTTAGAGCCACGCGCTGCCCCCAATTAATTAGTAATTAAATTGCTGTAGTTAAATTTATATTTCCAGAGAAATGATTAACTCTGATTTGTTTATTTAAAAACAGTAATAAGGTCAAAATGAGTTAATGGCTGGACTAATTACAGAACTGAAAATGAGGGCCGCAGTTGTAGACGGAGAGGGTGAGGTGTCTGGGCCCCGGGCTCCTGCTGTCCCATTTTTTAATCTAATCCCCACAAAAGAGACATGTAGGATGCTGCAGGAGCGGAGGCTTAAGGGGTTGGCGTTCAGGGGTTGGCGTTCAGGGGTTGGCGTTCCACGGCGGGCCGCTGCAGTAATTTTGCAGCGCGCTGTGTGCGTGTAAAGACAGGGCTCCCTCTCCACCCCTCGAGCTCATGGTCACCGGGACCCATCCCCTCCCTGTCTGCCCCAGTGAGCGGCAGGAGCTGCCGCTGTTTATTTGCGTGTGAGACATGATAATTTAGGACACCGTGCTGTGCTCACAGCTGCGCTTTTGCGTCGTTTCTCCTGTTTTGCAGCTGGATCTCTGGCCAGTTGCTTGTTTTTCTTTCATTTTTTTTTCCCCGTCTGTGAACAGCAGTGTGTCAAGCATATATGAGCACAGGTGTGTTGCATGAAACACACCAATTGTTGTATTAATAGAATAAATCAAAACTGATTATACCAGATTTGTCATTCAGATACCCATCATGTGTGTGCCACGCCTACTCATTTGATTATACCTCTTTGGAGAATTAATTCCCACACTCACAATGATATATTCCCCCCACCCCTGCCCCCGTCAGGTAAAGACTCCAAAGAGGTGGTGTCGGGTGGGGAGGAGAAGAGTAGCCTCTCGGACGTGGTGAAGCAGCCAGCCTTCATCGCCGGTATCGGAGGTGCCTGCTGGATTGTACTCATGGGCTTCAGCACCTGGCTTTACTGGAGGAGGAAGAAGAGGAAGGGCCTGAGTAACTACGCAGGTGAGGTGGATCAAACCCGAACAAACCGGAACACACGAGTGTGGGACGGGACCCAAACAAACCGGAACGCACGGCTGCGGGGCTGGACCCGGACAAACCAAAACACACGGATGTGGGACAGGACCCAAACAAACTGAGACACATGGGGGTGGGACAGAACACAAAAAAGCCAGGCACACGGGTGTGGGACAGGATCCAAGTAAACCAAGATGCACAGGTGTGGGTCAAAACCCAAGCAATCCCTGATACAAAATGCAAATGCAGGCCATAACTCTCTGTGTGCTGCACGCAGATTGGACTCTACACCTGGCTTAATGTACTCCGACAGAAAGACACGCAGGTGCTCGGTGAAAGGTATTACATTCACTTCAATAGGCTCTTTAGCCTAATATGCCCAGCAGTGCATTGATTCTGAACTGGAGCAGACCTCACTCCCACCCCCAAATTAGGACAAATTGCAATCTCGTGTTTGAGTTAGGAAATGCAATTCTGTGACCATTACTCAGGAGCCAGGGGTCCTATTGTTCACACATGACTGGCTAATTTATTCTTAGCCTTTAAGGGGAGATGTTTGGCAGTCTCCTGAGGGGTAATGATTCGCCATAGTGAAGGAATCTCATAGCCGTATGGTGGTTTGCATTACAATCACCCTGCTCTCGACGGGGTATGATGAGGACACAATTATTTATTCATATCGTTAAGACTGTTTCTATATTTAGGGGCTTTTTTGTTGTCTAGGTGTAGGAACCGACTTATATAAAGGGAATTCTGTTTGCTGAGCTTTCACCCCATGTGTGTCTGTAGTTTACTTTCCAGCCATAGGGCTGTGTGCATGTATCACAGTGGTAATGAATAATAGACTTAATAATTTAGAGCCAACGAGCCATGGAATGCACATCAGATGTGACAAGACACAGCACAGACTTAAACCATCAGAGGTCTGCATTGGGCAGGACACAGCACAGACTTAAACCATCAGAGGTCTATATGTGACACCACGCAGCACTTACTTAAACCATCAGAGGTCTACATGGGGCAGGACACAGCACAGACTTAAACCATCAGAGGTCTACATGGGGCAGGACACAGCACAAACTTAAACCATCAGAGGTCTACATGTGACACCACGCAGCACTTACTTAAACCATCAGAGGTCTGCATTGGGCAGGACACAGCACAGACTTAAACCATCAGAGGTCTACTTGGGGAAGGACACAGCACAGACTTAAACCATCAGAGGTCTGCATTGGGCAGGACACAGCACAAACTTAAACCATCAGAGGTCTACATGTGACACCACGTAGCACTTACTTTAACCTTCAGAGGTCTACATGGGGCAGGACACAGCACAGACTTAAACCATCAGAGGTCTGCATTGGGCAGGACACAGCACAGACTTAAACCATCAGAGGTCTACATGGGGCAGGACACAGCACAAACTTAAACCATCAGAGGTCTACATGTGACACCACACAGCACTTACTTAAACCTTCAGAGGTCTACATGGGGCAGGACACAGCACAGACTTAAACCATCAGAGGTCTGCATTGGGCAGGACACAGCACAGACTTAAACCATCAGAGGTCTACATGGGGCAGGACACAGCACAAACTTAAACCATCAGAGGTCTACATGTGACACCACGCAGAACTGACTTAAACCTTCAGAGGTCTACACGGGGCAGGACACAGCATAGACTTAAACCTTCAGCAGTCTATATGTGGTAGGATTCATCTTAGACTGAGACTGTCTTATGTTTCATTTTTGGACTCAGGTTGCTTCAGTTCTTACGCCTTTGGTTCACCTAGATGCTGAAAATAAGAGGGTTGTGCTCTACCTCTGTGTATGTTTGAAGAAAGATTCCTCAGTGTCATTTGACTTCGCTGTACAATAAATAGACATGGCGGTTTCTGAATGGTTTCTTTACCCATCCCAGTGTGATGTTGTCCGCATCCATGTTTGCTTGTTGTCTGTTTTTGTTGCCATTCAGCGTGCCTGCACACCTCTTTGACTTTCGAGGTGACTGCTTTCTTCAGGCTCTGTCCCATGATATGGGCGGGGCTTCTGGAGAGGCCCCTGACACTGTAATCCATGCCCCACCTCCAGCTTGCACAGGTTCCGAAGTGAAAAGGCTGATCACTGCAGGGTTGTAACATTCAATCTCTCTGTCTTCTTGTTTTGCAGTTCAGTCCTTCACCTTCACCCGTGCAGGTACTGCTCATTTGTCCCTGTCCTAACCATAGATATAGATCTACTAGACTGGCCAGAGAAAATTCATAAACCTATCTTATCCTAAAAGATATGGGATGTTCTAAAATAAAAACCACCTCAGTTGTTGCGTACTGTTCTCAGGTTCACGGAAGCATTGTAACACATGGCCACTTAGCCTTACGGCCAATTTTTCATTGCGTTGTTATGAATAGCCTCATTCTAGTAGATATATTTCTATGGCCATAGCATTCTTTGAGACCTGTGAATCAGACTCACAGGGTGTTGTGATCCAGCTGATGAATGTCTCAGATTCCTCTCTTTGAATGGAATAGCAGCTGCCTTGTTTATTGTAGAGAAATGCAGAAAAAACCCTTTAAGGTATTTTTAAATGTGCTGATTAGATCTGGAACAAAACAAAGATGTCCTTCTGTGAAAGGAAATAAAAATGCCTTTGTTGAATTTTACAATGTCATTGAGCAAACATTCAGGTTAACCCAACAAATTCAAATGGGTTAATCAATGACTTGAGGTTATGTGAGCCAGTTTTCGATGAGTCAGTTCATGAAGATACATGGTTGTTCTCCGGGGCTTTGTAAGACAGCCGACTCTGGCCCTTCCTTGGCGCGTCTCGGCTCGCTGCCTGCAGGTCTCGTTATTAAAGGAGGCCGCTCCCTGTTAAAGGTTTTGCATTTTTGTCTAATGGAAGCTCTCTTGTCAGAGTAGGTTGTTCACTGGTGATGTCCAGTCATTTCAAGTCATATTTGGAAAAACCTGCCAGATCTTGGACAGAATAATCATTACAGGTTTCGGATTTGCTGTCAGGGATAAGGAGGTTTGATCTCTGGTCTGGTTCTAAGCTGAAGTGTTACCCTTGACTTTGACAGCAGTTATATGGTTTGTGAAATTTCTACTTGCATTACTGTTGACGTCGTCTTGCCAAGGGGGTCTCTCACGCTCCACAGTTATGTCACCTGGAAGCATACTCATGATGCTTGGCTCTGTCACTGCTTTTGTTTGCTTATAACATCTGGCTGGATGTTCACTAAAGTGACTCATAATAAACTAACCTCACCCCTGCAGGGTTGTGAATCACCAACATTTCCTTAATCACCTTACTAATGCTTCCCTCAACTTCAGCCTTTGTCTTTTGATTGGCCGTTTATGGTCACCTGACCTCCTGTGTGATGTTATGGTTCATGTGATCATGGAACATACATCATGGACAGAAATAAGAAAAAAAAGCATTTTTTCCTTCATGGCTCTGACCACCGTCTGCTTTCTTTCAGTTTCTCCTTGGCCTGTCTCTCCTCTCACCTGTAGCTTTTATCTCAAGTCACTCTCAGCACATACGGGGACGTAAGGAAGGTATTCCCCTGCAGGAATGTTCACTGGTTTCTTTTTAATCTTCACCCACGATGTACACCTGGCAGATTCCTCACAGTTTTCCCACCACCACTGCCTTCTCCTTGTCTTGCACACCGGTTTGTGGGGTGACCTCCAAAACCGCTTGCCAGAACATCGGTTACCGCTGATGTGGCCTGCATTATCTGTGACATCATCTCAGCAGTCATTGTCGCCTCCGGCGATCCTCCTGACAGGGCTGAGAGACAGTCATGCTGTCAGTCTCATCACACGTTGAATATCGTGTCGTTGATTTACGAAATTAACCTATTTTGCTGCCCTGGTCATTTGAAGACAGTTTAGCCAGCTGAGAGATGTCTCTTACTGGCAATGCTGGCATGTGACGGAAATGGTTGTGGAGGTCATCTGGTTAGCCTGAGGACCACAGGGGCTGGGCTGACACGTGTCCTGTCTCTCCGCAGTGACATTCCAGCGAGGGGAGAGAGGCCTGATGGGTGGCGGAAGGTAAGAACTGCGACCCTCTGCTGGGATTTCTCAGTAGGGGAGGTAATCCGTGCTATACAGGGGATGCCTCACCCTGCCTCGTTCTAACTCAACAGTGATGCAACCGTGCCCAAGGCTGCGTGGGTGAGGCAGAGGCATACAAGGCTAAAGCCCTGAATGCATTTAGAGAAGCCTCTTCACAATCGCCATCACTGTCTCATGATTTATAGGCTAAGTCTCGGATATTGTCTGACCTCAGAACCACCCCTGCGAGGCAGTATACTGGCATCGCAAACAGAGGAAGGCAGAGAGGCAGTTTACTACTAGAAGTGTTTGTGTGTGTTTTTGTGTACGTGTGCGCACATGTGTGTGGGTATATATGTGTGCACGTGTGTGCACATGTGTGCGTGTGTGTGTGCGCGTGTGTGCTTGCTCACGCATGTGTGTGTGTATATATGTGTGCGTGTGTGTGTGTGTGTGTGTGCACACGCACGCATATACCCACCACACACATCAAAATAGCAGCTTGAAATTGTCCCCATTTTCACTTCCTGTCTGCAGACAGATATGCTTTATTAAACCGAAGCGATCTGTATTAAATTAAATTTTAGCTAAACATGATAACTAATTTCAAAGATGGAGATACCCCTTGTAAATTTACTGCCAGTATATTTATTGAGTGAAATGCCATTGTGACCAATCTGTAAGATAAAGTTATTTGACATGAAAGCTAACAGGTATAGGTGGGCAAACAGAATTGTGGATGGTAACAGGCACATAGAAAAGTAATAAATACTAGCTAATTACGAACACATTTATCCTGGGCTCTAATGTGTATATCACAGGGGTTAGCGCCTGCACTCAGGACGCTAGCGTGTGATCAGCTGATGCTAATTTATATCCCCAGCGTGCTGCACTCGTACGGAGACTCCCCCTCACTTGTTGATGCATTGATGGAGGAAGTCTCTCCAGTTTCTCAGATAATTAACCACAGAGAGGCATGCTTTATACCCACCATTCATCCCCGGCTGTCGTTGCGGGGAGTCGCGACGTGCCCCCCCCCACCACCGTGCAGTGATGTATGTGCCTGTCGCCAGTGGCGACCGTGGCTGGAAAGAGAGGAGGGCCAAGGTTAGATGGTAAGCTCACTGGTGACCCCTACAGGTGGGCTCATATACAATTTATTTATTCAGCAGATTTTTTACCCAAAGCTACATAAATAGAGAAAGCAGGCTCAGACAGTCCCTGGAGCAACTGGGGGTAAAGGGCCTTGCTCAAGGGCCCAACAGTGACATCACTCTGCCGAATCCGGGATTTAAACCGATGACCTTCTCAATCATGGATACCCGCTGAGCCCTATACCACCCACAAAGAGAGCTGTATGTTTGCATGTTAAGCTAAAAATGTATGCGTATATGCGAGTGTGTTTGTGCCAGGGGTGTCAATTTGGGTATGGATGGTAAGGGCATGTTCTTACTAATATTGTGGGAGTACTGAGTGTATTTAGGGGGGCAGGGGGTTTGGGGATGATTTGGTCCCTGCCTATGTTACAACGAAACGTATGTCCTTGGTTTGTGCCTCTGTGGATTTGTGTATATTTGAGGTTGTCTTTGTGTGCTTGAGCCTCTATATGTTTGTGTGTCCGTTTACTTGGCTGTTTTATGAAAATAGTAATGTGTGCAGTATTTTTGCCAAACCATGATGCTACAGTCTAGCAGCCTTACCCTGGGATCGGAACGGCGCTGCGTGTGGGCGGCAGCTCCCTGCCCGTCCCCAAGCCACGCCCAGACTGGGGCACTTGCTCACTGAACAGATGGCCTCCAGTCAGCAATAACGTCCGCTCATTTCAGAGAGCAAATTAATGTTCCTAATGTGTAGCATTTGGCGCGGGCTGTCTGCCCCCCTCGAGGCCCAGTAAAAACCCCCCGTTTATTGACTCGATGGTGATAATCTCCACCCCCTCCCAACCACACAGGCATGTGGTCCACTGAATTATGGGTAGCGTAGCGATTTGTCACGGCGTGGGGGGGTGACACTCGAGTTTGGCGTTCGTGTGCGTGGCGTTTGCAAGCAGCGCCTGTGGCCTTGGGCTGGATTCTATGTCTGTTTTGCTGTCTGCACTGCTTAAGTAAATGATTAAATGACTAAATATTGCCAGGCTGTAAGTAAATGTGTGTCTCGCTAACCCCCACACTTCCCTCCACCCCACCCACAGCCGGCCTGGCCTGCTGAAAGCTGGCAGCCCTGGTTTTCCTTGGCTGGCGGACTCCTGGCCCACTTCCAGCCTGCCTGTGACCGGCGGTGCCGGGGGTCTCTGCGATTCTGGCAACTATGGCCGTGGGGGTAAGGTGGGGGGGGGCGAGGATTCACCGCCGTTCAATGGCATGGAGACGCAGTGATTTTGTGTGTCTGTGTGACGCTCTACATTGTGCGAGCGGCTGTGTACAAATGCGAGATGCAGAGAAACGCGACAACTATCCTAGGAAATGTTCTTCTCGCTCCACGCTGAGCTTCTGCCTCTTTCTCCTCCTCCTCCTGCCCACAGACCTTCTGCCTGTTGGCCAGGGTGAGAAGTCGAGCACCATGCTGTCTGATGGCGCCATCTACAGCAGCATAGACTTCAGCAGCAAGCCGGCCTTCGGTAGCCAAGCCACACCCTACGCCACAGCACACATCCTGCAATCCAGCAGCTTCCACCAGCTGTCCGTGGAGGTGCCTGATCCTCGCTGGAAGGCCCCTCCTCTGGCCCGGCCGGACACTTCCACTCTGGGCTATGCACTGGGCGATCCCCACTCCTGCAACAGCAGTACGTGTGTTCGGATGGGGAAATGCGCACGCGCATGTGCGGGTTTGCGTCTGTTGGCCGTGTGCCTGCTGCTCTAACCGCATGCTGCGCATGAGCCCGTGCTAGCTGCCCTGACACCGCTGTGATTTTTGCCCTCTGACCCCTCCCCCAGCACTCCTTTTCATTCCCGACAACCGATTGGCCGATGGATTGTGTAGTAGAATCCCTCACAACCAATCACAAGATTTCAGCAGCAGCAGCTCCCACAACAGCTCAGAGCGCACCCTCTCAGGTTGGTTGTCCACATGTGTGTCGGATGGGATCCTCGCCTATCATTCCACAGCAAGCTGCTAAGGGGCAGGACCACTTGACAGACTGAGTGCTGATTGGCCGACTCTCTGTAGTGCGCACGAATAAATGCTTCTTCCTCATTCCCTCCTGCTTTTTGACTTGCTCTGCTGGCTTTTAGGTTGCCTTGAAACCAAGTGGTGCACTTTGAGACTCCGCCCTTTACGCTTGCCCACAATTTTTTTTTTAGGTGGGAAAGGGGGAAAGAAGAAGAGGAACAAGGGTGGGAACAAGACCCCGAAGAGCAATGGGTCATGCTGGGCTAACATTCCCCTGCCCCCGCCACCCATGCAGCCCCTGCCTGGCACTGAGTTGGAGCACTACGCCCAGGGGCCCGAGGGGCCAGGGTAGGCTGGACGACACCACATCAGGCCCACGTGCAAAACACACCCACCTACACACACTCGCTTACCCTTATATCCATGCACAAAAGTATAGGCATACATGGGCACACTCATTCATTCACAACAAAACAGCAGTAGAGGAGGACAGAGCCACGCAGCATTATGGAATTACGATTTGCCTAGCAGACACTGTAGCCAAACCAGTGCAGAGATCAGGGTCAGCCAGCCCCTGGAGCAAATGGAGGTTAATAGCCTCACTCACAGGGTTTGAGCTGGTGACCTTCTGAACACAGACACATTACTCTAACCCACCGAGCCACATGCTGGCCCGACAGAAACACACGCATATATAAGCACTCATTCCTGTCAGGGTCTGACTGTTGTAACCCCCAAAGATGAGTACTTGCGTGGTTTTATTAATACACATTGGAGGACCATATTTGTGTAAGGTACTCAGTTTGTTTAAAGAAGATGATGTCACCTTCCGGAGCATGAATGTGCAACACCACAGGCTGAAAGCAGACCCTCCCTAGGGGTCAGGGCAAAATACAGCATGTGTCAAACCCATTGAAATCGGCGGTTTGTTAGATAGCCATACCACAGTTTTCTCCCGAAGTCGGCATTTTTGGCTGGAGTGTTTGAGATGCACCTCACCAAAAACTCACATTGGCACCTGTACTTCTAACACAGGATCGATTTTATCGTGTAACCATAGAATGTAGCCTGTAAGCAGCCTGTATTATTAGACCGACTTCTCTGGCGCCTCTCCCACCAGGTACACGGGTGATAGCCTGCACCGACCCCTTCCTCAGCAGGCGTACCTGCACCAGGGACCAGAAGATGAGTTGGAGGAGGAGCGGGTCCCCACCCCGCCCATCAGGGGCGTGGCTTCCTCCCCGGCACCGGTGACACTGAGTCCCTCTACCAGTGAGGAGATGCACTCAGCGCTGCAGGCGCACTTGGATGAGCTGACACGCGCCTACCAGTTGGACGTGGCCCGGCATGCATGGTGAGGAAGGAGTGAGGGAGAGGTGTGGCCTAAGTCAAAGATACACGTAGCATATAGCATCATACCTCAGTCCCTTTCCCTTTTATCTTCCTGGTATTATTATATTCCCCGGACAGGAAATCCATATGGTTTTCGGGAAGGTCCACTACAGGCATCAACATATTCTTGTTAGCATGACTCACTTTGATGGGTTATTTTTCAAACTATGCAGACACATTGTATGGGTGAAGATCTGAAAATGATCAAATGTTGAGACAGATCAAACCAAAATTGATACAGCACCAATTAGTGATATCAAACAAAATGCCAGCCTCAACCTCTTATCCTATTAACATGATAACTCAAAAAATATTTGGTGGATCTTTTTAAACTTTGTGGGGGGGGTATCTGGAACTATTAAAATTTTGACGCAATAGTTTTTTTAAATCACATTAAAATTGAAGCAACGTCACTTAGTGACAGCAATGGGTAGGGTAGAAACAGAAGACAATTGATTTTATGAACATGATAACTCAAAAAACATTTGATAGATTTTATTACCACTTTACAAAAACATTATACGGATGGAAGATCTACACCTGGCTTATTTCGAGAAAAATCGCAGCAAAATTGAAACAGCACCACTTAGTGGTACAGTTTGTAGGTGGGCTAGAGATTGTAGAGGTTGGGGGATGTGGGAGGATCATGGATTAGATGGGGGGGGGGTAATGGGGCTGTCTGTGGAGCACATTGCTGTGATTTCGTCTCGTTGCCTTTTTTGTATCCTTGGTGCACAATGTCAAAGAAGAAAAGGTGGTCATTGCTCATATGACCATGAATTACTAAAATGACAACAATTCCATCTGTTTGAAGCATGTGACCACCTTTGCAAGTGCTTATTTTAGTTCATGTTCAAGGTACTGTGAAGCAGGTTGCAATGTGGGTCCCACAGACCAACTAGTAGTTGTCTATAACTGGCAACATTCACAAAATGCAGGCTGCCACTTGGCATCCCCAGCTCTGTGAAGCCGTTTTATGGATGCATCTATGTCCTCTTCTATTTCCCATAGGCAGCTGCAGACCAGCCAAAACCCTCCTCATACTCCCGCTCCACCGGTTGGCTATGTATCTGGTGCCCTAGCTTCCGACCTGGAGAGCGACGTCCTGGACGAGGACGAGGAGGATGAGGACGAGGAAGAGGAGGAAGAGGAGGATGAGGCAGAGCGCAATGGCTATGAGCTGTCCAGCCGACTCTGCGGCATTGACCCTGGGCTCAGTGTGAACCACCTGGATGGCTCCTTCACAGGTGAGTCAGTCACAGGTGATCCTAAATACGCCCGGACAACTCCTTCACAGATGAATCAGTCATAGATAGACCTAGATGCAATGCAATGCAATGCAATTTTATTTATATAGCGCATTATCACAACATTACATTGTCTCAATGCGCTTTACATTTCTGCCACGCAAAGACCCCCCAATGAGTAAGCCAAAGGCAGTCCGTCACATGTAATTGTAAGCCTAATTCATTACAGATGTTCCGCGGGGTACGATCGGGTTATGCTCCGATAAACCTATTGTGTGGTGAAAATATCCTATGGAGAAAATGCATTTCAATACAGTACACCTAACCTAACAAACATCATAGCCTTGCCTAGCAAACCTTGAACATGCTTAGAGCACATACATTATCCTACAGCTGGGCAAAATCATTAACAGGCAGCCTGCTTTATAATCAAGTATTGAATATCTCATGTAATTTATTAGATAATGTACTGAAAGTGAAAAACAGAATGGAATTGGAATGCCTGTCGTGAAATATCCTAACACGTACGTTGTAACCTGGGGAATGCCTGTCGTGAAATATCCTAACACGTACATTGTAACCTGGGGAATGCCTGTGTATACATTCCTGCCCAGGCAGACCTACGGCTGCTCACCACCACAATGCTTGAGCTTTGAATTTTTGCTTCACGTCCAATAGTAGCCATTATTGACTGCGCCCATTGGAATGAACTAGTCATTTTAAATCCAGCAGTCGCTTGCACTACATATGATGTTCTGCTTGTGGAAAATTCACGTTATTGGGCTTCAGTTATTTTTCTGCAACTGTGTCTCACCATGAAGCTGATGTGCCTGAACCCGACATGCCGTTGCATTTTTTTTTTCCCAAACCCCTAGCATGTTAAATGTGGCTGGTTTATAATAAGTACTGTCAAAAGGAGATGGAACTGAGCATGAATTTTGAGAAGGCAAAGCAGTCAAAGGCTGAGGGGGTGAGGGAGAGTGGGTGAGGGAGGAAGAAAGAATGAAAGGCTGGGAAAGCGAGGGAGGGAGAGAGAGGCAGAAGGAAAGGGAGGGGAACAGAGAGGAAAGGGAGAGAGAAGGAGAAGGAGGGAAAGTAAGGGAGGGAGGGAGAGGGGGGGAGGAATGGAAGGGAGAGAGGAGGGGAGAGAGAAGGAGAGGCGAGAAGGGAGTGAGAGAGAATG
>JABFEA020000016.1:322777-337145 GCA_019775915.2 Cyphomyrus plagiostoma | reverse complement strand
CCCCGCCCCCCCCCCCCCCCCCCCCCCCCCCCCCCCCCCCCGGGCCCCCCCCCGCGCCCCGGGCCCGGGGGCGGGGGGGGGGGCTCGTGTCAGTACACATTGTTTATTTTAACACCCTTTTCATACTGTTCACCACAAATACTCTTCTTCACCACAGGCCCCTTGGGAAAACTGACCCCCCCCACCCCACCCATCAATGCCCTGCCTGCAGAAACCGCATCACTCAACCGTGACCGCGAACGATGAAATGAAGATCCTCTCATGCCGGCTTTGCTGCTGTCTCCCCGACGCGCCGTTCCTACACCCCTAGAAGGATATTAGTCCTCGTCTAAACAGGGGGTCAGGAAATCATTTCCAGTGGAGTGTGATTTTTCCTCCCTGTTTTCAATTCCCCCAGGAAAATCTATTTTAAAGCACTCAGGGACAAATTGTTAGTGAAGACGTGTAATATTAAATACCGCCCGACTGACGCTTTAGGCAGCTCTGCTCACATGGGGCGACAAATGAACAGGCGCCATGCTACCGTCTCCCGCAGCCCCGCAATGCCATAACTAACAGAACGGCCTGGCAGTATTTTTAATTTGCAGTAAATGCCTGTTTTACACAACAGGAAATCGGCCCGGCTGCTCTGTGCCGTTAATGGCTCAGGGAGATTAAATTTAATGCGTTAAAATCGAGCATGTAAGCGGTGGCTTTTACAGGGTCAGTGAGCTCTCGTGCCTGCCCACCTCCCCATCCCCTCCTGTTGCTTTGTGTCTCTCTATCATACACACACACACACAAGCGCTCATGCTGCAGAGCCCTGGGTCGCTCCCAAACCACTTCCCTGCACGTTCCCAGAACTACACATGGAACCAACCGCACCCAGAAGGGAACTGGTGAGCTGTGAGCTGTTTTCTGGTTTTCTGGTCATGCTTTTAGGCCCAGTGCACCTTCGCTCCCCTACATTTGCACCAAAGCAGCCTTATAATCTCTTTGTTTGTTGTAGGGCTTTTATTGCATTTTCCTTTACACAAGCTGTACAGTCACAATGCAACAGGTAACAAGAACCCACTGTTTCCTTTAATAGACAGCAGCTGTAGAATGCTTCAATCGCGCACCGGTTAGTATGGCCTTGCCCCCGGCTCACCTTCTTCCAACGTGCGAGCCACCTTCACCTCGCTGTCGGGGCCCTGGAACTCGTCGAAGAAGGGCCGCACCTTGAACTCGTAGGTGGCCCCCTTCCGGAGCTGGGCCACCACAGCGGCATCCTCGGCTGCGGAGCGAACCTCCGATACGCCCCACTGCCCCCGAGTCTGCCCCGCATCTGTAAAGGGCCGGTACATCACCTTATAGCCCTGGACGTAATGAGACTGCTGCTCCACCTGGTGGCAGGGGCAAAAAAATTAAAAGAGTCAGTGACATCGTGACTGAAGAACTGGCGCCGTTATAGCTATTGGGTGGATGCAAAGAGAATAAGGGACGGAAGCAAAGATAATGAGAGAAAGAGAAAGATGGAGAGGGAGGAAAGGGAGAAACAGATAAGCAGGGATAGGTTAGGATGAGGTTCCCAGTTTAACCAGGGCGCGGACTTTCATTGCCAGTGGATTTGTAATATCAGCACTATACAGTACTCACTGTCCACTGCACCCTGACGGAGGAGGAGGAGAGGACGGTGGGATTGTGTAGGTGCACCACCACCTCACTCAGGGCCTTCTGGATCTGCCGGTGGTCTACACCCTCGGCAGTGGGCGGGATTTCTGTGCAACGAGATCATTCGTCAGCGTCACTGACAATCATCTGCTTACTGGCTGAGGCCGTACACAGCAGAGGTGAATCTCAATACCAGGAGCGCCAAGATCGTACTTGTGGTCTTGGCAAGACCCGTCTTGCTAACCTGCCCTCCAGAAATGAACTTGGGGCGCAATGAATCATGGGATTGGTCTTGTTCGCGAGGATGCATCTGATGTATCCTTGATATTTGGGGCGGAGCAAGAACAACATTCAGGGATTTTTACTGTCATCTGTACTTGTGTTGTGTGGTGTTAGAACTGGTCTTCGGCAATGGAAGCTGACGTAACATGGGTACACAAGAACACAAGTACAATCAAGTATGTATATTGAGATTCACCCCTTGTAGCTGTACTAAAGACCCTTGTGTATGCATGGTGTCTCGGGCGCCCACCCTGGGTCCTGATGGCTTCGCTGACAGGGCTGGGGTCGCTCAGTCCATAGGCGTTGGCCGCCCGCACCAGAAAGAGGTAGATAGCTCCGGGCCTCAGACCCCGCAGGACGAAGCTTTCCGTCTTCACATGCTCCGCCATGGTCAACCAGCTGCTTCCAGAGGCGTGGCTGGATGTTGAAAGGGGTGGAAGTCACATGGGGTGTCATGTGATCAAAGAGGGGCAGCATGGATGGCAGGAGGGACAAAAACAACTAACGGCGATGAACTAGGCTATGAATCGCGAGAGACTTGGTGTTCGCTCACCTGAAGGCCTCAATGATGTAGGAGGTGGGTGTGGCCCCAGTGTTAGAGTTGGGCTTCCAGGCCAGAGTGACAGAGGTGCGGCTGACATCGGTCACCTCGGGTTTGGACGGGGAGCTGGGGATCAGATTTGGGTCTGTGGGCCGGGCGGGGTGCACTGCGACCCCAAACTCTGAGGCAGAGGGGGAGGAAGGGGGGGAAGAGAACTTACTAGCATGTCTCAAAAACAAAAAACAGGAGATTTATGGGAAAAGGGCCCAAGCCTTTACTAGGGGGGTCTGATTTTAATGAAAGTGAATAAGAACACACTAAACCAAATGGGGAAGCTGAAGTCCTGTTAAAACGCCCGTGAACACAAACATTATGGTTATATTGTTACTCACATGCTGCACTACGACAGTGGCAGGGAATGCGTGCAGCCATGCATTTCTGAGTATGCATGCATGTGCACGAGTATTCATGTGTTAGTATACATAGTGAGTATATAAGTATACACAGTGAGTATATATAGTGAGCATACACAGTGAGTATACATATGAATATATAAGTATACCCAGCGAGTATACATGGCTTGTATACAAAATGAGTACATAAATATACACAGTGAGTATACACAGTGAGTATAGTGACATCGGACTCACCTTGTACCTCCAGGAATGCCTTCCAAATTGCTTCCCCACTGGGGTTGGACGCAATGCAGGTGTATGTTCCTGTGTCCCCCAGCTATAATAATCACAATTAATTTAGCAAACGCTTTTATCCAAAGTGATGTGTAAATCAGAAGGTTGGGTTAGACAGTTCCTGGAGTAATGAAGAGTTAAGGGCCTTGCTGAATGGCCCAATAGTGAAACCACTCTCGTAACCCTGGCAAGGCATTTGAACCTTACAGGCACAGCCACAACGGTCAATGCCGCCGTACCTTGGCATAGCGGATCTGCAGCGCCCCCGTGTCCAGCTGCTTGAGCCGCGAGTCGGAAGCGGAGACCGGTGTCCCATCCTTCTTCCACAGGATGCTGGGCACAGGGGAGCCAGACGCCTCGCAGGACAGCAGCGCCATCCCGTCCACCGGCACCGTCTGGTTCACTGGGCCCTGCCGAATCACCGGGGGCAGCCGGTCGGACACTGCTGGGTGTGGGAACGCGAGGCACTTGTTATTCATCTACCGTCGTTAAGATCATAGTTATTATTAAAATGTATTTTTTTATTTTACAGAGAAGAAAAGCAGGGAATAGAAGGCAAGTAGTCAGGGAGGAGGTCAGGGAAGGAGTGAGGGGAAGGTGTGAGGGGAAGGAGTGAGGGGAAGGTGTGAGGGGAAGGAGTGAGAGGAAGGTGTGAGGGGAAGGAGTGAGGGGAAGGTGTGAGGGGAAGGTGTGAGGGGAAGGAGTGAGGGAAAGGTGTGAGGGGAAGGTGTGAGGGGAAGGAGTGCATCCACCCGGGGTGATACTCTGCTCCTATGAGGACAGAAGGAGCTGAAGAAGACAGTGAGATCAACACGGTGAAGAGACAGAACGAATGACATAGGAGGGAAAAATGAGAGCATCGGTAAAGGGAGGAGAGGAAGAGTGAGCGTCCATACTGGTAATCTGGCAAAGTGTCTGTCTGCACTGCTAACGGAAAAATGCAGAATCAGACTGGTCACAACTGGAAGCAATTTCCCAATCATTCAGTGGGAGGATCAGCCGCCACCCCCCCACCACCACCCACACCCCCACCCTTACAGGTTTCATCTTCCTGAGCTGAGGGACTCAGGATGAAATCAAATATTCATTATAACAAAAGCACCATGAACATGCCTGCAGGCTGGGCGGGGCGGGGTGGGGCGAGGGGGGGGGGATTGTGTGTGTGGCACGGAGGGAAATAAAGTCACATGGGCAGCGGGACCTTCCAGACCGGAAGCTGAGCACCAGCGCAGGCCTTTACTCCTTATTTATATTGGGCATAATTAGAGACGCATCAGAGGGCCAGGGCGTCCATTACGGCTCCATTAGAGCCCAGCTTCACGCGAGCAGCTCCGCCCCCCTGCGCCTGAGAGAGGCCCTCGCTTTAAAGTGACGACATGTTTGCAATTCCGGCTCCTTTTGTGCTCAGGCCGCTCATGCTTGAGGGGCTCCGCCGCTATAATTACCTCACAGGCCCAGGAGGCGAATTCGGCGGACGGATCCCAGTTTTAATAACTGTTATTGGTGGCCTCCTCACCTCTGCAGCTTCCCAACGCACCCCCCCCCCCCCAGAGTACAAGGCCCCCCCTCATACGGACAAACCTCATAGAGAAGGCCGCAGCCCTGTTGAGCTGAGCTGATACTGAAACCAGGAGGCAATATGGTGGGGATCAGGAACTTACAATTACTGCCGCTTCATACTCCAGTGATTTCACAAAGGATTAGTTGGTGTATAGTGTGTAAAAGAAACACATTCCCCTTTAGCCGCTTAAACAGCATGTTAATGCAATAAAAAAAAGACAATTTTCCACCTATTTATACATGCCGGCGTCGCAGCTCACAGCCCAACCCCTCCCAGGACCGGCAATCCTCAGGTTGTGAGTCATTAACCCCCTGCTGGTGGGGCCCCCCTGACATCATCAGGCAGTCGTGCGCAGTGGAGACCGGCTTGCTCACCATCGGTGACCTCCAGCAGGGCCTTGGTGATCACGCTGCCGGCCACGTTGAGGGCCTGGCAGCTGTAGAAGCCGCTGTCCGTGTGCTGCACGTCCGCGATGGTCAGGTCGCCCGTCTGTGACACGGAGACGCGGCTAGAAGGCTGCGGGGGCTGGTAGGTGAACAGCAGGTTCTTGAAGAAACGAAGGGAAAGAGAGACTGGGGTGAGCAAGGAATTGTGGGTAAAGTAGGATTTAAATAGTTACTATTTATACGGCAAAAAATATAATGAGAAATGTGTCAAAAACAAGACTAGACAGGCTGGCATGTAATGACATCCATGCCCCCCCCCCCCGTGCCACAGAGTAGCCCAGCATTCACCTGGCTGCCTTCTCTCTGCCAGAAGATGGCAGGCTGGGGGTTTCCCAAGGCCTCACACTGGAACGTCACCCTCCGGCCCACCTGCACCACTTGGTTCCGTGGTCTCACCCCAAAAATGGGGGGCACTGGGGGGAGGAGTAGCTGTAGGTTAGCCAAAGTCAGGAAGGCCAACACGAGGTCAACACAGCATGATGTGGCAGGCTGGTGAGTGTGGTAGTTAAATAGCTGGTTAGCTAGCCCCTCCAAAATAAAGCCAATATCAACAAGACCACCCGCTTGTGAAACCGGCACCATTTTGAGAAAAGTGCCAACATCAACTTTCCTTATTCTGGTGGTATGACGATTTTTTGCACGAGAAGGAAAACACCCTTAACAGTGGGGGCATGGCTGCTTATAGATGTAAACCAGAAAGATCATTAGAGAAATATGATAAAAACACTCATTACCTTTCTCTTTCAAACATTCATTTTTTTTACCACTGCCTTTGTTGCCGCTGACAACTGAAACATGATTGCTGATTGGTGCATGGAGAGGAGTGATGGGGGGTGGAGATGTATGAAGCCTACTTCTTGTAGCTGTCAGTGCAGTGGATGGCCAGCTGGATGACTTACCCGACTTGACTAGAAATAAAAAACAAAGAATGATGCGTTAATGATGCAAATGAGAAGGAAGGAGTGGAGGCGGAGTCAGAGAGGTGGGAATGGAGGCGGAGTCAGAGAGGTGAGAGTGGAGGAGGAGCCAGGGAGGTGGGAGTGGAGGCGGAGTCAGATAAGGTGGCACCAGAGGCGAGGTCAAAGGTAAACTGAAGTGGGAAAGGAGGTGGGATCAGCCCTACACCAATAGGGCTGCTTCTACACAAAGCTTATTGCCACTGGAAAGGAACTATTGTTATGGCTACAGTTTAGTGCTCTGGGCTCAACTCCAACTTACCAACAAGGTCAAACAGCTTAAACTCCTTCATTATGTCCCCTAGTGACCTCAATCTGGTATTGCCAGCAGTTCTAGCAAGATCATCTTCTCTTCCACAACCTTGGTGTGACCTGCGGCCTGTACCCTTATCCTAGCAAACGACTTTGAGTATCCCATTTCCCAGACTTTGTGCCTCCCCAGAAACGTTTGCACCCATCTGCTGATGGTCTTTTGATTGTAATCCAAGGCCTGAACCCGTCACGGTACATCAAGTTCACCTTAGATGGGTAATAAAGTCCCAGACACACATAGCTAACTTCCTGATTATGTAAATACATCTCAGTGATCCTGTCTGGATTAAGGCCATTAACCTAGGAGCCAAGTTGACCTCTGACCCCAGGAGAAAGGCTCATTAAATCGCAGGGCTCCATCCAGCTACAGACCACCTGGTGCCATAGCAGCAGAAACCTCTGCACAGTCAGGGGTCTTTGAGAATCGCTTTACAGTGCTTTCAGTGACACTCCCCCGGCACCCACCGTCAGCTGAGCACCCCCATTCATAACGAAAAAGCCCGGGTCCTTCCTGGAAACTCGACACCCTGGCCACTGAAAGAACCCCACCAACCCCCTTCCCCACACCCTCCTGTCTCCTCCATGCCTCAGTTACCCTGGCCAACCCCCCCCCCCCCCAAACACAAAGCCCACCAGGCAGCACGACAACCCAAAGAAAGGGGCAGACGTCTGTGCTGCCTTTTCTTTTCCCCGATGTTCCTTCCCAGGGCCAGTCCACACTGTGCCAGACTAGTGTCGGGCTTGCTAGTGCTGACGGCTAACAGAACAGCCGTTTATGCCTCGGTATGGGTACACCAATGGGGCGGGGGGGCTTGGTATCATGGTAGGGGGACCAGCAGACCCAGAAGTGCAGACAGCCTCCCATCCTTTGAGAAATCACAAGCAAATGGGAAACCATAAGTTTCTATTACCTCAGCAGCAAACCAGCTGAGTGTAAAAACATTCCGAGCTACAGCATGTTGTAAAAACAGGTGTGTATGTGTGTCTTTCTTTTAGTAATTATTACGTTGTGGGGACCAGATTTGTGTCCATGTGTTTGAGTGTATCAGTGTATTTGCGTGTGTTTGAGTGTGTGCCTTTGTATGTAAGTGTGTATGTGTGTGTTTATGTGATTGTGTATGTCTGTGTATCTGTGTGTGTATGGTATGGTTGTATGTGTCTGTGTGTTTGTCTGTGTGCATGTGTCTGTATGTGTGTATGTGTGTCTGTATGTGTGTATGTGTGTCTGTATGTGTGGGTGTATTTGTGTATGACCATGTGTGTGTCTGTATGGGTGTGTGTTTGTCTGTATATGCATGTGTCTGTGTGTATCTGTATGACTGTATGTGTGTGTCTGTATGTGCGTGTGTGTCTATGTGTGTGGGTGTGTTTGTGTGTGTGGGTGTGTTTGTGTATGACTGTATGTGTGTGTCTGATATCCCCCACACCTCTACTTCCTGCTCCATAACTCTGGCACTCCAGCAGGCTCAAGCTACTGTACAAGAATCATCCACATCGGATAACAACGTTTTGTCATGCCTGATTTCCTCTGGGGGGGGGGAATTTAACCTGCTTCTCTTCAACACCCCACCCCCTCCGCCACACTGCCCGCTGTCGACAAGCTGGCATAGGAAAGCCAACATGGAAAGTAAAAGGAAAAAATGAGAATCGAAGACGGAGAGAAAGAGAGAGAGCGTGCATGTGTGTGTGAGAGAGGAGAGTATGTGGACGACTCACCTCCCCTAGCCTTTCCTTGTCTGGGTACGGACCCAAAATTACCAGCACAACCCTGACCCCCAACCCCCAAGTTCTGGAATTAGAGTCTGTAATTAGGACCATGTCATTTCCCATCCTGGGACTAAAGCTGGATTGTCTTTAATTAGGCTGTATTCCTCTATGGATCTTTCTTACGGGGCTGCTCTTCTAAAGGGAAGGGTGACTATTGTCTACAAAGTGACCCTAGTCCCATTCTATCATAAAGGGCCAAAGTCCCGCTCTCTACACTGGCATCCACTTCCTGTTCCCTGCCCACACATGGGCTCACTTGTTACACCTGGGAATACGTCTGTATCTGCTTAGAAGCTTAGATGCCAGCTGTCAGCCATCCCTCCAACTAGTCCCCCCCCCACCATCCCAGGGGTGGGTTAACCATGAAAAAGCAGCTGTCCTCTTTGTTGGAACTGTAACATATGGAGGGTCTATATGGTGGGTCAAACAGCGTGAGTGTGAGGGAGCTCCAGGTGTGTGCAGGTACAGAAAGATGCCCCATCTGTATTGCAGCTGTGTACAACAGGGGTGCATAAAGGGGTGGGACCACAGGTCCCAGGTAAGAGCTGATTGATCCACTCACTCGCAGATTCAAAAAATATCATTGAGTAGTGATAAGGTTGGCCCTTCTCTATAAATGATTCCTCCGTCATTTACGTTGAGGACTACATTGAGGTCAGAGGTCGGCTGTATGAGGTGGGGCTACGTTGAGGTCAGAGGTCGGCTGTATGAGGTGGGGCTACGTTGAGGTCAGAGGTCGGCTGTATGAGGCGGGGCTACGTTGAGGTCAGAGGTCGGCTGTATGAGGCGGGGCTACGTTAAGGTCAGAGGTCGGCTGTATGAGGCGAGGCTACGTTGGGGTCAGAGGTCGGCTGTATGAGGCGGGGCTACGTTGGGGTCAGAGGTCGGCTGTATAAGGCGGGGCTACGTTGAGGTCAGAGGTCGGCTGTATGAGGCGGGGCTACGTTGGGGTCAGAGGTCGGCTGTATGAGGCGGGGCTACGTTGGAGTCAGAGGTCGGCTGTATGAGGCGGGGCTACGTTGAGGTCAGAGGTCGGCTGTGGGGTCTCACCGTGCACTGTGAGAGTGGCTGAGGCCTCTGCCTTCCCCACCATGTTCTCCGCGACGCAGGAGTAAGAGCCCACATCCGCCGGGGCCACGCCGCGCAGCTTGAGGGTGTGGTCCTCCAGAATCTCGTACCTGCAGCCACATACACAAATACACATGCATGTGCGGGTTAGTGACCAATCAGCAGCTACGATCACGGAGATTCCAGCTCCTTGTCACTGTGCGCCTTACCTCCCCCGAGGCAGGTCCCCGTCCTCCTTACGCCAGCGCACTGTGGGGACCGGGTCACCCCGTGCCTCACACCGGAACTCCACGCTGTCCTCGGCCAGAACCACACGGCTACTGGGCCTGCGGGAGAAGCTGGGCCGTTCTGGGATGGGGGGGTCATACGGGCAGTTTCAGTGCAACGTACAGGGCTTGGGCACACTGGACGTAAAACACCCCCCAATATGCACTCAAACTGCCTAAAACTCCTTCACCTGAAAAACTGCACCCCCCCCCACTAAAGACACTTTGACTCAAGGTAGCCCCCCGTGCCTTGCTTCACTCCCACTATATCCACAGATGATGTCTTCCAGGGCAGGTAGGAATATCTGGCCTGTGGCCAAGAGCTCCAAGCTTAACTCAAAGAAAACCCTTCAAAAATAATCTTTGCCGAGTCAGGAGATAGAGATCTGAGTATCCCCCATTCCCTCTTCTAAGACCCCCCCAGTGTTTTCCTGCTCCGCCACCCCACTCACATCTTATTTTTCTAACAATTCCCTGGGACTGCGAAATTCTACATCCCACAGCAGTCCAGCCTTGCTCCGTAATTAAACCAAAACCGCAGCCAAACAAACCCTTTGGAAAACTTCACATGCTGTGGAAGTCCGCCGGCAAGGCCCCAGGGGTAAAGGGAATGCCTTGCTGGCCCGCGTCTTCCATCACTGATGTTATTCTATTAGCCATAAATGTTTTCATTGTGCATTCAAAATTTTTGAGCTTTGGCGTCTAGCCCGGTGGATCACATGACAGGAAGTCAGGCCTGATGGGATGTCAATGGGATGACTAAGTTTGGCCAAAATCAATCCCTGCCCCCTGAATAGTGCACTATATAGTGCATCTGCCATTTCCAACAGCTGTGTGAAGTCTGAATGGCAAACCCGACACTAGCAGGCTTCTTATATAAAATAATGCCATGCCAAGATGACATCTGTCGTCAGCTGACCATGTGTAATACACCATTTTTGTATACAAAAACACATACAAAAGTACATTAAAGAACACTAAAACACTAGCAAACTCGGCAAAGACTGCAGCTGACAATTCAATTTCAAATAATAATTTTAGATTAATAAAAATATACATGGTAACACTTTACTTGAGGGGGAACAAGTAACTTAGTTACTCAGTTACTACTCAAATACAAATCACAAACAATGAACCATCCATCCATCCATCCTTCATCCATCCATCTATTTTCCAAACTGCTTATCCTTCTGGGTCGTGGTGGGTCCGGAGCCTATTTCGGAAGCTACGGGCACGAGGCAGAAACAACCCAGGACAGGGGGCCAGCCTACATGAACCATTAGGATTGATTCATGATGAACAAACACGGAATCAGTACGTAACTAACACTTAGTTTATGATTAATTAATACATTAAGTAAGAGTGTACTACATTATTTGTGCTCCCTTGTAAAGTGTTACTAAATATTTTTAACAATTTAAAATAAATGACAGGCCTACACATCCATATTCACTTTATCTCCTTTATTTCATTTATGTTGCCTGTGAATTTTGCTATTCACAAATTTCAGCTGTAAAAGGTTGCTAGGATACCAACATAATGCATCTTGGAATGTTGTGTCTGAAACCTTTGTTGTTTCACTGGCTAATTCCCTACATAGTGAACTACACAGGGCTCCCATTGTAGGGAATAACCAGTGAGTGAACGAGTGAACCATTTCAAATAAGCCTTTGTTTGTCTCTACTTAACCAGATATCTCGCAGATGATCTGGTATAGAAGGTTACTGGCCTTTGAATTCTCTGCCATTGAAGTATTTTTTTCATGAACTGAAACTGAAAACGGGTAGTAAAGGTCTAACAGCATATCTACGAGATACAACGGAGTTTCATATAAACAGTAAGCAGACGAAGGCGTGGTTATATAAATGGGGCAGGAAAACAGACATGCAAAGAGCAATAGGGGAAGACAGACAGACAGACAGACACAGTGCCAGCAAGATGGCCGCCGGCATGACATACCCAGCACGGTGAGTTCGGCCACGTCGCTCTCCCTCTCACCCACCATGTTGGTACCCACACAGACATACTTCCCCGCGTCACTCTTCCTGGTGTTGGTGATCATCAGCTTGCCACCTCGAATCTGGAAGCAAAGAATGAGCGAGAACTTGAGGTGGGCTGTAGAATGCCTGGGAGGACGTGCCAACGTACAGGTTAGCGGGGCGATTCTAGGGGGTTTTAAGGTGCGCGGCTTAAGAGGGGCCATAATTCATACAGAGGGGGCAACTTATAGTAACATTATTTGTCAATAATACGATCTGGAATTGGTAAGTGATGAGGTATCTGGGGGCCAATCAGCTTTCGGCTGGGACCAGTGCCCCTGTGGTCCCATCCCTGAATGTCGATCACAGAGCATCACAGTTAAATTGTGTCACAGGGGTCTGTTGGGTATCAGCTAAAGGGAGTTTTTATATACAGCCATCGCCGCCTTTCATTTCAGGAAAAAGTCTCAACAAATGCAGTAAAGGACAATAGAATACAGAAGCACCAGAAGACAAACATCTGAGTTTCCCCCAGTTAGCTGCAGGCTCTGAAACCCATCCTGCACTGATAGGTGTTCTGCAGGACTCGTTAGCATGTTCCGCTCTGATAGCCTCTGTGCCCCTGAGCCAGAAGTGGTGGCCCCTAGGCAATACCCCCAGGCAACACCGGGGGCACTGTGCAACAGGCTACATGGGATGAACGTCCTGGTGAGTGGGAAGACCCCAGCAGGACAGTTCATGGGGAAGAACAAGCAACACCCACAACCCCCCAGGCCAAAAGGCATACGAAACATGGCCAGGAGTGGGCGAGGGAGGGGCCAGTCCTCACAAGGGTGATTCACAGAAACGTTGAGCACGATGAAGATGAGGAAGAGGAGGATGCAATGTCACTGTGAAAATGTGTGAAAGCAGAGGGTGACAATGAATCATAATGAGGCTTTTATGTGATTATAAACACAGTTTTTTACATGCAGCGGAGATTCTTAAAGACTTTAATTAGATTAAGGTGATTCAGGTGATTAGAATACTGTCAAATGGAAGGGACAGAATGAGCAATACAGAGAGAACACGAAAGAGTAAGACAGAAAGCGAAAAAGAGAGGGAGAGAGATAGAGGGAGAAAAAAAGGATGAGAAAGAGAGGGAGTGAGCCTGGGAAGGATCTCTCAGAGGGGGATAAAGGTGCGGATGAGGCAGTGAAGTGTGTCTCTGGAGGTGAGATCAGTAGCCCCTCACCGCAGGGCACAGTCTGTGCCGGGGACCGCGGCCGCAGCCAATCAAACGCCTGGGAGGTTTAAGACCCCTCCCCCCGGCCAGTCAGGCAAGCCCCCGGGAACAGGGGCCCTGTGCATTCTGGGAAGGAAAAACTCCACGGTGACACTGGGCTGCATTACAGATTCGGAGGTGTTCCCCTCCTCTTTATAACGACTGCAGAATTCATTACAGAGCAGAGCTTTGCACGAGCAGCGGCCTTTCAAAGGGAGCCCCATTTTGCTACCCCCCCCCCCCCCCCCACCAACACACACACACACACACACACACACACAATGCCCCGTGGAGATGAAAGCTTTTGAAGTGTCCTCGCATTACTGTTTGTTTTGGAGCTAGTGTAAAGGCCAGAGGATGAAGGCTGGTTTAGAAGCTCAGATGATGTGTGTTGAGATCAGGCGAATCCACAGGCACCTAGAGACCATCCTGGGTCCTGCCGGCCGAGTACATATATGCAGGTTTTGCTCCAATAGCTGTAAGCATTTGCTTTTCGGGTTTGGGATTCCCTGAGCTACAGTGAGTGGATTCTCTACAGCTTCTCCCTGGAGCGGTGAACCCAGTGTCAGGTGATTTTATAATTTAATTACACCTCACACAGATTGGTTGTGCTCTCTCCCTTTAATTACTCTGAATGGCTGCCAAGCAACGGATCTCAATCGTCCTGAACGGCACAGACATCCTGAGGACTGGCAGTTTGGACCTGTCTCCGGGACAATGACATGGAGCACCACCCCCCATTTGTCAAGCACTGCCCACCATCCATAGTGACTGGTTAGGGTAACACCCAGAGGCGATTGTGCCAGTGGTGCAGTGGTGCACCCCCTACTGTTAAGATGAAAATGGTATTTGAATAAAGTTAAGTTATATTATAAAGTCATATTTGAAAATACGGCTTGTGTGAGTCATATCAATATGCAATAATAGTTTATTGTAAAATATATATGTATATATATATATGACAAATGCATGGTTGGGCTCTCTCACCTTGCACTCCTTGGGAGAAAAGCCTAAAGTCGCTTATGGTGACACCTACCCACATTGCTTCAAACCCAGTACACAGAGTCCACACAGACCTTCGCCTCCATCAGACTGCTGTGTTTCATGCTGCAGGAGGCAGAACATGGGCAGCATGACTGAAGGTGGCAGTCTGGGACATGTTTTTGTCCTTGGACATACAAGAGCGCGGCACTAATACACGAGCAGGGGCCAGTTCGAGTCCAGGTGTACAGGTGATTGGTCTCACTTCAGCTATTTCTGTCTTTCCTGCTGAAGATTCCCCTCCGACAGCTGCTGTCACCCGCTCTGCGCTCACAGACTCTCTGAACTGACTCTGTGTCAGTTGGGTTAGCTGCCTTGTTCGATGGTCAACTGAACCCACCATCTGTCAGGGTGTCTGGATGCCTGAACTGCAATATCACAGCATCTTCCACCCTTAATGTTCCAACCCCCCCTCCCACCCCGCCACCGAAGACATCTGGTCATAGTCAGCGCCACCACAGCCAGTGCCTCCACCGCCCTCCTCCCCTCGGGGGGGGGCGGGGGGGGGGGGGGGGGGGGGGGGGGGGGGGGGGGGGGGGGGGGGGGGGGGGGGGGGGGGGGGGG
>JABFEA020000016.1:238307-250919 GCA_019775915.2 Cyphomyrus plagiostoma | reverse complement strand
AGGGACAGTGGGTCATTTGGACAAGGGTCAGTGAGTCATTTGGAAGAGGGACAGTGGGTCATTTGGACAAGGGTCAGTGAGTCATTTGGAAGAGGGACATTGGGTCATTTGGACAAGGGTCAGTGAGTCATTTGGAAGAGGAACAGTGGGTCATTTGGACAAGGGTCAGTGTATAATTTGGATGAGGGACAGTGTATCATTTCAAAGAGGGACAGTGAGTCATTTGGACAAGGGTCAGTGGGTCATTTGGAAGAGGGACAGTGAGTCATTTGGATGATGGGTTATTAGGAAAAGGGACAGTGGGTAGTTTGTATGAGGGACAGTGAGTCAGTTGGATGAGTGAGAGTGGGCTGCTTGGAAGAGGGAAAGAGGGTCATTTGGAAAAGGGACAATGGGCTGTTTGGATGAGGGACAGGGGGGTCATTTGAGTGAAGGACAGTGGGTTGTGTGGACGCAGGACAATGCTGTAACACCACAGCCAACTCATAACTATGAGCCATCACAGGGCCAGCAGGACCAGTTTGCAGTATGGAAATGACCGGTTGGTTTTCCTGACTGGCCATCTGTGAAACAACCTGTTCCTCCTCATTTAAACACTTTCATTATTGCCCAGATTCACCCCCCTCGCTTTCTCAATTCAAAGTGGTTTACTGGCATGAAAGACATGAAGTAAATATTGCCAAGGTGTGGAAAGTAGATTTTAACAAATGAACATTTGCATGAAAATTTGCATGAATAATTGTAAGAATACTAAATGACATTTTAAAAATATAAATTGAAATAGACTGCACAAAATTAAGATTAAATAGCATTATAAAAGTATTAAATAGTAAAACAATAAGGTGTGTAATCTGTTTGACTAGTGTTCACTTTATGAAAAATTTAACATCCATAGTATCAATAAAATATCATTATTTTTAGAAATCACATACTGAAAGGAATAACCACCAACCCAAAAACTCCTCCTACAAGTACACCAACCTACAAAAAATACTCCAACACTTACACCAACCCAAAAACTCCTCCAAGACTTACACCATCCTACAAAAACTCCTCCCACAGTAAGTAAATGTTGACCCTCCTCCCCTTAGCAGGTTTGCAAGTAGAAGATGCTGTCATTATTACAATGAAGTACAAAATATATTTGACTTTCTATCCTCTAATTTCTAGTTTAGATAATAAGATATAATACAACACACACACACATACATACATTCAGTGCACCTTCAAAATGCATTCATAAGTAGCAGGTGAGTTGCTATTGATGTATATTGAAGCTGTACGTCATGACGTTATGGTATACATACATGCTGCATATGAATGTTCTATTAATACATTATGACAGTACACTGCTGCCTTCCCCGCAGTGAGGACTGCATCATAAAGGCATTATGAAGGTGCAGTTATTGTGTTACCTATTATAGCACTTTTCATAACACTAGGATGATTATGACAGCATCAATTTACAGGCCAGCACTGTGAGGAACTGGGGTAGTAAATCACACCTGCTCACACAGAAAACCTGGGCTCTGCTTGTTATTCTCTGCAGCCAGGTTGGCTGCTTTAAGCAAGACAAAAATGTCCACCTGGGACAGAGCTCCACGGACACTGTGTGCCGACCTTGGCATAACCCCCAAGAGCCACCCTCCTTGTCCCGTGTCCCTCTCCGTGTCCTCTCAAGATCGCTGCAGACGGAGACATTTAACTGCCAGTTTCCCAGAGACAAACCTACCTCCCACAGACCATTTTAACTCCATCCTGCCTTTATCAAGGTCGTCACACAATGGCGCCTTTCCCCAAGTCATTAAGTAGCAGGAAATCAATGGAGAGCTAGGGAGAGGCACACATGGAGATGCTAGCAAGGGGAGGAGACGGGGGGGGGGGGGGGTCTTTGATGCCTTTATAATACAAATGCTGTAGACTGCATAATTTCAACCATGATTCCCAGCCCAGGGGCTCTGTTCCCAGACCCACCCCCTTTGTTTAGACCTTCCAGTTCAAACTCCTCCCCTCTGGCGGGCGATACAGAGCACTGTATGCCAAAACAACCAGACATAGCAACAGCTTCTGTCCACAGGCCACGACTCTGATGAATACCTAAGTGTCAAGGAAAATTCTCGTGCAATGGACCTGTTATCGCCAAGCATCCATTGTACCTCAACCGGCATCCTCGCTCTATGCTCCTTTGCATATTCTATATCTAATTGTTTTTTGCAGTCCTGTTTTGTTGTTGTATGTCTGTCCTGTGTAAGTACAGTGAGACCGATGGAAAAAAACAGACAATTCCTTGCTTGTATAAACATACTTGGCCAATAAAGCCGATTTGGATTCTTCTCTTCCCAGCAGACGGAAGCAGGCAGCTGGACCGCAGGGTGCCTTCCATCATACCTATCACGGGTGGTGGCCTGCCATTTCACTCCTCCACCTGCCCCTCTCTCCTCTTCCCTTTAACCTTCCCCCTTTTGCTCACTTCCTCCCTTGTTCCCTCTATCCTGCCCTCCGCAGGGATAATCCACCCGCTGGAGTCCAGGCCTGGATCCGTGGTGACGGTGTGAGACGGAGGTCTCCTCTGCTGGAGACACACTGCTCTGCCGACGTCTCACACACAGACTGGGCACAGCCCAGTGCCTTTTGTTACCTAAACCATCTTACCAACACTTTACAGAGCTGTGGTAGATCGTGGTTGGGGTTAGTCCATGTATGAGTGTGTCAGTGTGATGAACCCCCAGCTGGGTGATTCATTATCTCCATGGTGCAGTTAATCCGTTGTCCTGGAAGCATCTCATCCCTGGGGCTGAACCGCGCGCTGGGCATGATGTCTGTTTGACCCGGTCATTCATATGGCTCAGTCGGTGTCCTTTTCACCCTAGAACAATTCTTTCGCTTCAAATGTCAAATTCCATCTGACTTATGGGCAGTTAACATCGCCCATTCGATCAAACTGCAGTGTGCCACTAGGGGACAAAAATGTAAGTCACAACACTGATTTTGACCAATGAAATGTTAAAGAAGGACAATTGGTTAGCTGCACACTCCAAGGGATTGCCGTGTGGGAAAGCAGGGAGAAGATGGTGTGAATTCATCAGAAAGTTCAGATATTAAAAGCAAAATCCATTTGTACCAACAGGAAAAATGCCTGTTGTTACCCTAATACCCCTGTCCCTTGCCCCTTTAAAGCAATCTGTAGGTAATCACATTGTTATTTCCCAGAAGACAGTTAGAAGTTGAGATCTGAAACTGAATGTTCTGTGATAGATTTGCCACGCCTGTAGTCAACACTCATGATCTCCAGCAGCTGAAAATCGGCTAGAACTGTCTGCAGGACCCAGATACACTGGTCGGTCCAAGTCTTCCTCAAACAGAACCACAAGGTGCCATATAACAAAAGTCTATAGAGCACCAACTAAGAGACAGTCAATTTGTCATCCTCCATGACTCAACACAAAGCTGGCAACTTTCTTATTCTAAAGGAGTTTGCATGAGCTGAACTGCAGTACCAATTATCCCTTGCTGAACGGACGTATGACTGAGGAAGCACACTGTAAGCAGACAGGCTGGGTAGCATCGGCCACAGATCTGTAATTCTGAAGGGCTGAAACTGACACCACCATTACCACCAGGTATACTCAGAACCAAAGGTATAACCTAAACCGCAGACAGGCTCAGAAGCTCACATCAGCACAGAGCCCCAGTGCTACAGCGGCTGAATGATTCTTTCATTAGCAGGCCGGCTAATCGTTTTGAACGTGACGTCTGGAAGCGCACTGCTTTTCCATTAAGCATACTACTCCTGTGTGCTAGTCTGATGAGCCGCCTCATCATTAAGACCTTGGTTTTCCACTATCAGCTGCAGTCAGTTGAGCAAAACGGGCAACATTTTTCACCCAGGCACCGTCCCATGGAACCGGAGGGGGGGCTTCTGTGGGTGCCATGGCAACTAGGCACACATTTCACCCTTTCGCTGCTGTGTACCCATTCTCACCCCTCCCCCCCCCCACCTCCATCACCCCCCCAAGAGGCTAACCTGCAGACAGTTTTCACTGTTACGCTCACAAACACATATCATTTTATGCCCCTGGATACAAATGCAGAAAGGCACAGAGGATTCCATGCACACTCACCCATACAAGCAGCACACAACCAGACATACATCATCGACACACACGCACCTACAGTGCGGGCGCTGACTCATACACACGCAAACGTGCTCATGCAGGCTCTCCAGATGTTTCCTACATGCTGACAAACCTCCCCGTCCAGCAGAGCTCATTCTCAAAGTGTCCAATTAGTACCTGATTAATCGCCACTGAGCTTAAACAAAACAGGATTATTCACACACCTTGGAGAACAAATTGTGGCTTCACAGCACTGGCAGGCCACAGGAAGTGTGATGTCGCACATATGAGGTGGCCATTAGCGAGATCTCACATATATAGGAAGCTGAATCTGCTCCATACCTAAGACCATAATGGTGGTAAGCATCCTTCACACTACCATAACATAGTATGTAACTAACAGCAGAAAGTTCCAGAAGCTCATCTGGACCACACACAGGAACGGAGCTGGTTCATCACATTACTGCACACACGGGTACGTCCATCATCACATCGCAAACCTCCAGCAGGAGAATCCGCGTCTCTGAATATATGGGCCGTTACCTTTGGGTGAGTCTTTCACTTCCGGCACTCTGACGAACAGTCAGGAACATCATGACCGAAGCCACATACAGCCCATTACCACTGGGAAATGGGCAGTACCAGTCATACTCTCTAATCCAGTATACGCCCAGTTAATGTCACTATGGTGGCCAGGTCATGTGACATACATACAAAACTCTGTGCTCTTATCCAAGTATGCAGGCTGTTGTTTACCGAATGGTCCAGCGGACAAAAAAATAAATAAAAATAAAATTACCGTAGTTATGTCTGGATTTTAATTGTTTCAACAAAATGAGAATAAGGAGCATAAAGCTAGGCAAACTAAGGCACAGATGCCTTTGAAGTTCTCAATTTATTACACAGAAAATCCTCAGGCGTGTTTGCAGGAACCATTTATGCCTGTGAAGACCAAAGCCAGCTTCAAACACGCAGCCAAATTCACATGTAGAAAGAGCAGCTATCTGCCCAGGAAACAGCTTCATTTAAAATACTTTTGCACAAATTCGCACATGTTTAAAAACTGCCTCAGATCAATACCAACTTTGATTCATATTCAACAGTCCCTTTGCTTCGGGAACTATACAATATTTCTTAATTACCGGCAGAGGTTCCTCTGAGAGCCAGAATTGATTAGACATTCTTTGATTAAAAAAACTGATAAATAAACAGACTTACTTCATTTAATTAAACTCTATAGCCCCATTTACTACCATTAATTTTCCAAACCCAAACAATTTCACAAAGCAATACACACAACAGATTCCATTAAATGCGCAGTGCCTTACACTGGATGATATATCCTTGCATTTTATTTAGATCACTGTGCTTTTAAATTAACTTCAGCTGTGGCATTTTCACAGCTTGTAGGTCTAAGAACACAGTTATATGTGGGAGTGTAACAGGTATGAAAGAGACTCCAGGTTACATGCAGGACCCGTTTTGGCGGGGGGGGGCTGGGGGGGGCTTGTGGGAAAAGCAGCCCCCACTGCATAATGACGCCAGGCATCCCCTTAAAGGACCCCCCGTATCTTCCTTTTCCAGGGGTGGAGCTAGAAATTTGGAGCGCCCTGACAAAATATCACCTTAGGACCTCGACAGGATTGCCACTTTCAGGGGAAGTATGGGACACAACCTGCGGTGATGAAATTTACCACGTTAAAATTTCCCATTTGGTGTATTCTGGAGTTTCTATAGTCCTGGGCTACCTATCCATGTCCTCCAGTGCTGTTCATGTGCCCTGACATGCGGCACGTGGGGTTCAAAGGTCGACAGTATACAGAACCACTTTTATAAGGGTGAGTTAGGAAAATCAATGGCATGGAAATCGAAGTGTTGGGGAGTAACGATGAATGTGATGGAAAGAAGGTGTCAGCCACTGGTGTCTGGGGTGAGGTGAGGTGGGGTTTTATGAATGGTCTGCCTCCATGAGGCTGTGGGCTTTTGACCCCCCACCCCTGGCGCACGACTACATCATTTCCCGAAAAAAAATGGCGGTCACTCATACGAGTCGCCAAATCGTCCAGTTGCTGCTCACTCCTCCACCATATCCAGGGAGCCATTGGGAGGTGACAAAAACATTACGCCCGTTGATGTGAGGATAGGGGGCCCTGTGGAGATGTCCTTCCCCTTCCAGTGTCTCTCAGCCCTGTCCCCGGGGAGCCCCAGACAGCCTGCATTTTTGCTCCCTCCCAGGATACCTGAACCGAACAATCAAGAACATCGAAGTGTGTTGGAAGCTGGGAGGGAGCAAAAACACGGGCTGTCTGGGGATCACCGAGCCACAGTGGGTCCATCCTTATCCAAACATGGATAAAGACAATTGTGATACGCAATAGGGAAACTGAGAAGATCTATGCAGGTATAAAAAGGGGATCCAAAAGCAGGGTAGCGAAGTAATGACTGACTGCAGCAACAGAGCCCTGAGCTGGGTTTAAATAGCCAGCACGCGGACTCAGATAATGACAGTGACCTCTGTCCCTGTGCGCGGCAAACAGTAGGACTCATTGCTGCCTGTGAATACAGATAGAGAGATGCTCTCAGAGCTGGGGTCTGTGCTTTTGTACACGTCTGTATTATGCAAAATCCCGGAAAGGTGGCACACATCTCGGCAAGGAATGCCAATTGCCCCTCACTAACACTGGCCTCATTTGCCTTATTGTTCTGCAGAGTTTGTAAGGTACATTTTCGCCGAGAAATACATCCATAAATATTAATATCACATATGAGCACTAACCTGGAAATAAGACTGTTGCACATCTGTATTGCAGGAGCAGCAAACTAGCTTATACTGATATATTCTGTTGCTGCAATATGCCCACAAAGATCTTTAAAAAACAGCAGAGCGTGTCAGTCAATACTATAATTGAATGAACATAGCGCGACTAGGTCTGCGGTTGGCCAGTTGAATCACGTCCCGCATCAATAATGCATACTCACGTTTTATTGAAATTCAATGGAATTCCCAGTCTTCTGATGGAGATTTTAGCAGGTTTTTTTGAGCAATGGTTCCAATTGGGGAGGGGGGGGTCATCTATTAGTTACCGAGCCACTCACTGGCTTGTTTTGAATGGACATACTGTACATGGGTTGTTGTCAGTGAAGTTATTGGGTAAATGTCAAGATACAAACTGATCTCCGTGTTTTGAATTAACAATGATGTTAGCTATTTAGCTATCAACACTGTTGTTAAAATTAGCGATATAAAGTAATCCATATAAACAACTGTCATGCATATAAATGTTAGTGAGTACAAACATGCATGACGGTTAAATAGATGCTTTCATGAAACACCTTTTCATTTTTCATTTAAATGTCAAACACTTTCAGTAGATAGAGGAGAATGAGTGTATTCCATCTTTAGACACAATCATCAAAAAGTGGACATATATGGTTTTCATGAGACATCTACGATACACACACTGTGATGAAGGATATTCCAGTCAACTTCCTACTTTTCATGAAGGCATCATGGGAGTGATGACGTAGATGCGTCTGAACGCATTCTGAATGAGCTCCGGCAGTAAGCAGATCTCCATCCAGATTGAGTATCCTGCATTTTAATTCCTTCAAAATACGGGAGGTTCACCCAAAGTTTCCTTGATGGAGATCGCAGATCCTCAGTGGCACCCCGATGATATGACGCATTTTCTAGGGATGAGTCGACAGCGTGAGAGTGATCCACTTCAACCCTCAGCTGAAGGTAAAAACGAAGACCAGCAGGGCACCGGGCTGCAAATAAAACCCTACGTATGTGTGGCAGAAGATGTTCATCTCCAAGGAAAGTGTAGAGAAGATGAGTTTTTCTGGTAAATGCACAGCTGCTCCTCTGTCCAGGTGAGATGGGATGCACTAGGAACGGCTTTAAGGTGTCAGAGATCTCTGATCACACCCACCACACTCTGCAGGTGCCAGTGACGGATCTCCCAGTATTATTTTAGAACCTGTGTTCCAACAGCTAGACCAGAAGACTGAGTTTGGATCAATATTCTGAATAGAAAGTGGCATTTATGGACAGGCTAAATCCACAGCTCTGTAAACAATTCTTCTATCAGAGAAAAACCGTGAATGTACCACGGAAGCCCATCCACAGGTGCAGCAGAAACCACTCTTAACACACATTTAACATTTATGTGTGCTGAAATGGACGCGACACTTGCCGAAATGCACTTGCACGCTCGCAGGTGCACAGCGAAAGGCGGACAATGGTTCTTCCAGAAACCACCCAGCTAGGAGCACTTCAGAGACGTCACACGGCCACTTGGCTTGGATGCAGCTGGACCTCTTCACCACCTGCACCCTTAGGCCATAGTGCCGCCACAGGCTTGTTCGACAGACCAGGTGTCTCCATCAGCACTGATTGCTCACATGGCTACACCGGCCCCTCAATGGTCTGCGTTTATTAGCAGTTAGTGAGAGCTGCGCACTGTACAGATACAAAACATGGTTCATTCTGCTTGCCACTGTTATTGGTTATTGAATCTGTGAGACTTTACCTGTGTAATTCAGGGTTAGGGCCATTCCCAAATACATTCAAAAATCCAAATCCAAATCAGGAAATGGAACTGACTGGAGTTGGGATCAGAAAAAAAAAACTACAGGGAGCAGAATTGGAATTGAAATCGAATTTCAGTGAGGTATAAATTCCAACTCCAGTTCCATTTCCTGAAAGCGAAAATATACACCCACAAGCAGTAATCAAAGAACTGTCTTACTTAATATATATAAAGTGTATAAACGTTTATGACATGGATAAATGTATGTACAAGCAATATTACATGACAGAGCTGCCATTAAAATATCGCAGCGGGGTAGGAAACTTTCAGCACCAATCCGCCTGGACAGCTCCCTGCTAGCGCAAGGGGCGAAATCCGAAGGGCAGACACGTTTGGGTTTCACGATTAAGCAGCACTGCAGATCTGCTTCGCAATGTACGTTCTCAATACAAAAAGATAGTACCCTACTATTTAAATTCCCAATACAGATAGTGCAAATAATAATCAAATTGTTCCTTGTATACCCCAGAAATCAGTACAGCGACAACAAAATCGGTAAAGATTTTACAATGTTTCAACTTCATTCCGAAGCGTTCAGAATGAGGCGGCGATCACTGTGAAACTGACAGCAGATTTGGTCCCAATGTCAGGCGAAATGATAAAGCGTGAAAACGTAAAGGCACTGTGTATATGCAAGCTACGAGATCACTTCGCACTGTTTCCTAAATATTCGCTGTTAAGAAATATTGAACTAACTACAGTTCACAACGGAAAGACATCTCAGCATCAGTCTAACTGCAGTATACGGGTTTCAAAAGAACTGAAGGGGGTTACTGACAGAGCGATCACCCGTAAACGTCCTGTATCTGAAACGACACATAATTCAATATTATGACGAAAGATTAAATAACAAATACTCACATATAATACAACTTTGCAGAAGTCTATCAGGAAACGACTGAAAATCAAATATTAACTGCCGTAGTGACCTGGTTGTTCAATCCAGGGTTTCACAGGACAGCGGAGGAGAGGCGCTCAATGGGGAGGTACGGGTTAGGCTGGGAGGAGGGCGATGCTTAATGAGTTATTCTTCATCAATAATGCACAATCATCTGTCCCACGCAGGGCTTCAGACAAACCACAACCATTCGTTTCTACGAAAGCAAACTAAACGAAAAGCATATATCAACACCACAGCCTGGCGTAATTTCCAAATGCTCAAAACTAAATATGATTTCAAAGTTAACAGCTAAATTCCTAAGGATCTACGAGTATAACTCAAAATATACTTTCCTGTTATTTTAGTTTTTGAATTTTGTACTGCCTGTACGGCGTTTGCATTAGTTCCTGTTTGGGTTTATAATACTAAAACACTATAAAGATTTGTTTCGCGCCACACTCAAATGAAATAAATTTCGCTTTTGAATGAAATTGTGTTTCAGTTCGATAGTGATTGATTATTTCGTTAAAACTTGGTATTTATCAGTAAAAGTCGAGTACAGTCAAAATCTAAACTTTGGCATCGGACAGTGGTAAAATGCGAGTCTGATACACCTTTTACACATGCGATGGAAACCAGGCTCCGATCGTTCGACAAACAAAATTCAAACCAAAGTAAAGTCGATTTACCCTGTTTCCAGATCGTGTTTCCCGTAGCCTTTTGTTTATTTGCCGATCGTTCGTTGATTTATTTAAAATCTTATTTGTTCCATACCCGAGTAACTTTCCCGTTCGGCCACAGTAATGCAAGAGCACCAAACTAAATATTGAGAAAAAACCCAATGAAATTACTAAAATACAGTAAGCGGACTAGAAATTCTATAAGGTGTCTACTAAATCAAAAAGGAGTGGACGGCCAAGCCCAATGATGGTCCCTGGGTGAAAGCTAATCCTTTGGTAGATGGGATTCCAGGGCGAGCGATCTGCGATACTCGCAATGCGGACAGTGAACAGTAATGCATACAAATCGCTCCATGCTTCGGCTCCTGCGGCGGCCGACGTTTCTCCCCCCGGGTCCTAAACCTCCGCTAAAATAGTCTCTCTGAGGCGTCACCCGGCGCCGTAAATAAATTATACGGAATATTCTCTGTCTGACTCATGGCGACCCGTATTCGGTAAATTTTCATTGTAATTTGGGAAATTTGTATTGTTACAATATGGTCTAATTTTAATAGCTGGGAGGGACATTCAAAATGTCCCAAAAGTTATGAAATATACTTAAGCCAGAAAACGAGGGTGAGTGATTCTATATGCTGTGAGGAAAGAGCAGATCTATTCTGAGTTAATAGGTCGTGTCACTAAAGCATGTGTTACATACAGAACGGACTAAAGGGGTGGAGTATTTCAACAATAATCATCCTTCAGCAGGTGTGCATTTTTCAGAAAGACATTGTCTGTCTCCCTCTCTCTCTCTCTCTCTCACACACACACACACACACTCACACACACACACACACACACACACACACATTTGTAATTATATCTTTGTGGGGACTCTCTGCTCATCGCTATGGCAAAAAACTCTAATCCCAACATGACAACCTTACCCATAAGTATCCAAAAAATAAAAAATAAAAAATGCGAGACATTTAGCGAAGGCGTGGCAGGACTGCGAAAGCTATCACCCGCCCACATGCATATCAAGGTCTCCCTGAACAGCGATGATGTCGTGTGGCTGCAGCGATGTCACAGGATCCTGCAGCTCTGTTCATCAATCAGACGCACGTGTGCGCGATCGCAGGCGTTCCCGGCTGGCCGCTGTTATGGTAGCGTCTCTTAATGAGATGTAGCCAACCATAGGTGCGGGTTTTATCCATCTCTGATCTGGGGTGGCCGATGCAGGAACAGGGTCAAGCCTGCAGGTGGGGGGCAGAGAGGGATGCCAATCAGGCTTACTGCTTCTGACAAACCCAATAACCCATACAAGATCGCATCTCCACCATCCATCCAAGGCCATGCCAGCAGAATTAAAAGAGAACTCGTGCCCGACGTGATACTCCAAGATCCTAGGAATCATCTCTCCTTCCACTTCGTTGTTCTTTGGATAGAACACATCCGCGTGGTTGCAAGCCTGCCAATGGCTTTAGAATGAGAGGGCTGGACGCGGAGATCTCTGCGGACACCGCTAGAGCAATGACGTTAATAAGGGATGTGGGTGAAGCTGATTCTTCACTGACATCATTGTACCAACCACCAGACAATGAAGCTATATTGGTGGAATTAATTACACAGCCAGGAAGTCATTTAGACTAAGAATGCAACGATTCTTCAATTCCACATCACCGCCGGCTATATGAACACATTGTGTCTGGCCAATCAGAGAGAGCGCCTGACCCTTCCGTTCTCACAAATAGAACTGGGAAAAGGTGAAAAACCTCATTGCTCAATCACGCCCTATCCCTGCCATTATTTATTCATACCTAGTATCCACACGTTCGGAATTCATCATTCATGAGTTGAGTGGATATAACCTGCCCTCTGCATTTATGTTAATTTGTAGAATGACTGCTATCCCCGCTGTCTGAAAGGTTACCGTTTGCCGCAAAGATCGCTTAAAATTACGCTACTTAGAGCAGCTAAGCTGTCAAGAGCATAATGAATCGACTGAGTGGAAAAGTGCCGTAATAAATCAACAGACATTAGACCAGCTACAGAGTTTGTGCAGTTGAGAGCTCCAGAACGTGCTATGAAGCACTCTTTGGACATTCGGGTTTTTGATTGGATGATGGTGCGAATGTTGTTTATTTGTTGGAGAGGCTCAAGCCAGGATCCCCCTGGCTGTGATAGCTGTTCATCTGGAGAGGGCGCAGAGTGGCTCTCAGAATGCTGGGGGGGGGGGGTGGTCAGAATGGAAACAACAAGGCAAGGTAACACCACCACCACCACACAACGGAAACATCCAGAACTTAATCAGAGGGCCAGGCCAGACAGCGCAGTCTGAAGGATTACTGAGAGGGGGGGGG
>JABFEA020000016.1:209315-231780 GCA_019775915.2 Cyphomyrus plagiostoma | reverse complement strand
AGCAACCATCCATTTAATGGGACAAATGTTACGGGGTTGAAGTCAGGGGCACAAACACCCAGCGCTCAGCATTTGGGTTTCCGGTCGTCGGGTTTATAAAACTACTGCGCAAACCACTATTTTTCAGCTAGAACCAAACAGCGCTGCCCAAATCCCAGCCCATCCCTACCATCCATCTCTTTGGGCAGCTCTGCCGTTTGACTGATCAACGGCAGGAGGATTACAAGCAAATCCGTACCCTCACACACCCCCCAAGAAATCTCACTTTACAGCCCAGTTGGATATTAGCAAAACCACAATTGCATATTATATCTAAGTACCCATTAAGGCTGGGGCCAGTATGTACAGATAAGGATTAAGCACATGTTGATATCACTTTTAATTTCGGAGTATCACCAGATGAAAATCATCTCGCATTCAGAAACCCATTGATGCTCACAAATCTCACACATCTCAAACATCTCACACAGAAGAGAATGAGGAATGCAACCACTCTTTTTTTTTTCCCATATCCTACATGGTTATTTATATGGAGATGCCCCACGAATCGTAAATTCCTTCTTAATTTCGTGCTTCTTTCATTTCCTACTCTTTTCGGGGGCTTAACACGGCCAGCATGTGCTGGGGCACCTGACTGAGCTCTTTAAATGTGTCACGCATCACCCAGGCACTCTGCAAGACTCTCTGAGAGAGCGCAATCACATCCAATCTATGCTCCCCCCCCCCACCTCACCCCACCCCACCCCACCCCACGCCTCCTCTGCAGTCCAGCTCAAACTCATTTCTCATCCCCGGAGAAGCAGAAAAGAAACATCTGCAAGTGGGAGCGAATGATCCGAAGCGATTTACATGGAAATCACTCCCATTCTTCAAGCGCGACACTCAACAAGTGGACAAGCTGGACGGAGGCACTGCTCTGATTATCAGAAACAAAATAAATAATGGATCAAAGACAGTAAGGAGTCACTATCACAATGGATCAAAGACAAAGAAATTGTGGCTGAAAGACAGAGACAGAACGGGCTTTGCGTGCTCTGCCTGCGTTCGTGTAGCTGCCCTCTCGACAGTTCAAAGACAGGCAGTTCAAGTTCAATTGCAGACTATAAACTGCCCGTACAGCGGCTGGCCGTGTGAGCATACTTGTATTTGCCTGCCCCGGAATGACCTAGCGTTCCGTCCTGGGGGGTCACCCCAGGCACGCAGCCCCAGCCTCAGCGTGAATCGCTGCAAGCCGGGCTCAAAGAAGGGTTATTCAAAAGAGGGCAGACTGATGAAAGGAGGAAAATGATGAAAGGACCAGAATTTAAAGATGGCAGCGGTGCTGGTGGGTGCTTCCGTTCACAGTGTATTAATCCGGTCCAGTAAACATGTGTGTCAGGGCTGAAAGAAATAGCAAGGAACACAGAGAAAGTACCAGAAACACATATAAGGACAGAGAGGGACGGAGAGTCATATAAACACAGAGACACTAAAAGACATATCATAACAAAAACTAACAAGAATTTCTTCCGTTCTTCAAAATGTCTCTGATATCTGGTTGGATGGCTAGATGGATGCCGCTTTGGTTCCCAAACCTCTCCTCAAGGGCACCTCAGCCATTCCATGTAATTGTTAAATTTCACAACCAGCTCTATTAATTTAACAACTCAATTAATTTTAATGATTCAATGAAGCATTGCTTAGCTAAACATGGTGTGTTAGTGAGCCAAAAAATACAGAAAAATATAGGATGGTTTCTGCCAAAACAGGGGTTTTGATATAGCTAGCACTTTGACAGACCTAAAATCATAGTTTTACATATATATAAAGATCATTTGACCACCTGAGACTTTTGCACAGTACAGTATATCACTACTTCCAAACAATACCGCATCAATGTAACACAACATGATAAACCTGTAAATTATTTATTCATGAAGCACTCCTCAGAAAAACATCCAGGAAGCAGTCACAAAACCGGAAAAAGTGGCAGAAAATCAAGTGTGGTTGAGTAAAACTCCTGGGTGACCAGCAGAATTAGGCAGAAGGCTAATTGATTCTGCCGGCCATCAGGTCGCCTTGGACCTGGCAGGGTTCGAGACTGGGGCTGGGAAGGGGGCCGTGAGCCAGGGTTCCTGGCCGTATCACTCAGACATGCATGGATGCATGAGGCATGAGCTAGGAATCAACACTCAAAAGGAAAAGAGGAAAAAAGCAGGGTAATATGTGGCTCGTCAAGTCAGGAGTCTGTGTCAGTAATCAGCCGGTCACAGGTTTCAGTCTCAAGGTCGTCAGCGATTGTTTTTTACCTTTTGGGTCCTTAACCCTCAATTGCTCCAGGGGATGTCTGAACCTGCTGTCTCAATTGTATTTTGCTTTGCATTGAAGTGTCTGTCAAATAAATTAAATGTAAAAAGACACAGTGAATGAGAAACTCCCGACGCTGTGATATTATGCCTCTCCTTTTTGTATTGTGAGTCTTGTATTTATTCTCAGACTGCTTTATGTCTTAATTGTTAGTTGTCCTTTGCCGTGTCTGCAACAGTAGCGACCTGTGCCAAAACAAATTTCCACCAGCCTTGGTTGTGTCGCAATTAAGATTCTGATTCTGATTCTGATTAAGCATCAGCGGTGCAACTGACGGAATGAATTGGACCGAGTTGTGTGTGTCGGGGACAAGAGAAACACTGGTGCCTGAAATACACACGCGCCCTGGTTTCTGTCCTTGTGAGGACACTGGTCGGTGTGTGTGGAATAGGAATGAGGCCGGCTCGCTGTGCCGTGGAGGGTGCTGACCTCACCAATCTCATCTCACCTCCAATCCCCTCATCCGCGTGCTCCTCCTTATCTCAGCCGCTCCCTCCCACACTCTGGCCGTCTATCACGCTCTCCATCTCTTTCTGTTGTCCCTCTGTATCCCTCCTGACGGTCTTCATCGCGCTCATCCCTTCGTTCAGCAAATGCACAGACACGCACTCACATGCACGGCAAATGATTACAAATACGCAAAAAAAAAGACACACATGAAACCAATAAGTTAAAAAGAGATTCGGCTACGGAGGCAATGAAGTGGTTAACAATCGGGATGCTGGTTGAAATTTCTGGAGGAGAGCAGCTGCTTCTCCCCAGAGTGAGATACTTGACCTGAAAAGTTGCATAGGTGGGTAAAAAGTGCTTGATTCCACACTGTGCCAATCCTCTCGGAAAAGAGCATCTGCTGAGCGGCCAAATGATTAATGATGCTTGTTGAACTGGTCCTTACTGGATGAACTGGAAGGGGATCTAACTCCTGGGAGACTGGAAGAATGGAGCACCAGTCGATGGAGAACCATGTATACATCATTAACACATTCAGTAGCCCCCACCCTACCTTATTTCTTCATATGGGGGGTATGAGTCTCCATCTCCACCAGCTCACCCTTCCCCCAAAAACTACCTCTATCACCACTATCTACTCCAAGCATACCCATCCTACCCTTCTTTACACTGGCTTGGCTCAATACACTCTCACCCTGCTGTTTGCACACTACAGCAATTGTTTAATGACTTAAGTGGCATTAATGAATGTAGATAAGGGGGCGCCATGGAGTGTCACCAGAGAGAGCAGGACTCTGTGTTTCCCAGGGGAACACAGATGGGACATGCTCCAGGTGCCTCTCGACCTTTGCCCTTACCAAATTGGTGCTAATTGTTGCCCAATAATCCGCCAGAGATGACCTAATGGTCATGAAGCACCCCAAATCAACACTTCCTCACTCTCAGTGTGCCTGTTTGTGTGTGTTTGTCTGTCTATCAGCCACACAGGTGTTCCTATGCATGCCTGTCTGGCTGATGGCTTATTTGTCCATTAATCTTCCACAGACACTGCCCACCTAAAAGCAAGACCAGCTTTATTACTGTGTGTGTTTTCAACAAAATGTTTTCTTTTCATCCACAATAAGTATTGACTTTACATGACTGCAAACTTTGTCAGTTAGTCATCCCTAATAGCAAATCTCAGATAAGTGTCCGTTCAATAACTTCTTGACAGCAAAGATTTATATAATTCAAAACAAACTGAACAGGGCCAGACACTTATTTTAAACTACATCGAGTGGTAGCCCATTCAGCAAAGGTATGCCTCTGCCCTCATAATCAGAATCCTGTCCCATGATAGTCCCATGTCTGTTGGGCCCTTGAGCAAGGCCCCTATTTTCAAAAAAAAAGCTTCAGGGATGCCTCATAACTGGATGGCCCTATGCTCGAACCCAAGCCTTTGCTCTCAATTGTTCATGCCTCAAAGCAGGAAAGATGAGATACGTGAAAAGTAGCATTCCAACGTCGTTGTGCATATTTGAAAAGGTGGACCAAAGTAGTACTCTGATGTTCGCTGAATGGGTGCATACAAGACCCTCATTAAAAACCCAAGAGGCAAAACAAAGAATAGAACAGAAGCTTTATTGCCATTGTATACTAAATACACAACAAAACTAGGCAGAGGAGAGCTAGGAGTGGCCTCACGCTCATATGCCGCCTGGAGACCCTGGATGAAGAGTCACACTGAGCATTTCCCATTAATATCAGACAGCACTGACTGGGGATGCATCTTGTTAGACTGCAGAACCAGGGCCCATGTCTTGAGACTTGCATTACAGGCTGCATTGGCCACACCCACGCATGCCCGCATTCACGATACTCCTAAGCGGACAGACCTCTGCTTGCTCTTTGGACCACAATCAACTCCTCGATACCGTGCCAAACACTGCGGCTGCAGCGTTGTTTATATCGGTCCCCTCTGTGGCCGAGGTCTGGTCTGGAAGCCACTGAGGACACCTGGAGGTGACTGCACACGTCCCACCTGGTCATCACGCACCTCGACAGGGACAATCAGAGAGTCACCGGAGGCTCGGCTCAGAAATATGGGGACAGATTGATTTGGCCAGATCTTATCACAATTCCTCTGATCAAACGTCCAAGGACAGACGCATTGTTCCACTACAAATCATCGCTCTGCTGCCTGGCCTAAGTGAAAGTTGACTGAAAGAGTGAAGGGAGTTATTTTTAACAGGGGGTGGGGGGTGGGGGCGTGGTCTCATCATGGGGCTGTCGATTCGCAGTTAAAATAAACGACTACCTAGCCACTTTCACTCTGCACAGCACTGGGAACAACACCCCCCTACATCCCCTCTCTCTCTTTTATCTGGCTGGACCACCTTGACCTGTAAGTAAAGGACAGATGTACTGATTAATACACACAGTGAGACAAATATACAGCGGGAGCAGTGGACAGACAGACAGGAAGCCAGGACAAATGGACAGTATGCGCAGAAGACAGACAGCTACAGCAACCAACATACACATGGCCAATAAACAAGGCATCCATAAAGACATGCGTGACAGAGAGACGAGCACGAGGACAGGGGACACAAACAGACTGACGTACGATGGATCAGCTTGATGCTATCATCTGTGTAAGCCCCTCGCCACATTACAGTTAATTGATGCTATCTCTCCTGAAACAGCCGGAAAATCTGTATTGATCACAGTCTTAAACGGGCCAATCTGTGCTCCGAACTCCTTCATTACGCTGCAATCAATGCCCACTCCACACATCTCGCAGAAAAAAGGTACAAATCCTACCACACTGACTGCAGTGATTGAGCAAAAGCATTTTAAACATTTAGCAATATTTTATTTAAAACTATCAAAGACACTTAAAATGATATCTTTGCAGTTCGTGTTGGCCTGTTCTTTTTCTATGCCGGGGTGTGGTTATGCATTATAAATGAATTGTTATACTATTGAACATTCATTCGTATATATCCATATTTATATCATTCTACAGCAATGCATGTATTCTGTTCTGGATAAGCAATAAGGAAGATGGATGGATGGATAGATGGATGGATGCTCAACAAAGAGTACTATTCCTGTACTGTTTTTGGGGGGAAAAAAAAGCCAGACAGCAGCCTCTCATGTGCAGACATAAAGAGAAAGGGGAAGTGAGCGATGGATCGAGGCTGCGCTTCCATGGAGACCACAAACCAGGAGGTCTGCTTTATGCCAGTCTGCCTGCTCACATCTGAAGGGGCACAAGGCCGGGGTGGGGTGGGGCGGGGCCAAGGTCTCCATGGTAACCACAGTGAAATACAGCCAGAAACAAATAAGGGAACGCCAAGTGGAGGGTGTGGCCAATGAGGATCTCGCCACAGCTGTACTGAGGCTGCCCCAATCCTTAACCCTAGGGGTCTGGAAGGTCTGTCTTCCTCCCTCTTCCTTCATCCTCACCCTCCATGAAACACCAAGCGTCCTGCCCAGCAAGTTGGTACCGGGCAGACAGGAGACACTGTTAGATTGCTAAGAACCAGTTACCCTCACTCTGCTATACTTAGTTGCATGCGTGAAAAAAAAAAGAAAACATAAATAGTATATATGTTCAGAAGCCAGACAAGATGCTGGATCTCCTCTAGACAGGCATGTTTGGAAAGGGCACATGGACGCCCACACGGTTACTTCGTAGTCGAGGATTATGACGGAGGCGGGTAGTAGGACTGGCTCACTGAAGAGGGAGATCAAACCCACCATCACTGAGACAGCCAGCCATCACATGCTCACGTGCTGTGTTTGGCTCCACGTCTATTGGGCCGTCTCCCTATTAAAGGCCAGGCAGAGCTGGGGGCGAGACGAAGGAGATGTGTCATTCAGCCGGGCGACGCTGAAGAATAAGTTCAAATAAACCTCTCGCTTTCTCCCTGTCTTAATTTGGTCTATTTCAGTTGCGCGGGCATGACACGGGGACATCAACGCTACCGGCAAACAGCACAGCGACGGAGCCGTCAGACGTCCCATAATTCCGCGGGACAGCGGAAACAATAAAGCCACAGATAAAACAAAGCGCTGACAGAACATGGAGATGTGACATTTCTCCATTAAAAAACACATCTCCCGCCTCACACTCTCTCCAATTTCCCCAAATCAAATTTGTTTTTTTAAGCTGCGGGCAAAACATCGCTCTGCAATCGCGGAATTAAAAATATTACTTCAAAGCAGGATGTTGGAGCCGCCGAAGTAAACTGTCGCTTCACTAAATTACAGTCAGTTAGCGACTGACAGTAATTCTTACGGATCACATCGTCCTACTAAGACTCTTTTAGTAAGACAGCCCGTGTCTCCAGCGTGGGGCTCCTCTGTTTTCCCATGCAGTTCGCACGGCTCCCAACCAGTGCTCTAACCACGCGTGAATGGCGCCCTGCCTCCCATCACGCCCCCCGCAGCAATGTCTGTGGAGTTGCTGCTATTTCGTTTCCAAGAATCGTTCGCATCGCGATTCGTGTTCCTCGGACCGAAATTGCCTGCTTACAGCAACCTAGTAGAGCATTCATGTATAATTACAATGTGTGCAGGCTATTTACATACCACAGTGTAACTACATGAAAGGCACAAAGTGTTATTTTCTGAATCAGAATCGCATAGAGATTCAGTATTTTTATTTTTTGCCGTTTATCACAATGACCTTAGCGATTCTCTGGCAAAGACAGCATACACCGTGCACGCATTTCTAGTTCTACAAGCTGAGGATGTGTTGTGTTTGCGATCCCGTAATAGTTTCACGCGTCTCCTGCTGCTAAAGACCACCTGATGTTCGGGAGGAGATGGAAGAGGTCCGTTCCTGCGTGGTTCTTATTTGGCTCCCTTTCCGTATGTCTTGCAGCCACCCCCCAAAAAAAAACGCATTTAATCTAAGAGTACGTTTACGTAAAACATCAGGAAATAATTAAAAACAAAAACAGCCTTCCATTTTCAAACGTTTCTTTTCATTAATTCAAGTCAAGTTACTGAGAAATCACTCGTGAGGTTTCCACCTGTCCAGCTGTGTGTAGAAATGATGAGAGCAAGGCGAGAGCGGGACTTGTAATGACATGACCCCCACGCTCCCACGGACATGTTTGCACGGTAATCGTGTCGCGTGGAGAAAGAGTGGTGTGAGAATGAGACTCCGAGATTGTCACCGCGGTCCGTCTTCCCTTACAGCTTCCAGCGGGCACGAACAGAGGAAAGCACGCAGTGGGGCGCACCGACCGCAACCATGCTGTTAAAATGCTAATGCCTCTGGATGCCATTTGTTTTGCTTTTTCTGGCTTCTCCGTGGCATTGTAATGAAGGCCTGGCCTACACTGTGCCTGCTGCTTTCATTAATATTGCATCACGCCTCAAATGCGAGGAGAGACAGGGGGCAGTACAAGGCAGACATACAGGGGTGTGTGGGAGGTGCCAGCCATTAATTGTGCCTCTCTCTCTGTGCTTTTTTCATTCGAGAACAGCAGAGAGCAGCTGGAAGGATCACCAATGAGAAGAAAAGATCCTTTCACTGGCCAACCACCCCCCCAGGCAGGGCCATCCCCTATAAACCTAACTGTGGAGCAGTGCATGTTGGGAAAAGCTGAGCATTATGGGTAGGCCCCCCCACAAAAGCTTCTACTTCTGTAATGTATAAGAAAGGCATCCAGGATATAATCCATGTGAAACATGAGTTACAAATACCAAATAAGCAGCCTGTTCTGTAGTTCTGTAAGATCTGGTTACATACCAGGCTAGCTAATTTTCTTCAATGCTGTAAAAGATGGTGGTTTACCAGACTAACCAGCTCTTTTAGGTGTTGAGAAAGCTGGTAGTTCCCCCAAATAACCAACACTCTGTTGTGCTGTACTAGCTGACGGTTCACCTAGCTAACCAACCCTCTGTTGTGTTGTACTAAATGGTGGTTCACCTGGCTAACCAGCCCTCTGTGCTGTGGTAAAAGCTGGTGCTTCACCCAGCTAGCTGGCCCTCCGAGGCTCAGCGTGATCTGCTGGCTTAACCGACGGGCTGCAGGCTGTCCAGGAAAGACACGAGGTGCCAGCATCACAGATGTGCGCGCAGATGGCGCCGCGCCATTCCCCGCAGACGCCCGTCCGCACTCGTGTTTTTCAGCGAGAGCCGTTTGTCTCTGACACGACGCATCTCCCTTCAGTCACTCAGCGAGCAGCGATTTCCTGCGTGCAGGCGAGAGGGACTCAAGTATGAGGGGGAGGACAAAATGATGAATGTTTAAATGACCACAGTCACAGGCACACACCGGTGGTATGCAAGGGACAGCCGTTCCCGGGCGTTTGTCTAGCACAGCCACATCAACAGGCAGAAAAGAGCTTTTTCTGCAATGTCTGGAACGTTGGCTTTTATGAAAAACACAGGCTGTTGTGAAGTAGCCCAGCAATTAAAAGTTAAATGGATGCTTATGATGAACCTATCATATAGGGAATACAAGCATGAGCCGTAATACCTGTCTCTCTCCCCTGTGCCAATCCTCTCTATCCCATAATACGGCTCCAGGTGGCTATAATCTCCAGGCGCTTGGAGGTTTAATTCCGCAGGACGCCCAGAAACCACCGCCCTGGACACTATAAATATTTTTAAAACAAGAGCGGCATTTAAATTTAGGATTAACGCTCCCACCTGACCTAAAGGCCACAAGCGATAAATGACACAAACTGGGAATCATCATAAACACAAACATGGACAGATGCATACACCATGCCCCCTGGGAGGTCACTGGGTCACCTGCATTTACCAGCCATCTTTCAGCTCTCTGTTTAACACCGCCCGCATTTCCTTACACCTCCCAGACCAGCTGGCACCTCTCCCCGGGGGACTGGCTAACATCTCGCGCTTCCTCGTTCATCAACAGAGGCCGTGTCGCTTGATGAAATTAATGGGTAATGAAAAGAACAAAGGTCAATGTCCTGATTTTATCACCCAAATTAACTGGTGCTCGTAATTGTTTTGTCGATATGAAATAAATCATCTGAGCTGAGAAAGCTTTGATTTAGGGTTAATTGTAAAGGTTGTTTTACGTTTTGAAGCATCTTCCACATATTTTGAATGACTATAACCCCTTAAGACCCATATGTTCTATGGATTCCTTTACTAACCTGATCTTTCTTTATGTTCTTTGAACGCTGTTATGTTGGACTTCTGGCCCTTAATAATCTTATTAGGTTCCCACTTTGTTAAAAGTTGCTGTGTAGTTTATGTGAGGTTGTGTAACTGATGGTTCGCTCCTGTTCCAGTACTGCTTATGTTTGAACCTGGGCGTTCACTGGAAGCCCAACCTTGCTGCACTTATGTGTAATAGACTCTTTGAAAGCATGGATGTTTGCAATGTGCAGTTTTCCTCACATATGTGTGACGTTGGATAAAAGCGTCCTCTAAATATGTAAACGTAAATGTAAATAACATACTTCTGCGTTTCAGAATTGAACAAAAGCCATGTTAGATTAAATTCCAAAGCTGCAGGTTTTGTGGGAGAGGTGCAGACATTAAGTATTCCTGTAGCACTACCCTTATCCCGAGTCTACCCATCCCAAAACCACGGTTTTCTCCTCTCCAGGGAAGATACGGAATGCGGGGCAGGTACTTCAGGCAGTCATGCCTCTCTTGTTAAGCCCCAGGATAGAGGAGCGCTGTGGAGATTTTATATGAGTGGGAATCGATGCACTCCGCTGTCTGCGAGGGCATGAGTGCGTACAGCGCTACGTGAGTGCCGAGATTAGCCAAAGCGCTTCAAAGGTGATGGCTGAGAGGTGTCGTAAAGCCAGCCATAATAGAGATGTCCGGTGTTTGTCCTCCCATTATATATGCTCGGCTTGACCTTTTTAAAGCTTCAGCAGCCATGAGGTGAATGAATGGGGGGGGGGGTTAATCCAGCCTACACATTACTGTAGCTTCAATGCTGATATTCTCAGCTACTTGTAGGAAGTGACACCATGGTAACAAAAAAGGTGAATCTTCAACGGGGTGACACTAACCTCTCCCCGCTCTTGCCAAGATATGCAATGGCATCATCAGCAGAAAGCTGGGTCAGACAGTGCCTGGTACGATTGGGCGTTAAGGGCCTTACTGAAGGACTCCGTGATGAAACCACTCTGCTGACCCTAGGATTTGAACCCATGACCTTCTGATCCCATTCACAACCTTTGGACCCAAAGAGCCACGCCTCTCCCTAATTAGCCCCCACAAAATGCTCTGTCTTCTTTCATGGTGGATTAATGAGTTCCTCCAGGTGCCCCCACTACCTAAAACGATATATCAATAGACTAAAAAACTATTAAATATTTCAAAGAGAATGTGACACTGTATCAAACGAGAGAAATCACATCAGACGAGCAACAAACCGGCAAGCTTACACCTTCACATCAGTCATATGCAGCAGCCAGAAAGAGTGCAACAGAGAATTTAGTGAATAAAAGCATCTTAATAGCGGTAATCTTAAAACATCACATTCTGATCCAGTGTGTGTCAACTGCATCCACAACGTGCGCTAAAGACACATTTACCAAAGACAGCATACACCAGGGCCATCTACATCACGGTCCTCAAGGTCCAAGCACTGCTGATTTTACAGCCGTCATTTACTTGTGAGTCAGGTGTGAAGCCTCTGACCAATCAGAATCAGTGATTATTAAACTAACTACCTGGGAGAACTGAAAACAAGGCCTGGATTTGGAATCGAGGCCCAGATTTGAAGAGTCCTGCCATAGACCATAGATAACTATACAGAAAGGGGCAAATTCCAATAGAATATAAAACAAGTTCTTGCCATTCTCCATGCTTTCCCAACTCACAAATCACCAATAAAGGATCACTTCAAAAAAAAAATAGTAATAAAAAATTTATATGGCCAATAAGGGCTCCTTGCTCACTCTGAGTCTGCAGCCCAGGGAAACCCGTTCATTAATCCGGCCCAGATGTTACCCAGCGGTCTAACCTGAGAAGGAACATTCTGTACTGCAGAATCTCACAGACATTATCACTGGACTTCCTAACATCCTACGGATTACAGCAAGACACTTAAGGAAAAGACTCACAAGCAGAAACTCTGAGACATAGGTCAAAGTTAGACAAAGCGTCCAAGATGGATAATAAGACATGAATAAATTAACACCCTTCATGAAAAGCAGTTAAATACTGTTTAAAACACGGTCTCTCACATAGTGGAGCGCGATCCGAAACTGGGTCACAGAACCATTTTCAGCAGGTCGTGGTAACACTTCATTTAAAGCATAGTGTTACCAAATTATTTTACGCCTGGCAGCACATCTGTCATTCCTGCCATATTTTAGAAATCTGGGTTGTGACTTAATGACCACGTGGGTCCTGAGACCAAGCCAGTTGAGAAGCACTGGTGTAAAATATAGTGAGCAGGCTTCTATAACAGGGTTCTTCAAATCTGGACCTTGACCTCGAGGACCGTGATTTGAATAACCCTGCTCTATAGGCTGATCTGAGGCAGGCTTCTCGTCATCCTCACTCCGGAAGCGACAGCGTAGCTCCCGCTTCACACAGTGAAGGAGAGAATGAGATGTACAGCTGGAATGTCACCTTCCACATCAAGGTCCATAAGCCCATTATGAGCATCAAAATCATGAGATGCTCAGATAATGTCGGCTAACCACCCACAAAGAGGCCCTTTAGGTGCAATAAAATGCTTACAAGCTAATGGCTCTATGACACCGGTCACATTTTATGGAGAGTCTGGAGACCATAAAAGTGAGATGTTTTCTTACTACAAAGTCAATTTGGCTCTTTCAACACAATTTAAGTATCCCGATGTCTGCAGGCTGGTCACATGACTGCATACAAGAAGAGAGATGTGACCTTCGCTAGCGCAAACCCATCCTCCGCTGTCTCTCCCCCCCCCCCAAGTCTCGCAGAAAACAGAAAGAAAATCAACAGCACGGCTCATTCCCACAAACCATCAGACACGTTCAATTAACTTTCACGGCCAATAATCTCTTGTTATTGTTTCTGCTGACTCAAGGTCTAGCCCTTCCCTCATTTAAAACTTTGACTCTAGATGCCCCCCCCCCTTTCAAAAGGCTACTGCAACCCCTTGGACACCCATCACTTGTCAGGCTTCTAAAACGGGCACCATATGTTTAGTTTCAATATCAGCCCTGACCCTCCCGTCCCTTATATACACAATACCATCTGTGCCCAAATCGAGCTCATGGTAGTTTTACTTACACAAAAATGTTCTGAGTACAGAATGAAAAATGACTGGTCCAGTGAGATAACCAATCAGATTGTAGAGGAGGCAAATCCAAGCAACCAGAGGAGGCAGACCAAGACATTTGATTGGTCTGCGTCATTTCCTCTAGGCGCTTAGGCCCACCTCCACTGTAATCTAATTGGCTTCGAACCACTCACTTTTCATTCTTCCCTAAGAGCATTTTTGTATTTTTGTGTAAGTTTAACTCCCATAAGCCCAAAGCTCTGCCTTTGCTTGTACCGGACAGGGTCATTTCCATGTTGAGGACAGAGCAATCGGCTAATTGAGAGAGGGAATGCTATCCCAGGTAGCGACCACGCTTCAGCCTGAGATGAATGCCTGTCCAATCGATAGCAGCATGAACGATGCAGCCCTCGGCTTCTCGCCTTTAAGGGGAATCAACTGACCTTTCCAAAGGGCAGGGCAGAGGTCAAGGGGCGGGGGGGGGGGGGCAGTGAATCAAACAAAGCTCAGCGTGGTGTAACCGCCGGCAACCACATCGATGGACACACCCTGCTGTGTTAAAGGGGTCTAGTGCCCACGAAGGAAAAGCCTATCATTGATATTCAGCTGGCAGTCTGGAGCGAGCATTAACAGCAGGTGTCTTTGGGGTGCGTGCCAGTGCGGCGGGGTCTGCTCTCTGGGTGCATGTATGTGTGTGCTGGGTAGGAGAGGGGTGCGTGTGGCGTGGTCGGGAGTCCTAACAGATAAGCCAGTCGGGGTTTATGCAGGTCGATAATCTATTTATCTCATTTCTTCAAAGGGAAAGTGCTCAGAATGCAGAGCGTAGTGAGCCCAGCGGCTCTAGGAAGACAAAGGGCTGTAGCAAACACACACGCAACCTGTGAGCCTGAGTCAGGGGTCTGGGGGCAACCTCCACATATAGAATATCATAATAAAAGGGCCCATTAGAGTTTACCGCAAGTTTGTCAGCAGACGGGGAAGCGATAATCAAACACAACAGCCTCCATTTTGTTAATTTTGATAATTATAGTAGGAGCCATCAATGAAAAGAAAGAGTGAAATGTATTCCTATGTAAGGGTTTATAGATGGATAAAACAGAACAGGATTGACACACAAACAAGCCATCAATATCAAGAATAAAATTAAGCATGAGATGTAACACTGGGTTTTTAATGTATCAGAGCACAACAGAAAACCTGCTGGCGCGTTCTCCTGCCCTTTGCAGACCTCATATCTGAAATGAGCTTCTGGGAGTCTGAAGGCCTGAGTTGGAGGTCTATATTAAGCCAAGTGAAAAAGCGGGTTATACACAGAGAGGCGTGCAAACACCAATAATGCTGCTGCTGCCCGGATCGTGCCAGCAATACCAGGAGGCATGTAAGAGGGCAGGGGTCCGGCCCTAACATGCCCACCTATACCCAGTGGGTGCGGGAGGGTTGAAGAGTCACTGTCAGGCAACTGTGACACAAAAAGACCCAAGAAATTCCCCTAACATTCTAGAACACATCAAACATGAGCATCGAGTCCGTAAAAATCAGCTCCACACGTCAAGCATCCTCTAAGCAAACTCAAATTTGGCTCGTAAGTCTCCTGCACCCCCTCCAATCATCTAGCAGAAATGTCAGGTGGAGTCATGGACAGAGGATGGCGGGTGCGACTGGAATGTCGTCGGTTCAAGTCCCAAGAGTGGCCTGACTGCATTACCGCTGAGGAACTTCAAAATCATTTCCTGAACGTAATTGAATAGGTTCAATACAGGTGCAGCCATTGAGAAAGCACTAAAGGTTTTGATAAAAGCAAGTGCTCTCTCGCGTTATCCAAAGCCTTGGACAGATCTGTGACTGTCCTGATATTAAACAAGACTGCTCTGGGAGCCACAGAGGGCCAGTTCCCTTTCTGTGTGCGTTTTTGGGGAATTCCTGAGTATAAATGAGGTCACCGTGCCCTTACCAGTACGGCACTGCTCTTTACAACAGGAGCGCACTAATACCAGCATAACTCAAAATGAATATTAAACGTATTTGTAAGTGATCAGTGTGGGACCTGGTGAGCAAACTGCCACATACTGTCATTAATATTCATACTCCCGACCAATGGGATACATAGCGGGGGTCCTGCCCCCAGCCCGAGGCGCTCAGCTGCATGCTGGAGTGTTACAGCAGCCCCATCCCCAGCCACATGCACTTTGTCACTGGACACTACTGGCCGTCAGATGAGGGGACAGTAGGAGTAGGTGAGGATGAGTTCAAGGCCACTGCCAGAACATCACTTTGCAGTAACTGCACCTTCATAATGGCTTTATAAAGCAGTCATAGAACATTCAATGCACCTTCATAATGCATTCATAATCAGCATGTAAGTATACCTTAACATCCTAACAGCTTTAATATATATTAATAACAAGCAATTATAAACAATTATAATGTTTATCACTATCGTATAATGATTGCTATTAATGTATATTAAAGCTGCTTAGGCATGTTCAGATGTTAAGATATACTTACATGCTGCCTATGAATGTCCTAGCTATGAATGCATTATGAAGGTGCAGTTAATGCAAGGCGTTACCAAACGTTATTTAAATGGAAGCCCTGACTGACTTTTGCAATGTTTTTAAAATAGGACGGTAAGGCTTTTGAAATATTTCCATCCTAGCTTAAATTTGTCAAAAGGCGTGAGTGCATTTTGATTTGGTGAAATCAGTCTTGCCGTGTTTTTTTCCCAAAGCGCTAATCTGCTCCTCATTTTTGCAATCGATTTAGCGCATTTGTAATTCTCTGCATAGTAAAACATCAGCTAAACAAAAGCATACGCACAGAACCCGGACCCTAGCTTCTCCCTAAATACAGACACCTAAACTCCTCGTTTATTACCAAATCAGACGCGAATATTCCCGTATAATGCAGAGCTTAGTAACAAAATAAAAATGCATTGTTAAACATAAAGGCCTCTGTGATGTCATCCACTACTTATCCTGGTTTCTACAATTAACAAATTCAACATCAGAACAGACAGTGAAGGTGAAGGCAAGCAGGTCTCTACTTCCTCTGCCATTAATCACATGCAACACAATCATTTTTTTTCTCCAAATTTTTTCCAATAGAAGCAAATGAAATCCATAGATTGAATACAAAATCAAACACTTACATCAGCTATCTTATTACAATAATTATGTAGTAATTGGATGTAAAAACCCCTATATGGTCCCTTTAAAACTAAAAACACTGACACAAATAATTAATGAGGGCACCTGGAGAAGTGCCGGACATACCAAACTCACCGTCGCTTGATGAATGTATTACTGTTTGACCTTTTGAAAAACAAGCTCCGTTATCTGGTCCTTGATAAGGCTTCTGAATAATGTTTGTCCTGCCACCGCACTAATTTACATCCCACAACAAGCCGCATTACATTAAGATCAGCTCGTACAACCACAATCAATTTTCCGCATTTTTTCTTTCTACTGAATAGCAAACATAAATATCTCATGATACCATTCCCATTCGGGATTAGCCTCTGTTTTTTAACACAACCCTTTCCCAGAAAGACTGTGTTACTCGACATTATTTACAGTAATTGAAACATACATACTGATCAGCCTTTTCCTACTTTAAAAATATCTATAATCAACTAAATCAAAGAATTGTTTTGGCTGTCAGGGTCTGCTCGACCATTTCCCCCACTGTGCTGTTTGTTAGCCCGCACCTTTATTTATGTACATGCTATATATACATAATTACATGCACCTCTCTGTTTCATCCAGCTGACATCTTTAAATAAAGACAGACGTCTATCTGACGAGCCGCTAGCGGCTGCCCCTTAAACAGCCAGAGACTGGAGCATTAAAAAATGGATGAAGGGAGATATGAAGTTGTTATAGATCTGCTTCAAAAATACTCCCAATACACAGGGTTAAAAAAACACCAGTAAAACTGAAAACACTGTAACCAGGCATACTGACCCAACAAATGATCTCAATAGGTTTGTGTTTGTTTGTGTGTGTTTTTTTTTTTAAGAAAACACAAATTTAATCAAGAACAGGTAAAAAAAAAAAAAAAAAAAAAAATCCCCCAAAAGGATCATATAGATGATGCAGCTTTATTTGGACATATTTGGAATTTTCACACATACTTACTGTCAGGCAGGAGAAGTGTAACCATGCAAAAAACCCATTTCATTACTGTGATTTAAGAATGTGATTTATTACATGTTAAGCTCATATCTGCAGAGAATCAAGACCTCTTTGTTTTAGTGTTACATTTAGTGTTACATTTAGCAAAACTGCTGGAAATTCTTCAGTACTTAATTCTAAAGGGCAAAAAGATTAACGATTAATGCAAAAAAAAAGAGAATCAAGGTAAAAAGAAATGAACGTGGCTGGGTGTTTACAAAGGGAAGCAGAGTGCGGATGGGTAGGCTGCTCTTACCGATGAGTGATGGCTGTAATATTCCCATGACTGCAGTCTGACAACCACACACAGCCCTCATAACCTGTCCACAGCTCCACAGGGAAACACTTACAGAACACATACACAACATTCCTCAACAAGCCATGAGTCTTCCTCTGTCTCCCACCCTGACTGATCGCGGCGTCCGTTATCCCATTCTCCAAATTACCCACAATGCCATGCCAAGGTATGTCAGCCAAGTCATGCTGGAGTAGATGTTCGGTTTGTCTTTCTCCACTGCCTTTATCTTGTATTTCTGAAACAGGGGCCTCTTATGCCCTCCCATGGAAGGAACCAAATTAATAATGACTTAGTATAAATAATTGACTCCTCATTTTTTGTATATTTTGCTTTTGTGTTATTCAATCAAACAGGACGACAGCCTCATTACAGCAGCCCCGGGCTGGGATACTGTGTAATTAACCTGCTAAATGACACAATTACAAAGTCATTTCCTGGCTCAATATCACAGCGATAACCTGGAAAATCTCATGCTGAAGAGTCTGTCAGCTGTGCGCTACTGTGTCTGAAGGGCGTGATGAAAAAACAGCAGTGGTTTTGCAGCTCGTTGTTAAGCTGCGGATGTAAGACTGGTGACATTAGGAAATGAGAAACGAAGGGCGTGGACATAAATCACCTCATCTCTTTTAAACGCCTTTGCTCGTCTCTTCATTAAATGCTTCATTACGTGCTCTCTCCATTAGGCAGGTAAAAATACAAAAAAAAAACACGCCACTTTGAACAAACACTTTACAGCATTTCCTACATCGATGCAAGAATAAATAACGACAGTCTGAAATCTGCCACACGTTTTGATGCCCGTTTTAAGATGTAGGCCTTACTCTGAGGACACCAGGCGTTCCCACTGGAAATGAGACATCACACTCTGGCAGGACCTACGAGTGACCACCGATGACAAAGAGGCCAATAACAAGATGAGGAGAGCAGTCCTGACCTGCGCTGATTAACAAACCACAGGAGGTTACATCTCGAAGTTCAGGGTTCAGAGGACAGGCCCAAGCAACACGGTCGATAACTGACGTTGCCGGGAGACGAGCCTCCCCAGCAGGTGAGGCTAGAGATCATCGCTACGGTGGTCACCGCCTAACGTGGCTCGTTTCAACAGCGTCGGTGTAACTCTTGGCAAATCATTTTGTGGGCGTCCGCTTTGGCTTAAAAACACCGATCTCTCGGAGCCCAGCTCTCCCATTACCCAGATCTGGGAGCCGGTCCTAAGCAGGTCAACGCCACGTGTTATTGAATACGACCAAGAACTTAACCACTGAACCTCAAATTCATCTGATAATCCCTATGACAACCTACGCAGTTACTGACGCCATGGCAACTTCAAGGGGTCAGAACACTGTAGGAAGCATTGCACCTGTCCTCAAACCCGGCTCTGTAAATCTGTACAGCGAAAACAATGACTCACCAAATCAAAAATACTTAAGCAGTGTTGGGCATTTCAGGTCCAGAAACTACAAATCCAGAACAAGACTTTGTTTCTACCAACCAGTTCAGCATAAAGAGTCAGAGTCACAGAGTACTCAACTGGTTGGTAGAAACAAAATCTTGGTCTGGATTTGTAGTTTTTGGACCTGAAAAGACCAGCACTGAATATAACTATCACAACCATTAAAAGCAAAAAGGAGGATGGTGACAATGAAGATGCATTTTTACAATGAGTTTTTAACCAACAATTTCCTTTATTTACACTTGCCATATAAGCAGGATTCTACAACAGGAAATGATGTAAACAGATAAATGGGCATCAGCATACAGGGAGGATAGGAGGCTCAGGAAGAGATACATGATGTGTCAGCAGTACTCCGAGCAGAAGCGGGGATCACATTTATTTTTTTGCGCAACCCAAAAAATATGAGATGTCTCCGATGCCCAGTACGGCTGCAGGAAGACAAGATTTAGCTCCATGGAAGATCTTATATTCTATTTCTTGACAACTTTTTCAAGGGTAGAATGGCAGCTGACTTCCAGAACTTTTGGACAAAGAGTATTTCTGCGTACACCCTAAAGTGCTGCGCCACCTGCTGGCCAACTTCAAAAGTCTTTCGTTTCCTCGCACATTTAAAAGACTAATTTCTGCATCAGCAATTAAATTCAATGAGGTCATTTCGGAGTCAAAAACCATTCATTTCAAACGCCACCCGTCGATTAAGCCTTGTACTGCTCGCAACAGGGGTTTGGGCTGGTGGGGGATTGTCTGTCCAGATGAAAAGGTTCTTCTGCTTTCACACCTGCTTAACGTGCCGTCGTGTTGCACTGTCACTCTCCATGTGTGGATGGCAATGGCTGTGACAGCACAGGTAATGTAAGGCAGAGAGAGAGAAAGAGAGAGAGAGAGAGCGCGAGCTGAATGGAGAGATGGAAGCTCTGCTTTCTGGACACTGGTACGAGTGATCTGCCTCCGGCCAGACCCAGGGAGCCAGGCACACGGTTGACTAAACTAAGCATTTACTGCTGTAATAAATATCACTCTGTTACTTCAGTCCTTCACACTATGTGGTCCTCACCCTCCATGGGGACACATATACAGCCACACCATTTGCTGCCAGAGTCTAGAAAGAAGATCTGATCTCCAAGTCCTCCTGGCTTCCATCTCACCATCGCGTGCACCATCTCTGTATCCTGATGGTGGGTTATTAGTATAGGGAGCTTTCCAGACAGAGCTCAGACAGTGAGCTCTGCCCCACCGGACCCAGGGACAGTCTTCTTTCCACAGCAGTGTCCCCCACCAACAGTAACTGGTCTGCTAATAGCAGACACTGGGTGCTTCAGCATCACCCCTGTTTACTCATATTTTTTTTCCCACCCACTATTATGGGGTGGCATGGTGTCGGGTTCCCACTATGTTTTGCATGTTTTCCCCATATCATCATGGGATGTACTTTGCTTTCATCCCCACAGTCCTACTGCACGCTGGGGTGGATTAGACTTACCAAATAGCGTGTGAGTGTGCCGAGGTCGACACCCCATCCTGGGGTTGTTCCCTAGGCTCCAGACCCCCTGTGACCCTAAATAAGACAAGAGGTTACAGAAACCTGAAGGATGCACCCCCTCAAACATGTCAGAGTGAAACTGCCTTGAATCAACGTGAATGTACATAGACACATGTGCCCCGGTGAGTTACAGCTACCATGTGAGAACTGATTTCATAATGATCTTTCAGTACAGTGCTCATGACTTAGGTACCCAACACATACTGCCACAGTGAAACTCCCAAACACAGCAGTTAGTGGGCAGGCTGACCAACCCCCAGGGAATCCCCCTTGTCTCAAAGTGCCAGAACTGCCAGCTGGACTCTGGAGGCCCCGCAGTGTCCGTCAACACACCTGACACGTGCGAATCAGGTGAGCGAGGGAGTGATGATTACTTGGCAGAGCAGGAGGCTGTTCCAGTGCATGGAGGCGGATGTCTGCTCCGTGCAGTGCCTCGTGCAGTGAAGCTTTGCCATTGGTGAATTCCTGTTCATTAAAATAGCTGGATGGATGAATAACAGGTTGTGGTAAAAAAAAAGGAAGGCAATAATAATAATAATAATAATAATAATAAATTTTTCTTTTGGTCACGTTCTGTGGGTAGATCAGTGGGCATCATCTATTGAATGAAATAATTACTGGCCCCAATGACAATTCATAAAACAATTAGACCTTTATAAAATTACAGAAACTAAGGGGTAAAAACAAGAAAGACATTGTGATAAAAAAGGATTCCAAAGTTTATTGAGCAAGGGAATTACATCTTTCCCGGTGGTGGCAATTAATTAATACCAACAATGGCTTTTCCAGAGATCGCACACTGTAACTGCTCAAATTCAATGATTCACTGGGTAGTGAAACCACAGCAGCAATGCAAATGAAGAACAATGTTTGATTAAGTTTTCAGCTCTGAATATAAAATTTTCACCAATTCAAATAGCTGTAGGAAAAGCAGCAAATGTCCCTTAAGGGTTGATGCCCTAGAATAGATACCACTAGACAGTAGTCCATGCCCCCAGTGTAACCCAAAAAAAAACAAATTAAAATAGGGAGATGGACCAAATGAAAGTGAAACCAGTGACAGCTCAGGCTCCCATTCAGGAAGCATCAGATAAAGCAGATCTAGGGTCATACCGCCTTAACAAGGTCTACCTGAACTTAAAGGCCCCACCGGAAGAATCGGTTAAGCTGATTACAGCTCAGGGAACAAAGCAATGAGGTAAACAAATAGGTTTGCACAGGAGATGCTGATGTAGTGACAGCGTCGGGATGCCCCATGCACTGAAACGCCAGGCCTACTCCAGATGCGCACACTGTTATGATGCAGCAGATGCCTTATTTCATTTGTCCCTGTGCTCGACATGGTTACGATGCTCTTTTTGCTTTTTGTTATTTCCTTAGACTGCCCAGGGGAGGCAAAAATGATAAGTTTGATGTCAAAATGTAAATGGCAATGAAAGGTTGGTCTGGAGCGCAGTCGATTTCCTTTACAGCCTGTGTGTGTGTCTGTGACTGAGGAGTTTGCAGATTCTCCCTGTGTTATGTAGATTTTTCTGTGCAGTTGAAAGACCTACAGTTTGGGGAACTGGTTGGAAACGTTGTTCAGCTGACTGGCGTGAGATTTTCAATTCGAGACAAGTCTGCACACACATGCAAAATTCTTTGCTATGTACGTAACAGGTCCAGAAACGTGCCAGAAGCATGAGATCTGCCAACCCTTTGCATGTATGAAGCCTGCGATGGACTGGCATCTGACCCTGGACATCCCTCCGCCTCAGGTTCTATGCTACCTGGTATATGTTTTAGTCTTCCTCCCTGATCCTGTGTTGGCTAAGTGTTTAGATCAGTATTTCCCAATCCGGTGACCCATAGCAAGTCCATGTTTTCGCTTCCTCCCAGCTCCTGGCAGGGAATAGTAAGGAGCAAAAATGTGGCTTGTCTGGCAGGGAGCTGGGAGGGAGCAAAAATGTGGACTGTCTGGCAGGGAGCTGGGAAGGAGCACAAATGTGGA
>JABFEA020000016.1:193383-209215 GCA_019775915.2 Cyphomyrus plagiostoma | reverse complement strand
AAAAATGTGGACTGTCTGGCAGGGAGCTGGGAGGGAGCAAAAATGTGGACTGTCTGGCAGGGAGCTGGGAAGGAGCACAAATGTGGACTGTCTGGCAGGGAGCCAGGAGGGAGCAAAAATGTGGACTGTCTGTGGGTCCCTGAGGACCGGATCTTGAAACAATGGTTTAGATGGCAGAAGGGAATAAACTCACCAATTCAAATCATGTCTTGTGGCTAATATTTTTCTGCTGTCATATTGGTCTTAGTTGTGCTAAATCTGACAGTCATACAGAATCCTGCCCGAGACTCATTCTGAATGCACCTTATTATCAGCCATAGTGATGCCACAGATCTCCCTCGGGCTGGTTTCCGGCACTGGTGGATCGTTACAAAGGCTCTTTGCCGGACAAAAGCTGGACGCGGCAACCTGAATGTCAAAGCCCAGCGCAAATAAAGTGATTTCATGGCTACGGCACCTTCAAGGAATTTAATCAGGGACTTGCACGAGGCACCCATGTATCAGTTCAATATTAAAACTGCATACCCTTGAAAATTAGCCTTGTCTGATTTCCTTCTCCAAGTTTCTGAGTGTCGCCCGCAGTAAATTGATGCGATGCAGTTTATTGGAGAGGAACGTAAGCAATTTTTCCCCCCGTAATCACATTTGCTTAAAACTTAATTGTAGAGTAAAAATAACTGGGGGGCTGCCTGAAGAAGGAATTTGAATGAGACGGAATGCCACATCCATGAACGAATGCAGACAAATGCAGACGAACGCGATATATTGTGCAATTACACTATATATGGTTCCTTCTCTTTGGTGAACAAGAACAGATGAAGTGGATTAGAAATATGCAACATTTTAAAGTTTAAATATGATGATATCTGTAAAGGCTGCAGAAGAACAACAGTAAACAGAAACGACAGCGGCCACAAACAGTCAGTGGACGGCGGCGACAAGGTCAAACCCGAAGACTGTGACGTTCCAGGCCTCTCTGCGCGTGTTGCGATTAAGAAGCTGCTTCCCGCAGTTAATCAGGATGCTTTTTTAAAGGCTGCGGAAGTGAAGTGGGGGAGGCAGACAGCTACCTGTGCCAGTTTCTGTCCCAAACAAGTGACACGACGCTGGTTTCCCTTTCCGGGAAACCGTCCAGATCTCTCAGTTACTGCTGCCCTTCTTAGTGTGGACCAGTTATTATGGCATAATATCCTAATGCTTAGATACTCTGATATTATACCTTTATAGAGAAGTACTACAGCATCTCACTGTCTTAGCCTGTTGCTAAGACATTATACCATCTTAACCAGTTGCTATGGCATTATACCTTCCTAGCACATCACTACATCATTACAACTTCTAAATGCACTACTACCACATTACTCCTTCTTAGCTTGTTACTAAGGCATTACACCTTTTTATCATGTCACTATGGCATTACACACTCTAGGCTTGGTACTACAGGATTATACCTTCTTAGGCTGTTACTGCAGCATTACACCTTCTTTGTGTGTTACTATACCATTACACTTTTTTAGTCCATTACTACACCATTACACCTTCTTGGCCCGTTACTACACCATTACACCTTCTTGGTACATTACTACACCATTACACCTTCTTAGCCCGTTACCGCCACGCTGCCATGACTGCTTCGCTGTGATGTTTTCACCAACTGGGCCTGAATAGCTCCATATAGCAGCCCGAGCTTCAGCGTGACTTGATGAAGAGCATGACAGAAAAAGCCCCAGGAGGCAGACAGACACCATGCGGACTCCTATCGACGGCGCCCCCCCAGCCGCCCACGCACACACACGGGCCCGCTTCCTGTTTATTGTTCCTTTTCAATCCTGCATGTGAGGAGAGAAGGAGCCAGTCTTTGCTCCTCCTCGAAAACGTGGACCAATGACGACGCCAGCGGATCTGAAAGGCTTCGATCTACACGGTTCGTGCAGAGACGACGAGGACGTGGCGGCCTCCATCTGGGCACCGCTACGCTCTCGAGAGGCACCGACACGTACGCAAAAGTGCCAGACGAGTAATGGAGGAGCAAAGTGCAGCCATTGTGTCTGTCGGGGAACTAGGGAAGACGAGGTGTTTCAGAATTCCTTCACGCTTTTTCTGGCAGCAGCAGAGATTAGAGACAAAGGAAAGAAAAGTTGCTGGAAGAAACCCCCCCCCATCACATCCCCCCACCCTGCTTGCCGCCTGCTGGTGCCCCTACCCCATATCAGAAAGCATCTGAGATATCGAAGGGGGGTAAAAACAGAGTGGACCAAGAGGTCCTGACCACTGCTGTACAGGAACCTGGAGGAAAATGGAGGTTCTTATACAAGTTTGTAGACTTGGGTCACTGCACCAACGGAGCTGTTTTCTTTCCATTTCGAGGGACAAGACAGAAAAAAATAAATAAAACTCACCCTTTGATCTCAGTAGCGTTTCTGTCACTCACTATCAGAGGTGCAGCTCACACTGTCTGAGGCTCCCTGTTCTCATCTCACATGGCATTTTTGTTCTTCTGAAACACAAATTGTTTTCAGGGGCCACAGGGCATGAATTGTACGATCTGGCCGCAGCTCTTGGGAGGCGAGTCGCCCGCCCCAGGGGGCAGATACACCATAAAACTCTCTTAATGCAGTCTAGGTAGTTCTCGAAAGCAGCCCCTGACCATCAGACTATATGAGATTTTTCTGTGAGGAGAGAAAGCCAGATGCAAACCTGTCCTGGATCCTAATCCTACCAAACAGCCCCCGCTTGAAAAGAAAGCTGATACCCACAGCCGTCATTGCACTTTGGGCTAAGAAATGTCCCCTACAAAGCGATTCTGTCCTTCCCTTTCACAAGGTTGCTTTTAAGTTTAAATGCTTTCCAGACCGAATCCTATTGATCGTCTCAGGTCAGGGGGAAAAAAAGTAATTACAGAAGGCTTCTGATGAACAGGACGAGTAAATTGTTCAGGTTTGTCCGTGGTCAGAACTGTGAAACCATCAACTTTCCAAGCTTGGCCTTGTCAGAGGATCAGAGATGGATGCAGCTTCCTTAAATGTCTAATTTTATAGATGAAAGGTATAAAATCAACATGTATTACATACAGAACTAGCAAGTGAAGAAGCATCTGAGGTATATTAATTAAAATTTACCCATTTAACTTTTTCCTTTGACATTGTTTAGGAACCACCATCTTTATCTTGCAGGTTATTTAAAAGACATTTACTATTTTTAGCTATTTACATTTCATACCATTAACCACGACCCTTTACTGGATAAACAGCGGCGGATGTATATTTATACATCTATTAGATTTACAAAGCCAGTTCAGGTTATGAACTGCGCTACGAGCGATTTTGCTCATCTTTAAAGTCAGTTCCCCGAGCGCAATGCTACCCGCTGACCTTCATGCATGATGAGCTGAGTGAGAAGTGCACGATTTTACTGAAATAAGAAACACCTCGACTTGTGGAAGAGAAGTGGCCCCGAAGAGGTGGGAAAATTAGTTTTAATGATCGTAACAATTCGCTCTCCAAAATACAGAAGAACTGAAGAAAGAGCAATTAGGTGAACAATAAAGACAGCATAAGAGAAGCAGGAGCCTCTAGGAATTCCTTCCTTATAGACTTTCTGTGCTTCCTCACTCATTCCGACTCCCCCTCAATTTACAAGATAAAGGGGATCCGTAAATCTCCCTTAACCCCTGCAATCCTCTAGGCGTGAGTAACGGAAGGAGAAGCCAGGCAGCCTCTTCATAAATCCCCGTGCGATCCCACGAGGCCCATGGGGTTATCCACAGCATTGCCTGACCTTCATATCCTCACTCAACTTGATCCCACAGAGAAGTGCACAGACATCGCTATCACTCTTTCCCATACACAAACACACACGCCAGGCCCCTTCGCCAGCAGGCTGAAGGAGCCATCTCTCTCATCCACGGACACATGGTCAAGCCATCCCGTGTCCTCAGACAGGTGGCCACCTGCTGTCGCAGGAAAGACACAGATGTGGCATGGCACAGACACGCAGACGCACACCTGTGAAACCGTCCTGAAGGTCACAGTGAAAGTTGCGAGATCCTATGTCAGCAGCCTTCTGCTTAACTAATGCTGTTTGCAGCAGTTATTAAATTAGCTCTGAAACTCAGCTCATGACTGAGCAAAACACAGGAGTCCCAGCAAAGAAGAAGGGACCACTAGCTTATTTGCATCTAACTTCACAGTATATATGTCGTCATTTGGTCCCAGATTTCTTCCCGTGTAGAGAAAACATTCGCGAATACAGCAAAGGTAGTTGAGTTGACTTGGAGGCAGCAGCTGAAATGACATAGGTTACGCAAACCTCAAGGCTGTCACATCACCAAAGGAAAGGGGGGGGTGGTACCTTTCTATCCACCTAAACACATCTGCAGTACCCACAATCCCATTGGCCCGCCCTCCTCCTCCAGATGGCCGGTTAGCTAGCCCAGCAGAGCAGTCTTGGCCATGCGAATGACCATGTTGGACAGGCTCTCATGGGTATGGGTGACTGTAAGTCTCTATAGATCACGGGGGGATCTTCTAATTGTCCTTGAAGGACACAAGCTCCTTCCACATGAAATCCAGGGAGGTCTTCCAAGCAACAAACACGCAGCCACACCCATACAATGTATAGCAGCCCATTGATCCAGTAAGTGTGTAGACAGGCGAATGTAAATTACTGACAAGGATCAGTGCAGAGAAAAATGACACCTCACCTCCAGCAACTCAGTCTATTGTTCAGAACCATTGGGTCAAGTTCTAACAGCGATCAGTATTCATTATCTTCAATTCTTCAGACTCAACGGATGTACCCCAGCCCTCAGACGTTAACAAACACACAAAAAAAACACAGCCTACCCTCCCCCACATTTCCCCCACAAGAAAAGTAGTGAAATAAATTTGAATAATGATGTTTAGAAGCCATTTGAGGAAAATCAATCTGTGGTTCTCACCCTTGTCCTGTAAACTGCCTTGTTCAGCACTAAATTCTGATCTGTTAAGTACAGCTAATTTACAAGGCATGAAAATGGCCCGTACGTCTTTGTTCCTGTCTCGCAAGTTACCATTAACTCCTCGGGGCCTTCCGGAAGCATGCTCTCCTGCACAGAATCACTCTGACCTCACATTAGTGACTCTCCCGACATACAGCTGGAAAGGAACCCAAATTCTTTTACTGCCAGCAATAGCATGATAACCCAACAGAATTCAAAGGCACGGAGTCGCCAAATGTCTGATGAGAGCCGAGTCTACGCTCTACACGTTTCATGGGTTCAGGATAGCAGCCATTCAAAGGCTAACGACCCCTTAGTTATCTCACTGTTACTTGCAATAGACACTCTTAAAACTGCAGCGTTCACAATTGAATCACTCCCCCCAAGGAAAAGTGTCCACCCTGATATGATACAAAAATGCAGTTATGCATTTGATGTTCTAGCAGTGATGCTGTGGCACTCCGAATTGCATTTGTTGTAACCTGTCGCACGAGTTATGCAAGTGGCCCTCAAGTGACGGGTAAATGAATGAATGTCACATTACTATGGGAATTTAAGCAAATTGACCTTGGCAAGGACTAGTATAATAACGTTATAGCATGAAGGCGCCGAACAGCCAACATCAACTGACAGGACACACAAACCACAGAAAGTCAATGAACAACCACAGGAATTCATCTGTCCGACTGACAGTCCAGCTGGCTGGAAGAATCCTATAGATCCCAATACTGTCCAAGACATCTATATCGCAGTTGTCTTTGCAGAGCCACTACCATCCTCAGCGATGCATTACATTCTGGACACCATTTGTTTGAACTGTTGCAATGTGGTATAAGGTACAGGGCAGTTAGATCCCATACCACCAGACTTAAGGACAGTTTTTACGCCAATGCAGTAACCAGATTGAACTGAGACACGCAAAATCCATTTGTACTTTGCACATATTTATTGACTTTTCTGAATTTTGTATATATTTTGTTACATGTTTCATGTCCTGCCTCACTGCACTTTTTTGGCAACACTTGGGGAGTTGCCATTCTAATCTCATTCTAATCTATCGTGTACTATGTCACTGAAAAGAACTGAAGCTTGAGTCTTGAATCGAGGATCCCCCGCTCCTCGGGGACCTCCAGACAGTCCCCATTTCTGCTCCCTCTCAGCTTCCAGCACATTCTAACAGAACAAACAAGGAATCAACAACAGCGAATAACTAGTTACGGTGTGTTGGGAGCTGGGTGTCTGAGACTGGGGGGGGGTGGGGATTCCCCAAGGGCTGGGAGTCTGTAACTGAAGGGATTCCCCAAGGGCTGGGAGTCTGTAACTGAAGGGATTCCCCAAGGGCTGGGAGTCTGTAACTGAAGAGATTCCCCAAGGGCTGGGAATCTGTAACTGAAGGGATTCCCCAAGGGCTGGGTTGAGAAACACTGATATGGATGATGCTCTGTAAGTGTTGCTTAGCATGGTTTTATCAAACGAGAAGATACCCACGGCCGACCCCTGATTCATGACACCCCCCAATAATATGAGACCTGCCCCACCCCCACACCTCAAAGTGAGGACCTTGGGGTGGGGCCTTTCCACAAAGGCCAAAGCTGCCTTGACACATCACCATGGCAACATGCAAAGAGGTGAAAGGGGGTATCGTGCGAGCCGTGCTATACAGACAAAACAGCCAGACGTGACCTTTTCGGGCTCGTGCGTGTGGACAACACAGCGATGGCAGGCATTGGGAGATGGAGAGATAGAAGGAGGGGTGGCGTGTTATCCGTAAAGCCAATCTGTGTCAACAAACCCTGCTCCTGCAGATCTACCACACTGCAGAGCTTAGATGCAGCCCTAATTTACCACAGGATACAGATAAGTATTGTAGCCAGCTATGTTGAAGCTAAGCTGACTCTAATACTGAATCGCTGCTGAAGGGCCTGATTATCTGTATCAGGTGGGCTGCAACTAAGCTCTGCAGGGTGGCAGATCAGCAGGGGTAGGGTTGGTGACCACTGCTTTAAAGCCTTATATTTTCCGCTTATAGCAGAACATGGAGATCCACCGGCATGTGTGTGCAAAGAGACAAATGCAGAAATTCCCCTGCATTCCAACAAAGGGGAGCATCGTTAAATCCTGCCTCTCCGGGGCGGCTCCTCAAGGCCATTACTAATGCTGACAAAATGCTGAAGCTTTCTCCCATCAGGGAACTATAATCGATGCTGAAATATTAAGGCAAACTCCCCGCACGAAGGCTGGAGACCAGATTCGAACCCCCTACCTTAGAGGTGTGAGGCAACAGTGCTCCGGAACAGAACAGCCAGAGGACTAAAACAGCGAGATTTATTAGACAAAGGCTTTGTTATGGTTATGGAAGCCTGACCTTTAGCACCTGAGTGAGGCAAGATGTGCTCATTAGCAAATGGCTACGACAAGCTCAGCAGAGATAGCGCTCTGTTGTTTGGATTCTGACGGCTCAACAAAAAGCTGTGTGAATGAACGAGCAAACGCGGCAAAGCGCAGGCTCCATCACAGGAGCAGGGTGCCATCCCTTTCTTCCAGCTAGACAATGGCGAATGGTAGTCCATCTGAAATGTTGACACCTGACTTTCCACCTTTCTTTTTTCGCTCTGTCTCCATCCCATCCATCGCTTTTGAAGATTTATAGGTTCCAGAACAAGGGCACGGTTTCTAATTGTTCTGGAGTCGACGGAGGAGGTGCAAGGTATGATTCAGTGTGAGGATCCATGATGAGCCTTAAAATACCACGTGGCACAAGCAGGTACCCGTACAAATCTTATACCACAGCTTGAATCTGACGCCCACCATAGCAAACACAAGATCGCCAAGCAGACTGGACCACACCAGAGGACCCAGGGCAACGAGGTGAGGAAGAACTGGGACTCAAAATACACGGAGTAGGAGAAATGGAAAACCCTCCATTTTCAATGTCCCTCTACCTCCCAGTGAGGAACTACAACCGACGTACAACCGAGGAGAAACATAAATGCAAGGAAAATTAATCGAGCCCCGATATCTCAGATGTCAGCTGCATAAACACTTAGCTAAGCTCACATTGGTGTTACATGAACAACCTGATTCTAAACATATAAATCTCTGAAACTCAGACTCATGGCATCTCTGTAAGACAGGAAAGAGTTCTAGGACCATTTATGAAGCAGCTCCCTCACCTGAACCTAATTTCTCAGTAAGTCTGAATCTATTACTCCTGTTGTACTGCACAGCCAGTAACCACAATTGGCAATTAAAAAAACGATCAAAAAAAATATATATATGTGAGAAGCAACCATAGTTCTCCTCTGTCGTTCTCTCAGATCGCAAGCTGTGAAATATCAAACCTGGACATCACTGGAGGAGGAAGACTGCAGCCAATTAATCAATTAGATTGATTGCAAATCGTGGTATTCGTAATTGATCTCCAGGTCCGGGCATTGACTTCTTTATTGTTCAATAACACGGTGCGCTTTTCATGCGAAGGAATTCATTAAATCTCCATCACGCAGGAGGGAATCAATGCTTTACGCCACACAGAAAATGTATTGATGGTGAAGCTCGCAGGCTCTACAGTAGGAAAGGAGATGCACTGACCAGCTCAATTTTCACAGATACTCACCATGAGGACAGCATTGATTTTTTTCTAACAAAAGAGAAGGAAAATGTGGGGGGTGGGGGGGGGAATGAGATATTTCCATACAGCCATGGTCAAAATCCTGCTCCGCTTTACTTTTAAGGAAAAAACCCAGAGGGTCACGTAGACCTCAATGAAACTGAAAATACCTTTTTCAACCCATTTGCTGTGCACATTATAATGTAAAAATGACAATGCATTTTTCTGACTAGTACTGCAACACACATAGATTCAAAGAATTGCGCATTAACGGTTAGAAGCACAGCCAAAGCAGGCATTTTAACATTATAAAATCCTCATTGTTAACTTAATCGCATGCTGCACCATCACAAAGTCTTCGCCAGATCTCCATTTCAGGCCCCGTTACTAGCCATGCTGTCTTTCTGCGTTCCTACTTTAAGTCCCACATTTAAATGTTCAGCAGTACGTACATGCAGGTCCATGCATGTGCCCAGAAAAGCATGCGGTCCCCTTAATCCAGAACACTTGTGTTGAGAGGTTGATAGTCAGTTTCTGGAAAGGTCGTTTCTGTAGTGCCCACGAGTAAGGTACTCAGGGTCAAGTGCAATTGTAAACATTCAGCTTTAAAAAACAGAAAACAAAAGGGACCCTCAAGATAGAATTGTCTCTTAAGGAAGAGTGCAGCTGCATGTCAAAGCAGAATCACCCCCATCCCCCTCAGAAAGAGGGATCTTGGGGCATGTTTATGGCTTCATGGTAAATCACCGAGTAAAGGAGGAAGCCTCTCTGGGCCAAGTCACTAAGTCAATACATTTTCAGGAAAGCCGCAGTCGCTTGCGTAGACTGCAAACCCCCCAGCCCGGCACAGATTCACACCTCCAGCAGTGATTTCTACCCCCTACACCAGCCCATTTCCCTGATGGCTGCATTCTGAGCAAACCTGCCTTTGACTCAAAAGTGGTGAGGAAATACGGCCGACTTACAGAGTCCATCTTACGGCAAAGACCACAAGTTGCGTGCGTTTGTGCGTCTGCCTCATTGTGTTACTGTGAACACTCCTTGGAGAGTTTAGGAGGTAAGGGACCTCATGGGTTGAGGCATGATGCATACATAATTTGACAAAAATTACTGTTTATTACAATGCATAGAACACAGACACAGAGGGACACTAATCAAATATTATTCGGGCTCGCGTATGCAATAAAAAATGCCACTAGAGTTATAAAATTTGGTTTCTGCACTGCAATGCAGGCCGAGTAAAGACTAATTCGAAATCAGAAGCAGGATATGATTATGGATCTCAGATGGAGAACAGACAGTCAAAGACTGAGAACATTGTTTGCTGATACAGTGGTCCACTGGTGTTGTACAACCTTGACTTGACCATTTTGGTAGGTAATTATAATATACTTGATAATGTACAGATAAGGACTAAGTGAGACTGTGGTGATACTTGCTGAGTATTAAGAATCACAGTCACAGAGGACTCAACTGGTTGGTTGAAACAAAATCTTTATCTGGATTTTTACTTTCTGGACCTGAAATGTCCACCTCTGACTGTGGTAGATAATGATCTGCGATTAAGCACTATTTGGTGACCTTGTGCATACACACACAAGGCACAACTGTGTCTGACAGACATCCATCACTACAGAACATTTCAGTTACTCAACAATTAGTCCCAGCCAACTCACCTGAAGCCATCTCTCCCATCTGATGGAACAGCCATCCATCAGTCTGCTCCTCCATGTTGTCCTTCATCCATCACTCAAATTAGGTCCAAACACTTGACTAAGGAGTTGAGAGCATCATATTCTCCCCTTTGAGTAACCTGGGAGTCATGTTCATGTCATGTCACATTCCATCCCACTTTCAGCTTCCTGTCACCATGTTCATCTAGGTGTTAGCGATTTGGGACAGGTGACACCTTACTGTTCAGCTTGTATGGAATTTTAGCGCCCTCTGCTGGCCACCTCCCTGTCTGCAGCAGCAACAGCAGAGTGCATTTTAGAAATTATGCCAAAGGATTTACATGGAACAAAAAAATGATTCCTTTCAGATGGCAGCAAAATGGCTTGTCATAAACTTCGATTAAAAACTCAAGTGGGACATGGGAGGATATTATTAGTAAAAAACTTAAGCAAACAAAGATTCTTTTTTTGCTGTGAGTTATAGCTTCCCGGCAGAATTTCGTGTCCCAATTAGACAGAGCCAGATGAGATTTACCTCTCTAAATGTCAAAGTACCTACAGGACTTCAGATGCACTAAAGAAGGATTACCAGAGAGTCAGAATCCAGATTTAGAAAGAATAATTTCCTCTCACCGGATATGAACCGAATCCAAAACAACAGGAAAGCAAAATGTAATCTCATCATCTGGCAGGAGGCTTTAAGGGAGGCTGCTTTTTACAGGCCTGTCAGAGATGGAGATCTGTGCCTTATGGTTCTCAACATTCATTTCATCCTCCGTTGACTCACAAATACACTGGAGCTGTCACTCAATACACTGAATGCAGACAGCCTCACTGTCATCTTGTCTGGAGTAAAACATTAAAAAATGTTCTCTCTACCTGGAATTATTATCTAGTCAGGTAACACACAGGCTGACTGTATTTATCAGCCAATCACATCCAGCCACAAAGGTATATTCCGGGCCATCAGACCCATTGAAGCTTCAAGTGGAATCCAATTTGTCACAGCTCGTCTTTCCAATACAGACGGGAACATCACCTGCGTCTACAGGTCTCTGAAATCAACTCAATGTTTAACATTATGTGTCCATCCAAGCATTTCTCAGCCTGCGCCACTGAATGCGACAGAGCTGCATATAAATCAAGTCGCATGCCGGTTTCGACAGAATCACTTCTTAATTGTTAAAAATTACCATCCCCTCTCACCCCCCGATACCACACGCGCTGTCGTTTATCGAGAAGATAATGGGATGGGTGTCATGGAAACCAGACAACTGTGAAACCCATCTGTGAGCTGAGATGCTGGGACCCGACCACAGCATGTAGAGCGTGGGGGTGACGCGCAAGAACAAAACCATCCCAAAGCTCATCTTCTGCTGTCCCTCATTCATGTAACAGTTGTGCCTTCCCCGGTAACACCACACCAATCACGCCACTCCGCACAGCCTAAAATCCATTCCCTTCCACGTTCTCTAAAGAACAAGGCTAAAATCAGTCGTCTTCTGTTGTCATGAAGGCTGTTTTCCCTCCAATTTCCGTTGGAGATGCTGCCATTTCCAAGCACAACGAGAACTCATCACCATGTCTCATGGTCTTGTTCAATATGCTGAGCAGACCAGAGGTCGGATGAGAGCCTTGCTCAAGGGCCTAACGGAGATACAGAGAAATAATTATTCTGCTGGGGATGGAATTTGAACTGAAGAGCTTCTGAGCTTAGCTAACTGAGCGATAACCCCCAAAAAGTAACTTTCCTTTGTTTGTGTATATGACACATCACACACTCGTAGCATAGAATTTCTCTGCTGACCCGAGCACAAGACAACGTGCAGAATCCCCCATTGTACCCTTAAGCTAAAAGGCACTCTGAATCGTACCCCTCTGCACAGCCTATCTAGCAATACAGCTGAAATCAAAATTACATGTGTTGCACCGAATAAATGTGTCGCTTAAATGTTTTATGCACCGTCGGCAGGAACCATTTCAGCACAAACAAACCAACTGACCCTAGAAACATGGCAAGTGATCTCGGGTGTGGTGGCTGACGGGTAGCCTCACTGCAGCTGGGCACGGTTATCACTCACGGGGACAAATTGATCAAAAAACTGGCCTGTCAGATGGGACCAGCCAAGCTGCATGATCTATTTTGGTGACGCATGGGGGAATTCTCTCGTGCCGTCATCGTTTCTTCTGCGGTGAGTCTGGCTGTAATTCAACTCATTTTTTTGTTCTCCTTCTTCACACAGCCCCCCATCAAATGCCACAGGCTCACGCCAAGAGTCTCCCCCCTGGCCAGGTCAATGGCTATGTCTCAGACCTTATAATTATGATGAATCACTTAATTGCTTTTTCTCTCCAATGGTAGCACCAAATGCCTATTAATACACTGTGTTGACCATTGTTAATACTGTTGCTCTTGACTGACCCCTACAGGTAGATGCGATACACTTCTTGCCATTGTCGCTAGACGCCTGCTGTTCAGATGCTACTATCAAGCAAATAACAACATGTTTCCTGTCATATGACATAACGGTTGGTAAAGGGCACCAATGGGGCATTTTACAACCAATTTGTGTTATAATGATACTTACTACACAGAAGAGGAGTCAAACAGGTCTTGGCAGGCCAGGTTCCTGCAGGTCGGCATTCAAATCCATTCCTTCCTGTGGTTTAACTGATCCAATCAGTAGTTATTTGCATTGTGATACCAAGGCATTTAACTGCAAAACAGCAACTGTGTCCGAAAATTCCAGAATATGCAAAGAGATGCGATATTCCAATAAACTTTAAAATAAGAACGCAAGAGGCAATTGATTACAGGATCAAAGCGAAACCCAGATTATACATTAATTTCAGCAAGTTTTACATGCACAAGTGTCACCTAAGTGTCAACTTCCTCACGGGTGCGAACCTACTTCACCACTGGAGCTAAGGTACTTAACCTTAATGTCTTCAGTGCACACTTATGCCATTATACAAATAGGTGAATCTGTAATATGCGCGAACTGTTAGCACCTGCAAGCAAATAAATACCACAAGCTGTCTCAATGAAGGCATCCGCGGAGTGAAAAAATGCAGACACAATTCTGCGTTGGTTCCCAGCCATTTTGCCGTGACTACATGTGAATTTTTATTTTCTCCCAGAGCTCTCCGGCAACTCGCCTCCTCACAGCTATGGCATTAAATCATCATTAGAGTTCAGTCTTTCAGTTTCTTTACATCCACACATTCCTATACAATTAAGAGGAAAGCATCCTCCTGGATCCAGTCTTTCAGAACGGTGAGGCCAAAAGTACAGCTGTTATGCACAATATTACACAAATTCCTATGCATGCTAAAAAAACCACCACAAACCATGATGCCACAAATGCAGTTTCATACCACTTTTGTTATGGAATAGAAGCTCTTCGGGCTCAAATCTCATTGGGGGCACTGCTGTTGTACCTTCCTACTAAGATTTATTTACGTGTATTTAGCAGTGGATATTTACTCAGGCAGTGGCAGTGAAATTAATGTTGTCATTTCACATGTTTCATTCAACTGTGTCTCCCACAATCAGGTCATTTAATCTACACTGATCTAGTACAGGCTCAATGCATTTCTCTCTATATGCAACAATTACTGTACAACTCCTGGTGCATGTTCCCAAAAATGACAGCCTTTAAGAGACAAATAGGCTGTCATCTTCACAAACAAGCGCCGCAGCAACAGAACCTGTCCGGTTACAGTGAAAATGAGCGAAAACAACAGATGGACGTAAAATCCAACATATTGGCTGAAATCTGAAAATGCAAAAAAGTGCAGTATTTCATCAGTAATGAGTCAGTCGCTTTTCATACACACCTCAGTAAAAACAGACCCTGAAGATACAGCTAAATATATCTATCTCACACATTTTTAATCATATATTTGTACTCCCGATCTGGTCTCTCTGTGGCCCTCTAACGGCAAATGGTCTATGCTGTTGATGTGATGGATGGATTCTGCTTTAATTACAGCACAAATTGCCAAATTCCATAAGGTGCCATTTCATTATGATTGAGAACAGGACGCGAATATTTCACTCTTTACTCCTTAAAGAATCTCACAAGCTGTCGGGCAGCGATGGCAGGAAAATGTTGATATTAGGTGTTTTTTTCCCCCCCACCTTATCAGCTGGTTTGTCTTCGTATTTATCATTAAATGTAAAATGACAGGGGCTTGTCATGGGACGTTTAGCAAGAGATGGTCTCAAATGAGCTTTCGGGGAAGGGGGGGGGGCACTGTTAAAAGATGAGCCATTTGAGCCGTTCTGTTCAATGCACACGGGACAGCAAATGCTGGGGTTGATAAAGCGAGAAGCGTTATTTGCATGCCGCAGGAAAACCGCAGATGGACCTGGAGAGATGCCGCGTAGATACAGTGCAACGTCCATGCGTTTCCTGTCGGGATGGGGTCATTCCTCAGATGCATGAAGGAGATCAACTGGTTTAATATGCTGCCACTCTAGCAAATGTGTTTTAACAAAAGGATAGGGGGTATAAGTGTACCTGGGGCTTGACTTTTGAAGGATGATTGGAATCGGGGTCAAATTACTCGGAACTGTAGGTCACGATTTTTATTGTATGGGGAAATTGCCTTGTTTACTGGATAATGTGACGTTCAGCGCCGTCCGTTCCGTTCCAGCCCCTCGTGTGCCACGCCCTCCTCGTTACCTCTTGTGATTACCTATTGTTTCCACCCGTGTGGCGCCGCCGCACGCCGGTCCCGTGATTTGTCTTCTGTGTATTTAGGTCTGCGTCTGCGTCTCTCCGGCAGACGCGGCATAAAGTTGTTGATATTCGTGTGTACGCCAATAAACTCCCGTTCGTTCCGTCCGCCTGCCTGGTACTCCCTTTGTTCACCCTGCACGTACCCTCGGATCGCTACAGTATTCCGTGTCTCCCGGAAGACACGCAGCGGCAGGAAGTGCGAGATCGGCTCGAGCTGCTGCACGCCTGCGTGTTCTGGCTGACTCAGCCAGAGGTCCAGGAGGACCCACTGGCCCTGGAGTTTGCCACCCGGGGCCAGGAGCTCCTTGAAAAGGAGCGCCCTCCAGGACAACAATACCCGCTACAGCGGGTACGCCGATACCTCCGGCACATGCACCAGCGGCTGGAAGAATCGGCTTCTCTCTCTGCTGGTGGCCGGAGAGGCAGAGAGCTGGGAAAAGCCGGCGAGCTTCGCCCGCAGCTGCCGCTCCAGAGGCTGCCGCCCACGCAGCTTCGCCCGCAGCTACCGCAGCCGCTCCAGAGGCTGCCCCCCTCGCAGCTGCAGCAGCCGCTCCTGAGGCAGCCCCTCCAGTCCCGGCTCCGCCCGCGGATCTGCCCACGGCTCCTCCAGTCCCGGCTCCTCCGGTCCCGGCTCCTCCCGCGGCCCCTCCAGTCCCGGTTCCTCCCATGGCCTCACCTGGGCCCAGAAACCCCGAGGATGCAGCCACTGTCACCCGGGAAGTGTCCAGCCCGGGACACTGTGGCCTCGAGGGGGTCCCGGACAATGACCTCGCTCCCCCCCTCGAGGCAGAAGGGGAGGAGCTCGAGTGGGACCCCTCGGGGA
>JABFEA020000016.1:181431-191874 GCA_019775915.2 Cyphomyrus plagiostoma | reverse complement strand
AAAGCTCTCTTGTGTGTGCGTGCGTGCGCCCGTGCACATGTGCTGTGAGTATATATATGAGTGTGCAGGTTGACATGAAATGATTCCCAATGAGTGTGTGAGGCCACAACACCGCCACCCCGGGGTCCCCCCGACAGCCAGGCGAGCCCCAAGCGATCACGGACCCAGCCAGCCCCAGCGGCCAGGCACAGTCCTCAACTCACCTGTCCTGCCGAGCCCGGTACCTCCCGTTCGCCCCTCCTCGTGTGTTCCAGTCCCGTGCCTCTTCGTCGGACGGATCTTCCTGGTATCGACCCTCGCTAACGGACTGCGACTATGAGTACAGCACGACGCCTTATCACCTGTCAGCTCGCTTCTCCTCACGGCCACATCGCCCCAGATCCTCGCTCACCATCTAAGCGCTGGGGCTGAAGAACCGGCTTGCTCTGCTGCTTTACTGGAGTCTGGATCTGACTCTTTATTAAAGCTCCGTGATCCCCGCATTCCTGGATCTCTGTCTTTTTACCCAGTCTTCCGTGACAATGTGCTCTCTACCAACAACTTCCTGTTGAATGGTCAGTGCTACAGTGTTCATTGACCTCAACACATTGGTCCACACGATTTCTGAAATTCTTGATTGGAGGTGGGAAATATGCAGGTTTATGGGATAACCTTCAGGTCAGCTGTTCAAACCCAGGTGTGAGGACTCTTCAAGTCAATCAGTCCTCTAATTAGTAATATAATTAGGGAGTTGCAGCAAAAACCTGCACACACAGCAGCCATTTCTGGGTAAGACTATGTCTCAGCATGAGCATCTTAAGATTCACCACTGACCTGAAGCACTTTGAAGGTTAGAATAGCAGCGTGGAATACACCACCTTTCCCAGGCAGCTGTCGATGCAGTCCTCCTGGGTTATTCCAAGCATTATTCCAAGATGACCACTTACTAAATTGCTGACACAGGCTTACCGGACGGTCATCACTGACCTGCAGTTGGCAGGCATCAAGTTCCACGAAGCCAACTCCTCACTCCAGTGCAAAGTCTTCATTGGTCACCCGTGGCCAATTTTACCTGTGACCTGGAGTCAGTGGATTTTTGATGTTATTCACTGCCTAATACTCCCCGGTAGAAGAGCTTCACAGGAGCTGGTTACTGCCAAATTCATATGGCACGGCTACAGGTATCCGGAAAAAGTCCACTGTGTGCCAAGGATCCACTCGCACATCAAGGTGTCACTGGCACTAGTTAAGGCTCATGTTTACATCCTTTTTAAAATAAGCAGAGTAATGGATTGATTACGGGAGAACGCAGCATTTTATGGGTATATTTCAAAGCCAGAAAATAAAGTGTATGATGGGCTCCACATCAGTACACCACGCCAAATTACACACCATAAAATCCAGCACTTGGGTCAATATTTGCATAGTGCAGGCACTTTTTCAATCTACATAGCACATCTGCAAATGTTGAAAAGCAAGTTACTTATTAGCAATTGCAAAATTAGAACTATTAAAATGAACCTGTAAAACATGACTACATGTGCATTATTAACACCTACTAACCACCCCCAAAAGGGAAAAAAAGAAAGAAAATCAAATCTGATCATTTGCCTCCTCAGTATATTTTCCCTTCCTTTTTCTAATTCTTGCACTGGTTCCAAAATTTATTAGTCCACCAGACTCACATTTCTCAACAGTTCATTTCTTGGCCATGTGCTGAACAGCTTGGCAGCGTGAAAGGCTTCAGCATCCCTGACTGGCGGATGGAGAAGCACAGCCCCGTCGTTCCTGCGACCAGATTCATATTTACAGAGAAAACAGCCGAGAGCCATAACAGCTTCCAAATGAAGACCTGAAGTATAATGGCGGTTTTGCAAATCTCCATTCATTCGCAATCTATTCACATCCCTGCTGAGAACATATAAGAGAAATCCACACGCGGGCAGAGTCTTCCACAACATACTATGATGCTTCTGCAGTTTCAATAATCCAACAAATTAAAATTAATTAGTTATGTATTTTTTTCCAATACACCCTAAGCTTCCAAAAAATGCTTGACATTTGGGGAAAGTGCGGAGCACCAACACATTAGAATTGGAAATTAGGCCAATTGTCACACACGTACAGAACTAGTATCACTTGCAGAAATGTTTATCGGCAATGACAAACAAAAAAAAAGGCAAGACAAGATTGTATGCAGCTTATTTGAAACCCACAATTGTAGAGATAATTAGTGACTAAGAAATACACACTGGGAGAAAATGGAAATTATGTTCTGTCAACTGTCACAGCAGAGTAACCATCTAGCGAGCAAGCAGTGCATGACAATCTGAATATTCATGACTCAACTAAGAAGGAAAGGCATGAATACTTTTACCTTCCAATTTGCAAACAATGTAAATCACCAACATAATGAACACCCTGCAGTTTTAAGGATCTGAGATACTGCTCTGCTTGTTTCTGAAACTGTTCTGTTGACCATATTGCATTAATTTAACAAGTCTGCAAGATTTGCATTTGTCACATGTACAATGACAAAGAAATGTTATTGTGACCAGACTGCTCCATCACTGTACATCAACATATATAATTAACTGTAGGAGACAAAGTTAAATAATAGCAAAGAAAATATATATTTTAAAAAAACTATTAGAAAATGTTATATATAACACAAATTGTGCAGTGTTAGATGCAAAATCCTTTCACAGTAAAGTGCAACTGTATAAGCAATGTAATTATCAAAATTTAAAACCATGAATCCTGGGTTAAGCAAATATAGCATATGACAACGATGAAAGTTGACAATCATTAAGCAGAGTTTAAAGTTTATTTGACCTGAAGGGAAAAAAACTTCTCAGCCTCTCAGTTGTGCGATTAGTCCATATCAGGTCCTGAAATATGTACACTAAGATACCTCATACTCATCATACTCATCATACTCATCCTCATTGGTGATCAACCCTAGTACCACCGGGTGGTCAGCAAATTATTATTACAACGTGACTGAAGCTGTACAATCGCAGGCGTACAAGGAATGTAGTGGAGGACTTGGGACGCAATCTTGTGGAGCACCGATGGAGGATGTTGGAAGTATCGCTGCCAGGCCACACACATCTGTGGTCTGTCTGAGCCGTGCTCAGGTCTCCCTGAGTTGGGTGGTCAGCTAAATGGACACTACAGTATTAAAGGCTGAACTATAGTCGATGAACCACAGCCTTCCATAGTTCCCCTTACCAATGTTCCCGGTGACAAAGTGTGAAGTGAAGGACATTGAAGGCATCTCTCGTACTTCTGTTGAGTCTATATGCAAACCAAAGGAGGTCTAATGAGCCAGGCAGAGCTGACGACCTTGACGAATCACTTCATTATCAGTGAGGTCATCTCTACAGGGCAAACTATGTTGTTTTTCATAAGGCAATGGGACGATCGTGGACCTCTCAAAACATTTAGGAACAATGGACCGGGCCAATGATGCGTTCAAAAAAAGAAGTGAACACCAGAGTGAGATGGTTAGCGCAGGACTTCAGAATGCAGTCTGGTACGTCATCAGGTCCCACCGCCTCCATGCTGTTCACCCAGTTCAGTGTTTTCTTACATCGCTTGGAGACTGCAAATGGGCAACACTTATTGGTCAGTAATATTGTGCTGTTAGTTTCAAAGTAAAAGTAGAAAGCATCCAAGTCATTTACCAGTGAGGGATCTATGTTACCCGAGGTGCAAGTTCTGCCTCTGTAGTCTGAGATTATTCACAGTCCCTGCCACAAGCATCTGGAGTTGAGATTGTGAAGTTGAACTTCCACTTTGTCCTTGTACCTTCTCTCTTCTGTATTTACTGCACTCCTTAGATCAGTGTTCCCCAATCCAGTCCTCAGAGACCCACAGCCGGTCCACGTTTTTGGTCCCTCCCAGACAGCCCAAATTTTGCTCCCTCCCACTTCCCAGCAAAAATGTGGCCTTTCTGTGAGATTATAGGAGGCTAACCTGAACTGAGTCATATCTCCAATCCTATTCAGTTTGTTATAAGCAGGAGAGTGTGCGTTCAATGTTTCACGAACAGATCCAGTGACTCAAGGTTTCTGATTTTGAAAAGTCTTGACAATAACGGTAGGTACAATATCATCTGTTAGCTTGGCAATGAAACGTTACTACTTCTGTGAACATGAAAAGAAGGAACGAGATGGAATAATAGTGTTTACGTGTTTAATTTTGTACAATGACACATTAATATACATGTATATACATTACACCTGATGTACATTTTAAAAATAAAAACAATCCTTTATAAATCAAAAGCTTTCTTGCATTACAACTCTGAGCTCAGAATTTATATTAAGTTTTAAAATTGACTACAAGACTTACTGAAACATGAAAAAAAAATATTAAACTCACTTCAAGCATCACGTTGATCTAGAGTTTTCTACGACCTTAAAGTATTACTTTAAAAATCCAGTTTCTAAACATTATCTCGGAAAGACATTAAATATTAACACGCACATGTATTGTTAGTATTAAGTGTGAGAAGAAATGAGGAACGGAGAATGAAAAGGAAGCATTTCCTCCAGTGTCTCACAACCCAAAGTCTATCCTCCCCATTTAAAGAGCTGCGTGACAGACTCTGACCATAGATCTCAGACCTTTTGAATCGTCAAGTTACTAACGTCAAAATTTACAACAGTGACCCTAGTGAGCTACATGCTTTTTGTATTACACTAGTGTTAAAAGGTCTTATCTGATCCGTTACATTTTTCACTTACCAAAGAGTGAATGCTATAAGTTACCAAAACAGATTCAAGCTACTTGTCACTGCCAGTTAATGCTCCAGTCCTTCAGAGCACCTTGCAAAGGTAACCCAAGCCTGACGCGATACTTGGAATGCACCACAGCGAGGAGTGCAAGTGGCAGGCGATGAGCGGACTGTTTCAAGGCTCGCTATCAGTCAAAGAGACGGCATGAGGGCGGGGGGTGTGAAAACGGAGAAAAGGCATTCTGTGTCTGCTGGATGTTTATCCACGTACAGCGTGCAGCCACGACATGACCACTAGAGGGAGCCGCAGAGCAATGTGTACAGCGATATGGAGCACGCGTATGACGAAGCAATATAACAGCAGTACCTGTATAAGACGACCTCCCCGTCTGCAAAAGGTGACAAGGGTGCGGGTGGGTGGGGGGGGGGGGGCAGACGAACACGCAGCAGACACCATGACGGAGCAGACTGTGACACACACCCTTCCGCAGGTGTCCTCCGAGTGCCCCTGAAGCACCAAGTTCAAATGAATTGGACCCTTAACTTGGCAGGACTCATACGGTGCAGAACATAGACTGTTCTCTCTGAATCCCTTCCGTTCTCTCCCAACTCACACATACTAGTGTCTACTTATTGCATGCATGGAACTCGACTCGAAATATCGATGCCAACTCCACAAGAATAACCGGCACAGTGCACTTTAAATCCATGCACGGGGTGAAGTCACACATCATTTGGAAGACTACATTATACAGATTTCTGCTATTCACACAAAAAAAAAAATGAAATAAAACTTATTTATATATAAAGCCACAGTGCACCAATAAATCATACTGAAGTCATCTGTTGGTCTGCAGCTAAAGACTTTGGAAGAGGGGCAAATGAGCCACTCAGATCGGACACTTGGACTTGCTGCCGATTTTACCATTTTTAAAAATATTTACATGCTGGCCCAGCAGGTGGCAGTATTACACCATAACGTTTAGAAAGGAGCTATAATGATAAGGCTAATCCGTGGCTTATGCTTAAGAGAATAAAGAGTGAAGTTTGCATGGTGTCCAAATCACGCCGCACGTTACAGTCTGCTGGGATTTCAGGAGGACCCTAATGTACGACAGGGCAAAGGATGTGACAGTACACCGATGGGGGCTGGATTCAGTGGATGTCCTGGGATCCATGTGCAGACATTCTCAGTAGTTATATACCCACCCACATATCTAGACTGATAACATTTGTTCTACCCCATGTGTCACATCAGTTCGGCCAGGAAAAACAGTCTCCGAACACAAGCCAACAAATTTACACCAGATGTCGCATTTGGCAGAACACAGAGTGCTACATGTACAGGTGGATCTGCCACATTCACCCCACCAAAGGCAATAATAAATAATAAAAAATTAAAATAAAACACATACACAACACTGCCTGCAAGGAGGGGGCAGATGCGGGGTGGAGTTAACAAGAGGGAAATAGCTGCGTAGGGGTGGGGGGTGGGGGGTGGTGGCATGCGATGCCTTACTTCCCTTAGGGCGTCTGAGCCCCGGCCCGCTTGAAAGAGCCCAGCAGGGACTGCACCCCCTTTTTGACACTGGAACCGACGCGGCGGGCCACGGAATCTGCGGGGGGGCCCGGCAGGCAGGAGCTGGTGCTGGGGGGCCGGGCATCCAGACACTTCTGGTAGCGCAGCTGTTAAAGATGGATGGGACACCATTTACGCAACAGTTACCAGCGAGACCATTTCTTGAAAGCTACCCTCATTCTTTTTGTCTTATTTTGTCAGGGGGCCCCAGAATTTCTAACTACACCCTCCTGACTCTAGTTAAAGGGTTTACTCCGATTTAAGCCTTAGATGGAGGTTTACAGAGGTTCAAAGTGCCACACACGCACTCACCATGCAGGCAGCCTGCACTGCCTCGGATAGGCTGGCGGCGTTGGGCTCGCACCAAAACATGTGGCAGACGAAGTCTCCGGGACCCTGGGCCATGATGAAAGCGAAGGTGTGCACATCCTTCCCCACACCCATGAAGCTGAGGAAGCGGACCCTACACTCGGACAGCACTTCATCCGTCTGCAAGCAAGGCGAAGGGGCGTTTCGTGTGACAATGTTCTCTCCAAAATGAAAGAGCATTATTGACTGCCCAGCTGGTGCAATGTCACTGCAAGGACCCAAACAGACGTGCTTGTCCCTCACCCCTCACTACCAGGCAGGCCACAAGTGAGGATACAAGGACAACGCCTCACCTCTGCACTAAGGATGGTCAGGGTGGCTGAGGCCACGTTCACAGTCACGCACTTCCACTCGTGTTTCTCTGTGGTATTCAGCACCGTCTCCAGGGCAACGTTCACCATATCCATACCTGTGACGCAAGAGGAGCGCAAGGCGACGAAAGATCAGACAAGGGAGCCTCCTATACATCTGCCAACCACAACAGTCGCAGCTCAGAGATCAAAAGTCAGCCATTAAAACAAGCCTTCAAATACAAAAGCCGGGAGACAGGACATCCACACATTTAACACAAATAGCAAGGTAAGTAAAAGTAACCCTTACCAAAGCTTTCCTTACCTACGGGTTTGGCCACTGGCACGTTACCAAGGTAACGAACCTGAAAGCGCTGCACCAACTCATTCTTAGGTGCGGGGAATTCTGGAGAAACGAGAGGGACAAAATAAACGGGAGCTCAATTATGTATCTTGTAATGTGTTATGTAAATAAGGAGTCGATAGGTGTACAGTTGCAGGCATAATCACAAATCATCTGATGCCAGGGGCAAACAACGACCACTAGAGGGAGCCTCAGAACAAAACAATTTTAGCTGGGGGTGGAGCTTACCCTGGAAAGGAATGTCTACCAGTTTAGAAGGATCGATGCTCAGTCTGCTCACGCATGACTTGGACAATTTCCTCTCAGCCATGATCTTTTGGTGAAACAACAGAACCGTTAGAACCGCTAGCGAACCAGCCGTTAGTCACGACGTACATCGCAAACTACTTAGATGGCTTTGCGGTCTCACCTTGGAGCAGATGTCATGCATACTGGTGGCGATATTCTTGGCTGGCGTGTCACACCTAAACACGTGGCACTTCAGCATTTGTGTCAGCTTGTCCCGGGCCACATAGGCAAAATCCCTGTCGATGGGAGACACGCTCAGCAGGAATTCACGTCAATACAAAGGCCGCTGCAATGGCGATGGGCAGGGTGTAACAGGGCAGTCACACTGGTTAGAGCGGCAGATCAGAGCACATGGGCAGACCATCTCTCAGGAAATATTAACTGACACTTTCCAAAGGGAAATGTCAATTGCACATGCTAGAGAAATGGCCGATCATGTAGTTAGGATCACAGCTCTTAAATGGCATACATGTACTGGAAATTGCATCAAAGGAGACTGACAGAAAATGAAACGTTTTGCTTGGCCCTGATGGAATGTAATTTCTATGGGCTATGGGACACTTAAACCATTAAGCATGGAACCTAAGATGCATGACACATTCCATTATGGAAAGGGAGGGGTTGTGGGAGGAGGGGTCAGCCTATGACATAACCATGATGACGAAGACGACGAAGACAACAACCACCATGGATCTACAGAAAAAGGTGGCAGAAAGCAGTAAGAGGCACACTACCTCTCCCTGTGCTCCACAAGGCAGCAGGTCAGAAAGAAAACAGCAAATTAAACCACAACTCAGCAGGAAGTCCAGCTGGGGGGGGGGTGGGGGGGGGCTATTTCGAGATAAATGAGACTCATTCAGGAATAAACATTCACCACTCAGCGGAAACAAAGGATATCTGACCACTTTGCAACATGAAGAGAAAGCAAGAATTCAAATTATAAAAATAGGCGACAAATTTAAAGGAATTTTTTAAGGGTCGAATAAGCTGAAATGCAGTGGCACAGTATAATCACAAGGGGGTAGCATGGCTCTACAGAGCCCAAGTCTGCCAGATGGGGCCTCTGAAGAATGCAGATCCTGGGATGAGTCATGGTGACTCAGAGTGCCCAGCTTGGATCTAAAAATAGGCAGAGGATTCCTCAGTACAGCTGCTGTGGGTCTGATCTGACCGCAGAACCCTGTAACTGCAAGGAGAACTGCTGCCTAACACAGGCAGGGAGGAGAAACCACAGGACCCATAAGGACATGCTTTACCAGGTCTTCATAACACTGCATGCATTATCGACCTTGAACATACACACTAGAGGAACCAACCGATGTAACTTCAAACGCTTCAAGCACAGGGCAGAAGTAGACCTATCTGCACACCAGACCAATGGGGAGCGATTGTATTTAGGGTAAACGCTCCCGATACCAAAAGATGGTGCTTCTGCCCTTGGCAGAGTCAGTGAGAATTCAGGTCCCGTCTCGGGTATCGGCCGCTGACCTGCCATTGTCCCGGCCGACGCCCCACACCCTGATGCTGACGATTGGCTGAGAATGCAGTAGGTTCTGGCTCAATGGGTCAATCAGGTTCAGCGTCTCGTTCTCCAGAACCAGGAGCATGTCCTTTCCCTGGGTATACAGTGTTGTGTGTCACTAACATACCAAGTTGGGGCAAATGCACACACAAAGTCACTCAAGCAAAATTTCTCTGTCACGTGCATACATGTGCACACACGCATACCTTTGTATTTATATCTTCTGTTGGGACCATCCATTCATTTCTATGTGCATATGCCCAGTCTTAAGTATGACAACCATAACCCCCAAACTCAGCCCTGAATCTAACCTGAAGTAACTCTACCAAATACAGCTTTAAGTATTTTGATTTTAAGTATTTTTCGATCGCAGTCACAGATTTTTATAAACGTTTCCCCTTGTGGAGTCTGGAAAAAGGAGGTTACAAGTTTTTAATCACACTGTGCGGAAATCTGGTCCCCAAAATGTAATAATTACAAAACACACACACAGACACACACAGACCTCTCCCCACATGCCGGCTGTGTCATGCAGGTTGTGCTTGTGATAGGACAGCTGGCGGATGCAGTTGTTGACGGCCACACTGCTTTTGCCCGGAGCCATCTCCTCCTCAGAGATCTCCACCCAGCCCAGTGACCGCACTGCAAAGCACTGTGAGTACAGACAGGAGTCACTGTCAACTGTGGTGTGAAGAGAATGCAGCAAACAGCTCTGCTAACCCTAACAGTCACTGCAGTATGTGAGCATCGGTGTCAGCCCAAGCAGCACTATGTACCTTGGCCCCGAGATCAGTGCTGAAAGATGCCGCCTTCTTTTCCCCTTCTGTCTGTGGGCAGCTGTGTGTGAGAGACACAGCAAGCGTTTACTATGGCGTCCATAATATAAAAACACCATGTGAATGTTCTCATACAATGTATATAACGCAGAATCTGAGGGACATTTTTAAATAATCAAAACTAAATATTCCCACAACTCGCTGTAACAAAGGTTATCCAGCTCCACGCGGACGACCGAGCGTACCTGAGATTGATGGAGGCATACCTTAAAGCGGCTACCTCAAACTCCTTCAAGCTCTGGTCAGCTGCTGCATCTTCCTCCTGCAGGAAGCCATCACAACACTGTAGGGTTTCCAATGTTTATAAATAGAGTGCCATTTCGAGAGGACGGGACTGGATGGTGTGTCAGCCTGGGGGGGGGGGGGGGTCACCAATTTTGATCTGGAGGGTGTTTTTGTGTTGGGGGGGAAATGGTCCCGGGGGGTGTTTAATAAGGGAGTTTTTCGGATGAGTGGGGGGGGGGGTCAACCG
>JABFEA020000016.1:159947-173381 GCA_019775915.2 Cyphomyrus plagiostoma | reverse complement strand
CCACCACCCCCACCCAAATAACAAAGGTAGTATTAGAGGATTTACTCAATGGGATGTTCTTTCACCCTTTTAATCGCCTCATTCCCTCTATACAACTTAGCAGAGAGTCTTCTTTGGGATCCTCCCCATCTCCCTGATGTCTAAGGGAAAACGCTGGCACTGGCTTGGGTCATCAGAGCGCCCACTGAGCAGGTAGCACACTTGTGTGGTCTTGCAGGTGTTCACACATGGCTCTGATACATGGCCCTTGTGGAGCAGATACCAAAATTTCTGGAAGACCAGGTCTTCAGCAAGGAACCTCCCAATTAGCTTGTCCCAGTCTGCTGGGAAGAGGGTGTTTAGGCCATATGCTTCGGAGGCCCGATAAAGCAGGGTCCATTTGGGACTGGGAGCCAGACTGTGGGAATAGTGGTTGTTGACCTCTGTCAGGTTGAGAATGTATGTCTCATGATCCATGACAAAGCGGGAACTTCCTGGATAATGCCCGTCCATGTAGTATACACGGTAACCTAGTCATCAAGAAATAAACAGTCACATAAATTTCACCACTCTATAGCAGTGTTTCCTAATCTGGTCCTTGGGAGCCCATAGTCAGTCCATGTTTGGGAGCAAAAATGTGGACTGTCTGTGGGTCCCTGAGAATTGGATTGGGAAACACTGCTCTACAGTAACAACTACTACCAGTAATATTTAAAAACAAGGATCTATCCATTATTCAGTATTATATTAGTAATTCCGACAGACACTATCAGTTTAATCTTAAATGGAATGGGTGGGCAACTGTGGAGACTCATTACTTAGGTGCCAGATAACTTGGGAGGCAAAGTTGGGGGAGGAGTTACCTGGGTTCAAGTTGATGTAGGTAGTGGCACTGGGGGCAATGAAGGCCACGCCCAGGGGGCGTGTCAGGGTCTCCTCATCATAAAACATCTGGAATTCATCCATGTGGGTGTGGCCAAAAAACTGCCCGGCAATGGTGCCCTCATACCTGGGCAACGAAAAAGAAGCATTCACAAAAAATGGCTTACAAAGACAAGACAAAAATGGCAATATTTCAGTCATGTGCAAAGACTACCGATGGTACCATCGGGGGGGGTGCAGCCCACCAGCCCACAGACTAGTGAACATAGAATCCTGAGGATGTTACACAAAGCAGAACTTCTCAGTTAACTGGGTTAACAAACTGAAGTCATGATTGTCCAATAAGAGTTTGGCTAAGCAGCATTCCTATTGGACGGTCATGACTTCTAGCTTAAGTTTCGGATTTGGTTTATTTATAGAGCACATTTCACTCAACAGCAGAACAAAGTGGTAAACAAAATCCAAATAACATAAAACCCACATGCCATACAAACAACAAAGACAGAAGAAACTCCTATACTGAGGTAAAACATTAGATGGACATTAAAGGAGCTGCGAAATTATAGCTTCTTGCCCGAAAACCCAAACAATCCTATCCTATGTGCTTTTGGCTCCCCCTTAATCAGCACTGGCCTCGGACAAGGCTGCAACTGAATTAACAACTCCCCCGGAAGAACAAGGCAGTGAGACTCTCTTGCATTCCTCTCCCCCAATCCCAAGGACACCTGGATACACACACACACACACATATACAGTGGTACCTCGTTTCTTGAATTTAATCCGTTCCAGACTCCGGATCGAACCCCAAAAAGTTCTGATCGAATTTTTCCCATAAAAAATAATGGAAAACCAACTAAGTGCCCCCCCCCCAAAAAAAAATATACCTAAATATGTTTTAGGTGTAAAACAAAGTGAATGGGATAAAACAAGAACATTTTTTTCTTAATGGCTTCCAAAACGATAAAGATCTTATCCAACATTACCCCTGTCCTGCCCCGATCGTCCGCTCCTTCCATGTGCCACGCCCCCTGGCTTAAAGCAACACATTCTGATCGTGACGCAATGCATTACGGTTAGATGCATTGCGACCTCTCACCCAGCTGCACAAACTGGAACCGCCTCCGTGACAACACATCAATGACATAAATACTGTAATAGTACATGTAAGTTAGTGGCTTATTTATTGTTAGTTACTGTAATGTTGCTCTGCTTTATTTGGTTAATTGTCCAGTCTGTGAAGAAGGCATTCAAGTAAGAATTACACTGTAGTATGACTCATTTCCTGGCGCGTACAATTTATATTAGGTCAGCGTTCACGGTTCGACTTCTGATATTCAGATCGAGTTCTAGGTCAAACTGGTTTGTTCGACTTTCAAGAATTCTACTGAGTTTGAGAACTGAGGTACCACTGTACATACGTACAGATATGCGCTCACCACACCCTCCCCCCATCCCACGCCTTTGCCGCTTCATCCTCCCAGCGTGAACAGGCGGGTCTGTGACCAGCGCCTCTGGCTGCAGGAGCGGATGGCTGTTTGTCTATGCTGGACTACCTCCACCTCCCCATTTCCCTCCCCTTTTGCAAGTCATGACTTATGTTGTAAGGCGTAGTGACCATGTACTTATGTTGCTGAGGTGTATTTTTCTATTCCTACATTATACTCCCTACTGGAGTACAGTCTGGGGGCTGTTTTTTTATTCTCCCCCTCTCTCCTCATGTAATTCTCTCTTCTCTGTTCTTCCTATATCCCCTGTCTTCCGGACCTGTCTACCCCAATAATGTGATGTGTGTATATGTATGGCCAGTTTTTTCGCTGGTATTTGTGACATGGTGTATTGCAACAGCAATCATCATCAAAAGCCAAACAATGAAAGTGTCTTTTCAGATGGATTTTAAATGAAGGTAGTATTGGGGCCAGAAGCATTCCACAATTTCTGAGCTAAAACCACAAACGGCTGATCTCCCCTCTGCTTTAGTTGATTCCGGGACCAAGTGGAGACTGATCAGCAAGTGCCCCAGATGGACCATGCAGTCTTAAAAGGTCAGAGAGATTAGTCGGGGCCATGCCATTTAATGCGTTGCATACAAACAGCAAAATCTTGAAATCAATCATGAACTGCACTGGGAGCCAGTGAAGAGAGGCGAGTATGGGATTAATGTGGCCCCACTTACAAGTCGCCACATTTTGAACTAGTTGTAGGTGTGATAGAGAGACCCAGCTAACGCCAGCATACAGGGAGTTAAAGTAGTTAAACTGGGAGGAGATAAACGCACGTGTTACCCTTTCAAAACCCCGGAAAGATAAAACAAGGCTGACCTTAGATAAAAGCCTTAACTGGAAGAAACTAGTTTTAACAACCGAATTTATGTGTTTATGCAACCTAAATTTGCACTCCTTTATCACAGCTTTCAGGATGCCAAGGTCCAGATGGCTGGCATTATTTGTACTCGGTACCAAAAATAGGTCCTCAGTTTTACTTTCTTGTAGAATCAAAAGGTTTAAAGGCAAATCACCATTTAACCTCTCCAAGACTGTTCAATAATGGTCTCATTACATTGCTGATAACCCAGGTGACTAACCCTGCTTCATGGAAAACCCCCCAGGGCCCACCGACCTGTTGACAATGTGGTAGTAGTTCCAACTCCAGCTCTTGAGACACAATCCGGGTGGAATATGACCGATAATGTGCACCTAGGGCCGGGAGGAGGAAACCAGAGCTAGCTCAGTGCACATAACCATGGTAACCAAGAAACAAAACACGGTAGGTGGAAAGGCTCCATGGTTGCATTAATGTTACCTTTCCATTAAAAAAAACACATTAACCACTATAAAGCACACGGTCAACTCTCCTGCATCGCAACTTTCCCCATCGCAGTGTCAATATCTCATGGGGTACATCATTTTTGCCCATTCGTCCAGAAGAGCATTCGTCAGGTCAGGCACTGATGTCGGACGTGACAAGTTCATCCCAGAGGTGTTTTATGGGGTTGAGGTCAGGGCTGACTACGCAGAGCTGAACGTCTTGCTCTGTCCGTCTCAGACAGAGCCCCAGACAGCATGGCCCCGCCCCGTTCCCACCTTCTCCCCCTTGTCTTCTGCCTGCTGCAGGATGCCAATGAGCCACTGGAGCTGGTCGGCCGGGTCAGTGGAGTTCACCAGCAACCAGAAGTTCTCCTTGGCACAGTAGTTCATGTTGAGGGAGACCACTCTCAGGCCCGGCTGGACCAGTGCCGTGTAGAATCCAGCTCGCCTGGATACAAGTAGGGAAATGTGACCCATGCAACATGCAAAGTTATCGACCACTTAGGAGCGAAGACCACACACCAGTCTGTAGTAGTAGTTCTTATTCGATTTTAGCAGAGTCAGATTTGGCAAACTGCTTGAAATGTGTTTATTGGTATTGCTAGCTAACTTCCAGAGAGTCTTAAGATATTTCCGCCTTAAAGTAAGAAAGATATTAGGTATAATTAGCCGCTCATACAGTCAGCCCAGCCCTACCGGAGAGTGTGCAATGCGCCTGGTGGCAGCCAGGGGGCCCATTCCTCAGCCATGGTGTTATAGAGCCAGCTGGACGACTGGTTCCCGTGGATGAATGGCGGTGGGAAGCTGTTGACAGGCGTGCTCTCGTGGTTCCCCACAGCCGGGTACACGGTCACGCTGGGGCCTAGATATTTGCGGATGAGCCGCGACACGACGGTGAGTTCGTGCAGCTGTTGGTCCCGTGTCTGGGCCCACACGTTGTGCGCCGGGATATCTCCGGTCCAGTAGACCCAGTCCCAGGGTCCGTCCCGGGCTGCGTTTTCCAACAGGCTCTCCACGGTGCGCAGCGGGAGGTCGCATTTGCTGTAGGTCCCCCAGAATCCCGCGGGGCGGCGAAGATGCTGTCGAGACGCCACAGAGTCATTCCGGCAACACAGAGGCTCTTTGCAGTCGGCTGGGCTGCCCAGCATGTATTCCTGGTCCCAGTGGACGTCGGTGAGGAACAGCACCCGGCTCTGTGGGGAGCCGGGCCGGGGGGGGGACGGGGGCACCACGGGGGGTTTGGGCCTGGGCGGCAGGGTGACGTTCCAGGGGGCGTAGATATCGAAGTGACCACAGGCGCGCCCCACCAGCACGGCACAGGCCTCGGATGGCGACAGCACCGACCGCTGCAGCGCGTCGATGACGTCGTCACGGAAGAGCTCCGCGATCTGCCGGCACACGTGCTCCTCAGCTAGGTGGAGGCGCACGCAGGTCTCGCCCGCCATCTGCGCCACACGTTCCACGTTGGCTTCGTTCTGCAAGAAAAGCGTGAGGACGCAGCAGTTGTGTGCGGTGCTGTCGGACCGAGGGCCAGGATGGGCAACATAAGAGAGCACCAGACTTGTTACTTCTACACCGCTAAGTGTTGAACTGATGCATTTCCCACAAATACCCCCACTATACACACACACTTCTAGTTTTAAAAGTTCTGCAAGCCAGTCATACTGATACAGAGACCACTAATTCTGGAATTGAGGAACTGGGAAAAGGCACGAGGCACCATCAAATTTACTCACAGAGGATGCATTTCTGATTCAGTACTAAATTTTACAAATGCATGCGTCCTCCATGCCTGGAGGATGGGCTCCCCCTTTGAGTCTGGTCCCTCACAAGGTTTCTTCCTTCTTGGGAGTTTTTCCTTGCCACTGTTGCCTATGGCTTACTCACTGGGGGCTTTGGGTGGGGATGCTGTAAAGCGCTTTGAGACTATGTAATGTTGAAACAATGCACTCCACAAAAATAAGTTTGTTTTTGTTCGTTATTTACTCAGTTGCGTATTTTATTTGCTTATGCAACCCACTGATGGCTTTTATGTCCTTTACCACTACACCACCTGCAGGGTTTCTACCAGCTGCGCGGCACTGTGGACGATGCACAGCAGACCAGATTAAGGAAGAAAGACCCTGAACAAAACCTCATGCAAGTCGCTCCCCCCCAACCCGATGTTATGCCCAAACCAACCCGCGATATATAAAAACATCCTCAGGACATCAGAACGTTCTCAGAATCTGCACGCCTCACGCGCTACTTCTGAGGAGCCTGAGGTGTCAGTATGCTGAAACCAAAATAGAGGCGCCATCGAGCGACCACAGCCCTCAAAAGCCACCCAAAGTTTCCATTCGTGCCGGTCAGCATGCGCTGAAGAAATGCTGCAGTTTCATTCTGTCATAGGGAAGAGCTGACAGTCAGCATACCAAAACAGCAGGGCCGGATCTAAGGGCTGCCCTGTCAGCAATGATATGCACCTGAGCGGTAGATTCTACCCGGTTTACTAGGGGTGTTGAAATTAATCTCATAATCGATGCAGTGACAGAAGATAATCGATTATATCATAATGACATTGCTTGGTGATTTTCTGGCGGCGGCAAAAAAATTCTACTTAAAAAGTAGTTCCGGTAGTGACTGTGGCTACCTGACCAGAGTACAGCGCTTCTCTGTATTGGAGTAATGATGCTTTTGATTATTTCTCTCCAAATCGGAACTCGGATGAAAACACCACGAAACGTCGCGAAAAACGTCTCTTCCCGTCGGAAACACGCCTCTTTTATGACGTTGACGTGGGACAAGATTTTGTTCTCCGAGTTGCCCCAGTGACGTAATTTCAACATGGTGGCTTACACACTCAACAGTAATTCTATTTTTAAAATGTTTTGTTAAATGTATAAATTGTTTTGTTAATGTATTAATAGTTATAAATGTAACTGCAAGTGTTCGATTTAGTGAATACCATATCATGACCATAAACGGTATCCTATCATGCAATGAGTTTTTTTACTTATTAGTGTTTTTGGTTTGTTTGTAGTTTGTTTGCCTCTCGAAAAAAGAATATCGCTATGAATGTGCTAAAATATTTTATAAAGCTTTTAATGCGGTTTGAGTAGTTCGTGTTTCTTGTTTGTTTGTCTGTCAGAAAAAAATAACCTCACTAAAATAAAGCAACAACACACAGCAGCGCGTTCATGGAGGCAGCCATGTTTGTTCCGAGATGTGGGTAGCTCACAGTTTCTGTTTACATTTTGATAAGCTATGTATATATTCTTTGTTTCTGTTTACAATTTAATGTAATGTCACCATTTCTGTTTACATTTTCAGGTTAAATAAAAATGGGAGCTTACATCTCACTACTTGTATTTGTATTTGAAAATCTAATCTGAAGTAATGTAGAAAAATTGATGGGATGTATCGCGATGCATCAAGATATCGAATCGCTGACATGATAATCATCATCAAATCATGTAACCAGTGAAGGTTCACACATCTACTGTTTACCCCCCATCAAGTTTTTTTGCAGACATTACTGCAGAACAGCCAAGTCATAAAAAATGTCTCCTTTTTTGCACATTAGTGGGAAGGCCGAAGTCTTCAAAAGTCTACAAAACTATAAACATTAAGCTGGTTCCCCACATCAGATAAAACAATCATTCTGATGGTGCAGTCCAAGTACTCAAAGATGCCTAGCTGTCCCAGACACCGAAAACCATGGACTCATCTCATCGTCATCACCCAAAAGTACAATTCACCCTTCTCCTAATGTAGATCACAAGTACCATGTGCATCCGCTCTAGTAAAACACAACCTTTGAGCCCCATACAGTCCTTGGACACCTTGTGTGGCCAGTCAGTGTTCTTTGGTGAAAGAAAAACTAGAGAACAAACAGCATAAGAGTCCAATTTGAAGAGATCAAAGTTGAGAAGACCACTTTACAGGGTATTATTACATCCAGGATACTGCTTCATAAAATTTTATGTTAGAATACTCTTGAACACTGGGGCTATCAGTTAAGTTTCGTAAAACGACTATAAAGTTAGTTAAACCACACGCTGATTTAAGTTTTGAAAATTCAACCTTTCAAATGCTTTCCGCAAGTTATGTTGTTTAAAATACGAACTAATTTAGTCGTCTGATATACTGGTTCACCTTCCGCAGAGTAACATTCAAGATGTCTGAAGTAGAACTAAACATAAATCAAGGTGAATACCGGCTAAAGCTCCAGATGTTTTTGTGGATAATGGACTCATAAGTGCACATGTATTTAATCAGAATTATTAGACTGCTCACCATCAGAGCCACGTCTACGATGGCGAACACTGCTTCACATAGCCAGCAGCTGACGTTTCGCCAGGAGACCCCAACCTGAAACTTGGAAATCGCGTCAACAAACTTTATGTCAGCTCTTCGGTCTTCATCTCGAAGCGGATGTGCGGTTCCTGACGGGGATTGCAGAAAAACACAGGTGTAGAACAAAAAACAAACCGCCCACAGCGCTGTTTGCTTCATGGTGGCACATAGAAGTCCACACAAGATGCGAGTCAGCAGCGTGTTCCGATGGCTTTAGTGCCTGTCTGTAGAACTTCTGCTTACACTTCCCTTGAGAAAAAATGACGCGGAAATGAACCCACTTCGCAGATACCTTCTCCGACTGTCCACGTTTACGATACGGTACACTGACAAGGTTCACAGCCTCAGCAGTTTATATAGAAGGCGGTGACTTACTACCATAGACAGCAACTCTAAGATGGAATGGGGGGAAATGTCAGGTTTGTTTAGCGAGCGTCGGGCTAAGCTTGTCCCCCACCTCAGATAAGGAGGCTTATGCCAGCGCAACAGAAGCGTCTCCCACTTTTAAATTCGCATCATATCTCCTCTCTAGAGACACCACTTCAGACAGACCGCAAACGCCTTGCTAAGGCCCGGCGATCGACAGCTCGGCTCAAAAACATCCCTCAGCGTTGACTCGGAAAGCGACCCATCTTACTAAACACCGCAACATGCCATTGTACATATCACATGACTTCTCATGTGATCGGTGCCCAGCCATAATCACGTGATTAGAGTACGTCGTTTAACCGGTTAATCCCATATATTGTAAACGGTTTTGAGCAACGAAAATATTATACCTTGAGGCTGACGGAAAATGTTTTTTTTTTTTACACATGCTACGCCCTTTGATATAGCATATATCATATTTTTTAACAGGGGAATTTTGATCGTTCTGCGGGTGCATAGGTGACACAATTCGCTGACTTGTGGATTTTGCCGCTGTTGATAAAAACGGAAGAGACTGAAAAATAGCCATTGACTTCTCTAAACATTGAACATGAAAACATTTCACATTAAATCAAATCGATAAGCGTCTAAGACCTATAGGTTTATGTTTTTTTTGCCCGGACTTGCAACAAACTATTTCTGTGAGAGAAACAAATATGAACTCAGGGAGGCCTGCTGAATCTTCCGGGATAGGCATATGCCCTTCTGCGCCCGAGTTTAACACAAACCGCCATCACCTACAGGCCAAAACGATTCTGTAACTTTTACATTACACGGAATTTGAGAGTTCTCTACTCCAACAACTTATTTAATTGAAAAAGAGAGTTTTTCTGAAATCATTTTAATATACATATTTATAAATTACAAACAACATGTGGCATGCTTTTTGTCTTCGGAGATACAAACAAGGCAGTGAATTAAGCTGTGGAAAGCTGAAAATAAATTATTTTGTTTTAGATATGTTTAGAAGTTTATTTTATTCGCCATCGTCCTGGTGACCTGTCCTATCCACCATCACATCGCCAAGCACAGGCATAACTATTATCGGTCTCCTGAAATCAGGTGTTTGTGGTGCAGAATAAAAAACGTTCAGCCCCGCGGTCAGACATCTTATGTTCTGAGGCCTAATACTTCTACAATTATTTGGTAGATGCTTTTATCCAAATCGAAATTACTATTGAGAAACCGGGTTTTGCCGGTCCCTGGAGCATTTCAAGTTAATCGGCTTGCTCGCGGGACCATGCAGCGGTGACATGATTCGCCAACAACATTTACTCTTCCTTGAAGTATAGTCTGGTTAAAGAAGGAAATAAAATTTAGGAAACATCTACTAAAACAGTCTGCCGTTTAGCGATGCATGTGAAAATAAGTCAATATGAACATTTTTGCACAAAGCATGGGGATAAAGATTTGAAAAAAGGGGTGATACCATGGATTGTCACAAATTATGCACAGACCCCATGAAATGCTCGTTTTATCAAGGTCAGATAGAGATGCACATTAGTAGTGTCTACTTTCTGTTCAAGGCACAAGGGAAAAGAATGAACGATAACTACTCACTTCGCTGTTGACAGCATTACTAGCGATAACTACATTCGATTTGCCATTTCTCCATTAGATGGGTGCATAGCAAATTAACTGTACTGCAACTATTCCAGCATACCTGTAGATGGCAGTATAGTTAAACACATTGACACCCCTCCTCCCCAAGTTAAGCTAAAAAATACAGATAGGCACCAGGCAAATTAATTAATAATAGAAAAAAATATATTTCTGGAAGTGTAAATTATGTTATATTGCCATGTTGTAATATAATGTAATCTTTTTGACTTCTCATACAATGGTGGGGCTGAGATAGAAGGTATCCCATCCATTGGATTAACGCCCAGAATGTTCTGCATAGTAAGGCAAACACAAACGCACAAAAACATCATATCAACAAACAAAAGATGGTTTTAAGTAAACAAAAAGCAAGCACTGGTAACAAATTTAAGTTGACGTTAATGTTAATAATAGCAATGAGCAGAGATGCTTTCAAAGGAAGAGCAACTGGGGGTGGATCCAAGGCAGCAGTAAGACATGGTGTTAAGTAAGGCTGGTATCAGAGGCTAGAGGAACAAGTGGGGTTCACTTGTCCTGCATCTTCTCCAGGATGGGGACAATCATGTCGAACTTGGGCCTCTTGGCCGGGTCTTCGTTCATGCAGATCCTCATCAGCTTGCAGATGTGGGGCGATATGCCGGGCGGAATGGTGGGACGAAGACCCTCGAGGGCAACCTACAGGGGTGGGTGGCATTGTGCACACAAGTTAGGGAGGGAGGGAGGGAGAGAGAGAAGGTTGAGGGAAATAGAGAGAGAGGGAGGGGGGAGACAGACGAGGGGAGAGAGAGAGTGGGAGAGAGGAAGGGAGAGACGAGAAGGGAAGGGACAGGAGGGAAAGAGACAGAAAGAGGGAGAGAGAGAAGAGAACACTAAGAACACTTACTGGTTGTAGACCTCTATACCAGTGTATCAATAATCTGGGGTCTAATCCAGTGGCAGCTGGCATCCCATGTGACACCCATGAAGTCCATGTGATCGCTGCTTGCACCCCCAGACACACATTTTGCCAGGAGGGCATGGTGCCAGCGATCTGCTAGGTTGGTGTCCCGTGCAGAAGCCTGGCCAACTTCCCATCATGCTCTTGCCAAGATCCACCACTGGACTAATCATTTGCGAATTAAGGATCTACTAATTATATGACTTAATCTGGAATTAAATGCCATTAGGCTGTGGGTTAGGATTGGGTTTAGGATTGGGGTTTGGATTTTTTGAGCCGTGATTACAGATTTGTGTAGAAAGCCATCACAACCTTTCCTACTGCTTCATTGTACTCCTTATGCTCGTTTATAGCTCTGCAACCTTTTGTCTGGCTAGCACTTGGATTAGGTAATAATAGTATTATGTTTAATTAATATAGCACCTTTCCAGAGGTCAAGGTCCCTTTAGAAAAACTTAACAGTCTCTAAATTGGAAGAAGAGGCCCAAGAACAGTCACGTGAGTGTTCAGAACTTCATCTGTGTTCATGTCAATGCTTGAGTGTTTCCTGTCATAAGTGGGGGGGGGGGGGGGGTGGTTGGCCTGACAGCCTGGAGTCTCTTTTGATCTTTCAGATGATAAAAGTTAAATTTCAGCCATCACTGTTGGGTGGGCAGATGATCACACTCCTGTCTCATACGATCGTCAGACTACTGACTGCAAGTCAGTTAGTATGACACCGGAAAAACACCACATACCAAAACACGCTTGTGTCTGTGAACACTTACAGTGAGCTTAGCAAGATCTGTTTACATACATGAGTGTGGTGTTAGCAAGTTCTGCCCCCCCGCGCACCCATCCATGCCCACCGACCCTGACCCACCTTCATGCCGATCTCCATGTTGGAGAGCTCAGCGAACGGCACCTCCCGGGTCACCAGCTCCCACAGGAGCACGGCAAAGCTCCACATGTCTGCCGACCGCCTGTTTATGTCCTCAGGCTTCTTCTGCAGGGCTGGGGGGAAGACAGGAATGGAGTGGAGAGAGAATTGAACTACACAGAACAGTGTTTGCGCATCCGGTCCTCAAGGACCCACAGTCGGTCCATGTTTTTGCTCCCTCCCGGCTCCCTATCAGAAAGTCCACATTTTTGCTCCCTCCCAGCTCCCGGTGAGAGCAAAAAACGTGGACTGTCTGTGGGTCCCCAAGGACAGGAAATGGACATTACTGGTTAGTTACATGTTGTAGTCACCTTCAGGCGCCATCCAGGCTGGAGCGTACATCCTGCCAGGACACTGGAAGGAGAACTTCACGTCTGCCATGCTGATCCTGGCTGTCATGTCCTCGTCGATCTGTCAGGTGACCAACGTGTAAATAACAGCTGCTTCCCCATGGTCATCTGGATTCTGAGCTCCTTGCTGCCCTCCTCCTCACAGATTTGGACTTCACATTAACTCTGTCCAACAGCACTGTCACTTCAGTGCCATTCTCCATTTACATTATTGGCAGAGAATGTCCAAGTGCCTTTTTGGCACCACCATACCCAGTCTGCTAAATATGGCGGGTGTGACAATAATGACAAACTTGACTTGACTTGAAATAACCAGTGACCATAAAAGCCGACACTCAGGTTGTTATGAGACACAGCCACACCTTCAAGGAGGAAGAGAAATCAGGTGAGAAGAGACTGGAAACCATAAGGTGAACATGTTTGCTTGTGGGTGGAAGGGGTACATTCAGCCGTTAAAACCCCAAGCGGACATGGAGAAACTGCAAAGCAGGTCTGTCAGTGAATGTGTGAAAGGCCAGAGGGTTGTTGTGGCTCACCTGAGTCAACAGAGTCACAATGTTGTTAATCTCTGACGGCACCATCTATTTGGCAGGTTCTCAAACTGACCAAGCTTCATTTCACCAAATTTAAAAACATGATCTGCAAATTCTGCTTTGTGATCAGGGTTTCTGGGAGGTGCTGTACACGATCCTGCTGTGGTCACTGACAGCATGTCTGTAGCTCACTGGGAGCCAGTTATAAACTGTGATTACAGCTCAGAGCCACTAGGGGGCAGCCTGTTCATTACAGCATATGGGCACATGCGTTTACCCCCAACATAAGTCAGCTAATGGTTTCCCTCTTTTCCTTGTTGATGTGTAAAGGTGCCATAAACCAGCACATTGGTGTTTCGGGGATGGCACAGTCACAGAAACACAAAGCGCGAGCATGGCGTTTAACTCACCATGACACTCCTGCTATTGAGATAGTGCCGAGGGATCATTGGCTCGAGCGTGTGCAGAAACGCCATACCACTTGCGATGTCCAGGGCAAACTTAACTGCCTGCATCTGGTCCACCACTAAATCTGGGGGGGGGGGGGGGGGGGGTTTTAATTTTAACAAAAAAATTTATGCAAATAAAAAATAAAAATTTTTAAAAAACGGGTGAACACAAAAAGATTTTTAATTTGCCACAAAAAATTAAATAACCCATG
>JABFEA020000016.1:135296-148033 GCA_019775915.2 Cyphomyrus plagiostoma | reverse complement strand
AAATGAAAATTAAAGGTACACATAATACCATTTCCTTTCATTTTAATAAGGGTGAAGCCAGGACCTGTTGTCCAGTCTGATCAGAAGGTCCCAGGCTTGATGCAGAAGAGGTACTACCATTACTAGGAGAACTGGAAGGAACTGGTTGGTGCTTCCCTGCACTGACCATACCCGGTAGAACCCCTTGTGTCACAGTTGGCATTGGTACTGTTGTTGGTTCCTGTGCTGGGTACAATGGGGCACTGCTTCCTCCTGAAGCTGTGGCAGAGGGCTGAGCAGCAGCCAATACGGGTGACACCGTCGGCGATGCTCCTGGCAGTGGGGCTGTGGAGGAGGCTCCTCCAGGCACCACCGTGGGTGGTGGCTCCACACCTGCGTTACCCTTGGACACCTCGGCCATCTTACTCTCCATCTCATCAATCCGCTTCTGCACGATGCGCGGCATCAGCTGCACGTAGGTGCCCATCAGGCGATGGTTGGAGCGGATCAATTTGCCGGCACAACTGTCTACACAACGCTCCTGTGGAGACAAAGACAGCATAGCCAGCAGGTGGCACTGTCAAGTATATGTAATTTATGTCTAAAAAGGTTGCAGGCCCGAAGTCCTAGGGTGAAACCTGTTCTGTCTGAGGGATTAAACCCAAACACCTCCTGAAGGTACTTACAAGCACGCACTGAAAATATTTAAAGTCATATATAAGAGTGTTTGACAAATAACTAGCTAATTAATTTGAGACTTAAATGTTCAACATAGAAAGTAGACTGGCAGCAGAGAGGAACTAAATGTCAAAGTATAGTCTCTGGCGTTAATTATAACATTTAGCCGGGATATCATGGACCTCACGTCTGTCGATGACTCGGGTCCGATTCCTTTTGGGGCATTGCGGTGTATATGCGATGGAACCAGCAGCACTGATCTAATGAAATTCTGAACTTAAGAATTTAACAAATGCCTAAAATGGGAAATGCCGTTGTTCGACATCACACCACTAAATCTAACGTAGTGTACAGTTGGCCACCGAAATATCAACGTGTAAACCTTACGGCAATTACCGATGTCAACTGATTCATTCACCTCATCCATCGTGAGATTTCTGTAGTTCAGGTTGCTGGTGCACCTCAGGAAGCAAATCTCTGTCATCCGATTGTAAACGAGCAGAAAATCCCGCAGCTGCAATCCAACGAAACGTCAGCGCATTGCAAAATGACAGTTGTACCCCAGTTTTATATTTTATGAAACAGTGGCGTGACTTACATTTCTTAATTGTTGGTCGTGGTCCATGATCAGACAGTACTGTTGTGCGTCTCGCAGTACTTAACCAACCGCTGATTTTAACGACTAATTTAAAACTGAAGAAATTAAAAAATAAAACCGTTCACACACTATATAATTGCCCAAACGAGCAACATGACTTTCACAAGGCAGCCATGTTTAATTTTTTTAACGATTGGCCACGCCTCTGCTTAAAATCGTAACTTATGACGTACCTACCCCTACCACATGATTGGCTTAGAATCAGACCCCGCCTAACGCATAAATCATAGTGAAACGCCTCACGATGCTGCGGCTCTTGTGTGCGTTTCCTGTAAGAAGTTAGAGGCGTGAACAACGAACGTTTATTGGAAAAGAGAAATATTTATAAAAGTTCTACATTCAGTTACATTAAAGTTACATGTAAATTAAACATATTTATCTCACATCCGATAAGTAAAGTACTGGAGATCAGCACAAAAAGCAGCTTTTTAAAAAAATAATAATAAGCAATTAAGTTATAAGCGGCAAACAACTAAAAAAGTCCTGTAAATACACAGATTTCTTTTTACCGTACTTTTTAATATATTTGGCACCATTAACTATTATGAAATTCCAAAACTAGCTTTCTGTGATATTAAAATTGCTTGCAGATTTTCAGTGGCGACTGTTTCGGTACACTATGTTTATGTTTAAATTACCCCATAATAAGGTCAGAATAACTTTTTCTTTTATCGAATGTATAGAAACAACCAGAATTTGTTGGTTTTCAGTCTATTCAAGGTATAGTACTTTTAAATGATGGCAACATCTGCCACATTACATTTTCCCTATACCTTTTGAGAAGTATTTTGCGAAACATGATCTATATCCGAAATTGCCTCAAGAACAACCCGTGTGTTCAATTCAGTCTATTTCTAGAGAGGTTTTTGGGTACGAAGTGAAAATGTCATGCGTCTTACGGCGTCTTAATTACGCCTTTGCGGGCTGGTTTTCAGGTCTGTCCGCAACCAATGACCTCCCGCTGTCAAACCTGCAACTGATCTTCGACCTTCGAAGGCTGGTTTAAGGGTAATGTCAAGGTCCATTTTACTTAAAAGTCCTCTTAAACAAAGGCAATCTGCCTTATTGCATGTGTTACATCAAATGACTAGGCTATTCGTGTAACTAATGTTATTTATACACAAGCACAATAATCATATACTGCGCTAAACAAATAAAAATACAAATGGAAACAACCCATATTTTGACATAAAATGTTTATCACGTGTTGTAATTAAAATAAACATTTCCCATATTACTAATCGCGTTATTTTTGTCGCATTCAGACATGCACTGAAAATCATGCTCGTTGATCTAAATGAATGGATGGCCATTTATAGCCCATAACTCAAAAACGACAAGAAGGTCGTCACGTGAAGACGATCATCGGATAGTTTGGCTGATTTTCAAAGCGGTGGCAACATCGTCTGTGAACAAGCCGTACGGTTCCATTAGAATAAAAGTTCGTATTAAAAATGAGACGCTTGAACAGTCTGGGTGCATCTATTGCATATTCGCCAGAACGTTATATGGAAATACTTTTTAAAATTACAAACGTAGATCTAAGTGTTAGATTTTCTTCCGTCAGTTCGAGAATTTCGGCATCTGCGACGCGGGGCTGCAGCAGCGACTCTCACGGACAGAAAAAGAAACATTCTGTATTCGGTGGGAATCTACGGGCTCTCAGATGAGATCACTGGCATCTTCGTATGGTACTGCCTCTTACAAATATATGCTTATAAAGAGCTGGGTGACAGAATCATTGCACTGATTTATGAATGGTGAGTGAGAAATAAAGACTGAAATGAAAGGTAATTGCAAAGTCACTCCTGCGACATAAACACAGGAACAGCAGTGCAGAGTTATTAACTGTCGAAGGCTTGATATTGATTAGCCCATTTTATGAAGCGAACAGGGTCGTCGTGGATCGCCTCGACATCCGCCTCAGTCTCCATGTCTCTCTGTCTCTCCTGCCTCATCTCCCACGCTTGTTCCCGACTTTCCAGCGCCATCTGGTGGCTGTTGAGATAGATGCTGTTACGCGACGCCATGGGGCTGCTCTGACGGGGTGGCATCCCACTGTCCACCTCCAGCTCCAGGAATTCCTGTTGGGAATGGGCATGGACTAGTCGCTTGGGCTGAGCCTGGGCTTGCTTTCCCCTTCGTTTCTTCCTGTTCTTTTTGCCTCCCATAAGGTCCAAAGAGGCATATGACACATCTACGTTTGGAGGGAGCTCAGGCTGTAAACAACAGAGTTAAAAAGAGTTAAGTAAAGAAAAAAACTGCCTGTGTTTCGGCTCACCGAACTAGGGGTGGCGGCTGGACGGCAATCTGGCGGAATGCCCAATCCTCTACACACCTCCTTTTGCAGAATACCCCAAAACCCAGAGCCAATTTCTAACCTTAACCCCAAGCTTAAAAAGCACAGATCCAGAGGAGGGCAAAGGGCAAAGCAAAAGTGCACACAATCTTTATAAAAGATGCTTTTCTAGGTATTGCAGCCATGCACCAAAACGTTTCATGTTTCCAATAAAAAATAATAGGTCATGCTTTACATTAAGTGCACCTTCATAATGCATAGAATAGGTAGAATACAAGTACACCTTAAAACCCTAACGTTCCTTAACAGCTTTAATATACATTAACAACAAGCATTACATGATTATACAATTATGTTTGTTATTATTACATAATGTTTGTTATTAATGTATATTACAGCCTTTAAGGGATGTTAGGGTGTTACGGTATACATACATGACGTTTATGAATGTTTTATGAATACTTAATGAATAAGTTATGAAGGTGTACTAATCGATTTATGAATGCAATGTAAAATCATTATGAAGGTGCAGTTAATGTAAAGCGTTACCAAACAGGTGATACTTTTTTCTATCCCCAAGGGGAAATTCTCATGCTGGTTCATGCCTGCCCTTGACCCCCGGATCCATGGGCACTGGCCCAGTGCAGCTGCCTACTGCGGTGCCGGGGAGCTGGGGATTAAGGGCTTTGCTCAAGGACTCACAGGTGTGCTGTGACCAGGCTTGAATCAGTGACCTTCTGGTAACAGGCACAAAGGCTTAGCCCACTGAGCCATAGACTGCCCCCGTTTGTAGCACATTTGGTATTCTTAGAATTAAATTACAGGAGTGCTGAATCATACCCTGTATAGACCCCCAATTGTCCTTTATCTCTAAATGTACACATTGTGGTTTCGTTAGTTGACCGCTTAGGTTTTGCAAAGACTACTGTTGCCTTTCAGAGACAGCATGTGAAGCAAAATGCGTAGGCAGCTTGCATTTACGCACGAAACAAAATTTCAGTCTAACACCATTTAAAAATTATTTTGGTCTTTTTTTTGTCTGGGTTAAAGTGAACGATCTAACACCAATTAATGACTGCAAAACACCCACCTCTTATATAAACGGTTAAACAAATTGCCTTTGGAAAGTGTGCATTGTTTTCACAGACTCTGATTAGGCCTACTGGCCGATGTAAATTTGGATATAACACGTTACCTTATTTTCCCTTGATATGCTTGCTTCCATATGTTCATACAACATTTCAACTGGACATCCACCTGCAAAAATCAAAGCTTATCACTGTTCAGAAAGTTGACGACACATCGAGGATTTTTCTTGATTTCTACATAAAACATATTTAACACTTGGATTTTTGAATTGGTCAATTGTGCAATAAGGACTTAATATTATCTGATGGGTCTTGACCGCATCACCACACGATTATTTCTTGCTTTGAATTTTGTCTTTTGCGTTGTTTTGTGAAATCGGAAAGACAAATGAAATAGCAGGAAGTGTTGGTTATTGTATTACTATAAGTAAATAAACAAGTAAAATGCACTGATATAATAATAGGCGGTCATACTGAATTTTTGGACATTTTAAAGTAGGCCTATGCATTAATTAAGGAGGCTGAATGAAGTAAGCGTTTGAAAACCATAAAAAATGCAATTTAAAATATGAGAGTTTATCTCACCTGCCCTGTCTGTGTGGATATTACCATAAATGGGATTGTCTTGAAGCCGTTCCTCTTCAACACTATCAGAACTAAAAAAAAAATTAAATCACATAGGGAGGTTAATAGTCAAAAGCAGAAGAAATGCTCATGCCCACCCATCCACATACACATCAGGCCTAAGAAATATCCTGCAATTTTATGTGTTAAACATTCGGTGAAAAACGTCACTATGTATGTGCACAGATATGGGTCTAGCTCGAATCACCTGTACGGTGACAAAATTTAAGGCAAATTAATGACTACTGACTTAACCAACCTGAAGTTTTCCCTGTTGTATGGAATGATGTGCTCCTTTTGACCTGTAAAAGTGAACATTGTACCATAAATTAAATATGCCTTATTTTATTATGTGTCTTTGAGCCTAAATATCGACATTTTTTAAATTTAATCATACAGGGCTAACATTGAGGCTACATGGAACCAGCATATTGCAAAACCTTCTCATGTAATGCAAATGAATCTGTAAATGTTATGAAAGAGCTTTTCTTACGTGTATGCAAAAAAAGCTTATTTGGTGGTTGAGTTACAGTCATTGTTGCTTTTTAAAAATCTTTGTTAACTGGTATGCTGGTATTCAAAAGGAATTACTTATGAAGAGCCGGACAGACATAAGATGATGCAGCTGAGTTGTGGAGATCTACTGGCCCGATGGTAATAAGCATTAAAAAGGAATAAAAATCTTATTGGGCTATATCTAAATGGTGGAAAGGGGGTTTGTTTGACGGTGATGAAAAAAGCCGCAGTTCTTCATCAGATATGGCATGCAGCACAAAAGGCTATGGAAAATGTTAAGTGTCCTTTGATGGTGCAAGAATATGAGGGGAGTAGATGCTGAAGGTATGGAAATTATGGTATGTTTTGTAAATGTCTGCATAAGAGAAGATAATAAGCAGCTTACTATGGGTCATGAACGGACTCCAAAAAAGTGATATTCGCTAACAAATATGATGCGAAGTGCGTCCCCATTTTTCACGAGGTATGTACGCAAAAACGACACACGGAGAAAGATCTTGTGAGAAAGATTTGAAAAGAAAACAATGGATCAGTCATCATTAAGATGTGTCACCAAACTCGTGCAGCTCAAGAATCGGAAAATCCATGACACGCACATTGCATTGATAAAATTACATTTATAATCAATTACCAAAATGCTTTAAATATGAATGTCATATATCATGTCTGTCAGGTCATATTAGTAAACAGCTGTACAGCATTGTTTGAACAATGGGCCTCATTCACCAATATCATCTTAAGTTTTTTTTCTTAAGTTTGTTCCTGAGAAAGGTTCTAAGAAAGTTCCAAGAAAAGTATTTGTCATATTGATGACGTGTTCTTAAACTGCATATTTCGCAAATGTGTTCTTGACATGACAAATCCCATTGTCCTCGTAAATTGATACGTGTGCCAGTGGTTCTCAGTTAGCAGAGGTAAACGCCACATCAGTCCCCATAAAAGGACATGGGACGGCAGTGTCGTGTGGCCGCTCAGAAATCACCCACATAATTAAGACGAAAAATTGAGAGAGAAGCCAAGAGTGTCCAAACAAAAACATAAAGACGCTTAAGCACTGGACTCCATGGGATGCTATTACTCATTTTAATAATTCAACTATTGTTGTTGTTGTTAAATAATAATAACAACAACAACAATAATAATAGCCTAATACATATTCAAATTAAATTCCAAAATAACTGAACTATATTGTAAAGATAACATTATTATAATTTAAATCATATAATATATACAACTACAGAACTGAAAAACACAATCAGCAGCTATTCGGCATAAATTTGTCAGCACTCGTATGTGTGTAAGTGTGCTCTGCAGTGAGCAGAGATACTGTTCTTACTTACTGTATAAACAAGTTCCAAATAATAAAAAAAAAAACACTGATGTATGTCAGAATAAATAAATGGGTTTTAAGATTAAATTTATTCTTAAGAACAGGTGGTGAATGAGGCCCATTTGCTAAAAGACCCGTAGCGGATGACCAGAAATCTGTCAAGATGTATAATGACAATAAAATAATGTATAAACATGCGACGCTATTCAGTTTTACAGTAAAACCGTGTTAGAACATGAAAAACGTAAATAGAGCCAGAAACACAGCAAAACGAAGCAGTTAGCCAAACTGTGCTCACAAAATTTATTACGATTTAGGTTTTCGGTAATGGGCATCTCAAACTACGTTCCTGTAGGGCAAGTTAGTTATGCTAAACTGCTACTTTATTTAATTTCTTCTTTAATTTATACGATTAATATTTGCATTAATATTGCAGACAGTCACGGCTTAGGGCACTAAGGGTGTAAATCAGTGTATCCCATGAAGGCGATATACGCCGAGAGCAGTAAATAAGGGAGAAGCACGTACCGGTGCTCTGCCGGTCCCGATATCTCCGCCAATAAAAAATGACGTTCAGGGATATAGAGATGATGAGGGCCAATGAGGTCAGTGCCAGACCCACATAGGCACCTGGAGGGCATACTGAAAATGCAAGGGAGAATGAGCGGCCACGTGTTACTGCAGGGGGCAACAAGGTGCTTAATCAGCGGGACTTGAAAGCTAAAGACTTGCATGTCCGGCTGTGTAAACAAGCACTATGGCCATTCGTAAGCAATATAACGTGTGTTGGATAAAACTGTTCTCATATCCAGACTTCAGTATATAGACTTACATTCAGTAAACTGTTTCCCAAACTAACATCCACTCTCTCTCCATGAGAAGTTAACATCTCAAAGCAATAGGGTAAACCTGGAAACATACCTGGAGCTACCGGCAAGACTTCCTCTTCGAAAAATGCCCTAATAACAGTCTATAAATAGTCATTAACGCCCAGGTCTACTGCAGTGCATTTCAGTCTGTCCACCTCAGAGTATCCAGTTGTTCTACCCTGCAGTCTGAATAACGACGAATGGTTACAGATCTGCATCGGTTAAAACTATATCAACCCTTAATCAACCGACAAGGCAATGCCACAGATGTTTTCCTAGTTTGATTTTCATGCTGCAGTTTTTGTAGACAGGCTTATTTACACATTTTCCCCGTATGTTTCTCTGATTTTGTGTCCATCTGATTTTGCAAGAAAAGAAGAGAGATACTACGGAATTACACATTGAAAATTTTAGGAGAAAAGCTCTTAAGAAAAATAAAGTTCAGAAATGAGTAGTTGGTGCAGTTTGTCGAATGCATCATATTTTATTGTTGATTATCTTTTTTCTTACAAAATTTTTGTGCTGTAACAAGGGCATCATTTTTGGAGACCCTGCCTTCACAGAGCCTCATAACCGATTACAGATGTTATAATGAGACAAAATTGTGTTAATAGCGTTGAGTGTATGGGTGCCTTCATCCAACAGTTAGCATCAATATATATAGTGCAATTGTATGGAAGATGTTAATTGTGAAGGTTTTAAGATCAACACGGAATATGTAGATAAGTAAAGCTTAGAAAATATATCAAATGCGCTTGGAATTTCTCTTCAGCTCTAAAACTGTGAAGACGCACAAATTAATTTTTATATAAGTAGATCATCACCAAAACACTTCACTCCAATATATGATAGATGCACGTCCTGCATTCATAAAAACAAAGTTAGCGATATTTGTGACCTGCTTGCCTGGTTTCCCGTCACGCAACAGGATTTGCATTGTGCTGTACGGTCACATTCTTCTGAAATAAGTTACGAAGACCCAAATCAAAATTTGATCTGTGTTTATATCTACCTTTCCAAGCCAATTCAGCATTAAAAATCCAACTTGAAATGCTTTATTTTATTGACTAGCACATGGTGTTTTCTACGGTGCAATTAATTTTATACAGCTGGATATTTTAGGCTTAATTATTTAGGACTAAACTCAGATGAAATGTTAATGTTTCTGTCTGAGATGAAAAGCATTTTCTTCTCCACTTTCCAGTATTTCACGTATGTTCGCAGCCACCCAAGATGAAAAAGCTCAGTGAAAGCAGAAGCCACTCGTGAAGGCACCATGCTGCCTTGAGGGGCCTTAGCTTACCCATCGTGTCTAGGTCGCCTCAGCTGTGGATGGGGTCTGTGACCTCCCTTGGGACAGAGAGCGCTGCAGAGGTCCAGACTGTCGTGAAGCTTCACCCTTTTCACCCGTCACCACGGGCATAGAATTTATTTTTATCAGTTCTAACTTTTTTCGGTTGCAAACAGGAAGTGTGGCAGGTGACCTCATTTATTGCAGCTCGTACCCTTGGTGAGAGAACGGCGAAAGCTGAATGGTTTAGGCATAAACTGCCTTATTTGCTATGTACCGAGACCACACACATGCCACTTGAAGAAGCCATGCTTATTCTAAGCACAGGAACTGAAGCTATCTTGTTCGCAGGCTGAATTGTTCCAGCCTGCGGTTCTTCAGTATATCTGAGAACAAGGTGCAAATAAGTTGAAAATGAACGCGCAGGGACTGAAGGACATCACTTTAGAATTGGTTTCATTACTTTGACTCATGCATTTAGTGATGATGGAGAGTGAAATTGACCTGGAGCAAATGAACTGAATTAAGTTGACAGTCATAAATTACACACAGGGGTGTCGCTGGAGGATTTCGGAACCATGAAAGTATCTTAAATTTGGCTCCCAACACAGACCAATCCAATTATGTTCAAAATTTTTAGGGCATCTGACTCATTATAATTTATGAGTTTTATGGCACACCTGATTTTCTTTCTCTCTCTCTCTCTCTCTCACACACACACACACACACAGTTCATTTACCAAACAATCATACATTTGTATACAATTATAACTGTATATATATGCTCATCTCTGGGCTGCAGGAAGAAACTGAGGATTTAGGATCAACCCACATGACACAAGAAGAACAAGCAAGCTACACACACAGAGTGCAGAGGCAGGACCCTCAATCCTGGGGGGAAGGGGGGGGCAGCGTAGGGATTTGTGTGTAGTTCCGAAAGCAAAGGGCATTTTTAGTAAATCTGACCACATTTTGTTTGGTGAATTTAGTGTGACCGCCTCAGGTTGGTGTTACTCTGTGTCACTGAGGAAAAGACTTCCCTTTAAGACTTTCACTTCTTCTGCCATCGGCCTGCTCAGTGCCAACAGTAGTTATTTTAGATGAAGACTAAGGCCTTTAAACTGTAATACTAAATAGATTACAATGTGTCTTTGAGTGTCTTGAAAAGCGCTATATAAATAAAATGTATTATTATTATTATTATTATTATTTTAATGTTCCTTTATTTTTCACTCTCTTTTGTTTGTTCGTTCATTCATTCATACATTCTTCTCTTACTCAAGGGCAGCGGAGTCCATTGCTTGTGTCCTTGTACACAAACGCTGATCTGTCGTCTGTGGCATATTAATGTTTTACCGTTGTTCTGTATTAAGTTTTATTTATGTGGGCTGGCTTCGTTATGGAACTGAATTACCTTTTTAGGATATATAAACTTACCTGAATACTGAATATAGCGTGTCTGTTACATTTTTTATTTTTCTGTCATCAAACAGGAAGGAAAAGCCACACCTCACGGCTTTATCAGATCTCAGGCAGGTGTACACGCAGGATCGTCTCTGCAGGACCCGCTTGGTGTGGGCGGCAGTCTTACATCGCTCACTTATCATTTCCACTTGAAGGCATAGGCTCTGCAGTGAGTCTCACTGCGTAAAAGTACGAGCAGGAAGTGATGTCAAAGCAGCAGAGACGCTTGGGTGACTGCAGCCACCTGGTCTTTGGAGTGGTCACAGCTATACTGCACTGTTCTCAGTATATAGGATGTTTTTTGCATTGTGTACGTGTGTACAGGCCTGTAGCCAGGGTTTAAAAAGCAGTGAGGTCGAGGACCCAGGGGATTGGGTCTCGTTAATCACACATCACATACTGGAAGCCATTTTTTTGTGTTGAAAATCTGAAAAACAAAAATTCTTATTTTTTTTTTAATATTAATACACCATTGCAACCTAATATCAAATACACTTGTTTTGATATCAAAATTTGGCTCTGAAATGGTTCCGTGGGCACTATTATTGATATTGTCCCCTTCATGAACTGTCCATTATTATTTTTTATTAATGACGTTGTATGAAACGTTATTTACCCTAATCTAGCCCATTCAGGCGTAATATGAAAGAAACCCAACCTTTGACATGGCCGGAGTAGCCTGGCTTACGCTCATATTTAACCTTTCATACAATTTACTCCAGAAGCTATAGCAGGTTGCAGTTTTGGACCATGGTTTTTCTTACAGATAATAATTATTGTTTTGTCTTACCGAATGATACGCGGCCAACATCACAAGGGACACGGTCACATGCACATACCGTGAGTTTGAACAGCTTTCCGTACAGTGTGTGCGTGCAGTTCACAAGTGGTGCATCCTCTGTCATGCTGATACTGAGTCCTCTAGCTCTCTCTCTCACTCTCTCTCTCTCTCTCTCTCTCACACACACACACACACACACACACACACACACACACACTATTAATAGCACATTCAAACTGAAATAAGAATGCACTTGGCTGGGAGACATTTTCCACTGCTGATTTTTTCATTCAGGCGAATATTTAGCTGCAAATCTTATTTTAAAACATGTAATAAATTGATGTAATAAATTTTCTCTCATTAGAACATTTGAAACATACTCAACAACTATTACAGCATTTCTCAAAAAAATTCAAGCATGTAGCACAACAGTATGGTTCAGCTGTAGAAGGACGTAACTCACCCAAAACAATCAAATCATGTCTCAAAAGCAAATAATTCAAATTATATTCTGATTCCATCTGCCTACAAAACTGTGCAAAAGGCTGTGACAGAAAATTAGTCATGTTTATGAAAAACTATCATGTCCATCAGAATGTGTCAGCTCAGCCACCTCAAAAGATCTCCTCAAGTCGTCCCAGTATTTCCAGCAGCCATCCAATACAGGCCAACCCATACTAGCATACTTTGTCTGTTGGCTAACCAAAAGCCCATAAAAGTAAGGGAATGGTTTTTCTTCAGTTGCTCAAACGCCAATTTCCCTGTGCAAAACAAGGTGCGTAACATCCACAGCCTTTAAGCAACTTGCAAACAGCTGGACATCATTTCTCGTCATTTCCCATGTGTTGGAAATGTTTTATTACGTGTATGCAAGTGATGTATAATTCTCCTCATTTGGTATAATTATCACTTGCTTGTTTTATTAATCAAAATGCATTATGTAGTTTCCCAGTGAAAATATGACAGCCAACCTTTCCCCCATCGCGGTTTCTGTATAAGGCCAGCAGACCAGAAAATTTTGTACCGTATTTTCCGCACTATAAGGCGCACCTAAAAGCCTTTAATTTTCTCAAAAACCGACAATGCGCCTTATAATCCGGTGCGCCTTATATATGGATCAATATTGAGCCGCAACAGGTCTCGCAACTACGGGAAGCAGC
>JABFEA020000016.1:86511-97218 GCA_019775915.2 Cyphomyrus plagiostoma | reverse complement strand
CACCACCACCACCACCACCACCACCAATTGCCCAGAACAAGGACAGCAGCCGGCACTGGGGGTGGGATCACATCAGATAACTGCAGTTTATTAAACCGGCTACAGGACTTCGGTATAGGGAGATGTGCTGTTGCAGTCTGGCACAGCTAAGAGCGTCTGTGACCTTGAGTTTGTGAAAATGGTTATTTGAATAGACATTGAATGGAACTTTTATTGAGGGTCTCCTTGATGAGTGGTATATGCCAAATAATGAATTATGTGTTAGTAGTTTATCTGATGTTATTTCCCTTTTTGCCCTCACCGTCACAGACTTGCTCTGCCTCAGTGGCTGTCATACGTCCCCTGGTGGCTGTGATTTCTTGCTGCTTCTCAGGAAGCCCCCATGTCCTTGAAGGCTCGGGGATTTCCCTGTTGCAGTGAGGGAGGATGGAAGACACTGGCTCGCAGCAGAACTGAGCGTGCTCCAATAATCAGACCTCATTTCAGAATGCATCCTTAAAGTAACACCCTCCTGTAAGTAAATGATCAGTCTTTCCCAGCATCTGATACAACACTGAAGCCAGTTTTACACGTCACTTTACCCCAGGAAGGTTGGTATAACCTACCTCTGATGACGAAAATCAAAAAAATAATGACACCAGGCAAAAGCACCTAAGCCAAGGTTGCAAATGACGTATGAAAATATCAGAAGTATTTTTTACACTGTAAAGGCAAAAGAAAAAATAAAACCTGGGTGACATTATATCTACATCCAGGGGGTGACTGACTTCCTCCCTTAGTCTTAGTTTTGGTCTTAGTCATGAGGTTAGAGTCTTTCAAGCTTTTGAGCTACATGGCTGGTGGGTCAGGTAATCGGTTATGAAGCACAATACAACTGGGTCATTTTGCGTATCTTCACTCATGAAAATGATGTGGTAGAAAATCATCATATCATCCTAAAACTATGGTGATACTCTGCCATGTGTCACCATGCCCCCCCCCCTCCAGGTGTGTACAGGTAGAACAAAGACCCTCACATTTTAAATATTTTAGCCAAAAGAAACATTTAATGCAACGAAAAATACCACATCTATTTTAACCTTTCTTTAAGGCTCCAAAAGAATGACGTCTAGACATCCGGTAAAAGGGAATAGCACGTCCAATTTTAGAACTCCCATGAAATTTTCCTTGCTGGCCAGGAAAGTGGACCTACATTCAGCTGGGAGTAGCTCATAAATTCTTATGAGGTGTGATTTTTTTTTTGGTGGCATCATGGGGTTTCCCACTTAGGGAGGCTTCCTGATGGCTCTTGGTGAACATTTAGACCCTCTAGGTTTGAGAAAGTAAGACAGAGGACATCTGAGTCACAGGCTGACAGACCTCATGAAAGAACATAGATATGGTCACATAAATCAGCACAACCACAGAAATACACTTCATACATTATTCACACAAGTAAGTTCCAGTGCTTGTTTATCTATATCTCATCATACTTTGTGTCATACAGACAGATATACAGTATGTACACAGGAGAGAGCAAAGCTTGGGGTTCAACTGCAGGGTCAGCTGTTTACCCATTAAGACCCAACATAGACACCAGTGTTCTGCAGAGGACCCCCCAATCATTGGCACAGAGCCCTGATACACACCTTCTCCAAGGATTTGAACCAAGGATCTCCTGTTCACAAGGTCGGTACTTTAACCAACTAAGCCACAGCACCACCAGGAACAAGGAACAAGCACAGGAAACAAAAAAAATAAAGGAACAAGCAGCCTGCTAGATGCACGCCTGCCATCGAAGCTGAACCCAGGACAGCATCAGTTAAACTGTTGCTTTGTGGCAGGTAACACTGTCACACGAGACCAGATTCCTGGAACGTGCCACTAACTCACAGCCCTAGTTAAACATTTTACTTTTCCCAGTCAGGCGACAATAGTAATAAACAGGGACATCCCCTTCCATAGGATGATAAATTCACCCTGAGATCCGCCCATTTTATTGATATTGTCTAATTTCCATGTTCAATAAAGCAATTAATACAATTTACATGAGAAAATTTAATCTCTCTGCTCGCCTCCATTACTCATCCCTATGTCTCTGCCAAAATAAAAGCCATAATGTCCCTTAATGCAGTATTTAATCCATGGGCTTCAGCCAAAGCACAGCTGTATGCGTGGCAATGGTGCATATGGCCTTGTATAAAAAGCTTTTGCCAGACTTTTTATTAATATAATTACAAATAATGGCAACAGTGAAAACTAACGGGGGTCTCTCCCCAAAGGCCAAAATCTGTTGGCTTTTATTCTCACAGCTATGAGAAAGACATTTCCTTTTCCTCCAGATCCTTCATGGCCAATTGAATACTGATGTATATGTATGGGATCCCTGGCCAGATTCCAGTCAGCCAATGGACAACCTAAAGCACATCCTGAGTGGTGGTCAGCTGGACCAGTAACACTGTAGCAACCATGCCTCTGATAGGGAAATATGCTGGCCCAGGTACTTGATCACCATCCAACCACAATAAGTGATCAATCATTGGTTGAGAGGTTGTGTAGCTGTAATGTTTAAGGAACAACATAGGGTTTCAGTACATATTTGGAAAAAAGCAGAATGGCAGGTGTCCGAAGATGGCCACCATAACCAGAGCATCTGGGCCAAAGAGAAGCGGAGCTGCCCAGAGCGGATGTAATTTATGAGGCCCAAGAGACACCCGGCATTTCTGCAGAGTCAGGCGCCTCGGGCGTCTGACATCATGCCACCCAGGGTTTGGGTCAGGCTGCCGTGCAGAATGCGTCAGCGCGGAATCTTCCGGAGCACCTTCGGAGGCCGAGGGCACGCTTCCCGGCACGGAGCCAGCCAGATCACGATCCTCACCATTTTCGCGGTGACACCATTTAGCGTGAAAATGGAAAGGGAGAGAAAAAAATTCCAAAGCTGGCTGGTTGTTGCTAGGCGACCCAAGCTCGCCTACAATGATGATGATGATGGAAGATGTTGGGGACTGGGACATTTTCTGTGTGTGTGTGTGTGTGTGTGTGCCTGCAAAGATGTTAATGTGATAATATTTGTGTTTTATTTTGAAATCTGGCAGGACTCACACAAAAACTATGACTCACCCACAGAACTGGACCCATACTCCAACTGAACCATTACCTCTTCCCCCAAGCCTGGACATGAGACCAGTCAGGAATGCTGGTTTTGGTCTTGGTACAACTCTGTTTTATTACCATAACCGGGTTTACTGGTCTCTAATGGCAGGAGGGAGAACCTTTTAACCCTGTCCTCCATCGAGGAGACATCTTCAGAAGTGTGGCTCTGGCATGGTGGACTTGCAGATACATGTCTTGATCAGATAATGGGTAAGTCCTGCACCGACTCTTTACAGAGGTAAGGAATAATGAATCCCGGGTGCCACATAAGGGGAATTCCTTCTTGAAAGCAACAGAAATCCTACAGGTCAAGAATATCACATGAATTTGCAGACAGACCCAACACTGGATCAGCCTGAGCTTCAACACAAAACTGGTTGAGGAAGAGGTGAGGAGGTGAAAGGCACAGATCTGGCACAGCACCCTTTCCTGTGGCTCTTCAGCAGGGCTCTCAGCGGTTGGCCTTTCCACCCACTTGACCTCCTCAGAGCTGGAGAAGGACGCCAGCGGTTTCATGGTCACAACCGAAGCGATGCCAGTCAACGCTGGCAAATTTATGGTGCCGCGGAACAGAATGGGGAAATATGCCAAAGGCCATAATCAATCTTTTATTATTTCTATGGCAAAAAAAAATCTAGGGTTCTTTCCTCATAAAAGATAGTAACAGCAACCCGTGTGAATATCTTTTATTTGACTACAAAGCATTTGCAGCCGGCTGGGGCTGCATTATTCTCTGGAGAAAGGCTTGTTATTGTGCTGCTTTATTTAGCTTTTGAATGGCTCACCTTGTGTAGGACCATGTAGATTACTGCTACCAATAATGCTTATCATATTTAATTTAATCCACATTGACCGCTGTGCCGCACTGTCCACACCGATCACCCTGATTGTAAATCCACATTGACCACCCTGATCACCCTGACTGCGTCTCTAAATCGCTTCACACTGGTCATATCCTCTCATTGACTGCGGCGACTGCAGTTCCATGCTGCCACGTTCAGCATGGGAGACGGTCAGGTTGACGGTGCCCTCCGCCCAGTCGGATGGCGCATCCTGTGACCTACCATCCTGACAAGCGTCCTCATTCTGCAGGCAAGTCAGCGGCTCTCAGGGGCAGCAGTGTCAGGTTCCGTCACGTCTGACCATAAACGGCACCTCAGCTCCGCCCACCTGACTGGCTGCCTCCCTGTCCCGCCTGCCAATGCTACTTTTTACACTGCAACAATGCAGTCATCACACATTATACATGGAGGCAAAGCCACACTGATACTGAACAATTAAATGCTTTTATTATTATTACTATGCGAAAAAATATGCTTCGTTTATGGGATTTTTCTTGCCTAAAAATCCACATTAACCAATTGCATAAAAATACAGAAATAATGGATTTCTTAAAGTTATAAAAGCCTCTAAAGTCTAAATCAAAACAAAACAATTATCAGGAAATATATTTACATGGCATATAAAAAGAATAATAAAATATACTACAAAGATATAAACAGAAAGAAATTCACTAAAAATGTTTTTGCTCAAACCAAAAACAGTACAGCCTTATTGCTACAATGCAGCAAAGTGAGCTACTTCTTACCATATGAAGTAAAGTAGAGCAATGAAATACTTCGAGTTGTATGGTCTTCAATCTCTGTACACTTTTAGAATAACAGGAAATGACATCACCTCAACTTCATGGAACTTCCTGTCGTCCTCATTCACATTACCTCAGTTTTGAGTGACAGCTACACTGTTCAGTGTAGTTGATTTTTTTTTTTAATTTGAAGCTAGGCATTGTAGATGGAAGAAGATGACAATTCCACCAGCCTGATCCACGTTCCCCTGTAAATACCACCTTTTTTCCAGTTGAATTTTTATTCACTCGGCCAGATTGCAGCTGACTGAATTCTGACTTATTCTGACATTCATAAACCTTTTTAAAAATATATTGTAAGATGTCAGTTTTTGAATCTTTAATCAGAGTGCCAATTTGTGATCATTATCATTACATTATTATATAGATTTCATAGTCCTTATACAATTAAGCTTGATATTGCTTTAAGGTCTGCAAAGCAATCAAAAACATTTAAGGTAACACACTCAGTTTCTTTATTCACAAAGTTGGTAATTAATAATTTTTGGAATATCATAGAAACGGACATAGCAATTACTACATCTGAATGATTATTTTGTAAGAGCCCAGTCAAACTTCAGTAATGAAGTGATTAGCTGAAATAAATATAGTGCACTATAGTCACGGAGGCCCGCATTGTTTTAAATCACCTGTTCGTTGAGGATTAGTTCTCTTAAAGCCTTTCTGTTTTCATAGCTGCTTATTCAAGAGGCTTTCAGCAGAGGAATGTTGTCCAGGTGTTGTTTGTGGGTTCAGTAGCATCACCCTGAAACCTGAGAACTTTATTGACAATGACTAAATTACTGAATGGCCAGTTGTCTTAACAGTTGGCTATCTACGGTTGGGGATAACCCTCTAGGAACAGGTACAGTTGGCTTAGCTGCATTCCTACTGGTTTTGCAGACAGAAACTACTTTTGGGCTCAGTTGTACACTTTAATGTGAACATTATGGATAAATGTGAGTGTAAGATGTCCAGCAGTGTCCTGATGATTACGAGGTCCATCAGAACAGGGAACAGATCAGCCATTTAATTTTATGTAATTAAAAAATGGCTTTTCTCTTCATTTTTACCCTGAGTTTGTGTAAATTAGTGTCTGTTTGTGTTCTTAACTGTTAGCTGTTTTGGCAAATGGAGTAAACTGAAACTTGGGCTGAGAGTAGACTTGACTAGATCCAAGCTTATACTGGGTTTTACTGAATAAACTGGACTACTTTACATAACATTGGGCATATGGGGAGGTGCACTATTGATATGTCATTATGCCGATTAAAGCCCTTTTTACTGCTTTTTAGGCTTCTGCTGGTTGTTGAGGTCAGGTAAGACCTTTTGGGTTCACTAAGGCATCCTGAACCTCTGGACCACTACATAGCTGGTGTCACGGCGAGTCAAGGAGAAGGGGTAGGGGGGGTGCTATTGACGAGATGGGGGTAATCACACGTAGTGCTCGCGGTGGTTGATGTAGACGCGGTCGGCCCCATGATGGTGACACACCCATTCCTGATAAGACAGTGGGTCGCAGGCAGGTCCCCGATTGGTCTGCCATTGGGTTCCTTTTACAGATGCAGCTTCTTGGAGGGCTCCCCTTGCAGACATGGCCTGCCTTTGAGCTCCCATTCCAGGCATGGCCTCCAGCAGGGCTCCCTTCACAGATGCGGCCTGCCTTTGGGCTCCTGTTGCAGACCTGGCCTGCCTTTGAGCTCCCCTTACAAACCTGGTCTCCTGGAGGACTCCCGTCTCAGATGTGGCCCTATCTGTCATCCTGGACTGCCGGTTCACTCTGTGCAACTAGGAGCAGGCAGAGCAGAGTCCGGAAGTGAGGTCACCATCCCAAGAGATGTGTCTGTCCCCTGCAGGGTCATGGTTAACGCAGCTGCCATGTGTTAAATAGCACCTGAGAGAGTCTGTGCCTGATCGGTAGGCACGTTACCTGTCAGGCGGGTTACCTGGAGGGGAAAGGGCAAGGCGCTCACCTGGGCGGGGTTGGATGTCACTTGGGTGAGAGGTGGCCTCTCAGAGTAGGGTGGGGGGGGTTTGTGGGTGGGCGGGAGGTCAATCCTGTAAAAGAGAAAAACGAAGAGACTCTCAGACTCTTACTTTGTCCCATGTCCTGCAGATGTTGTCGTGTTCCCTTGAGACGCCTCGCACCCGGGACCGGACCAGCTGCAGAAACTAACCCCCATGTGCAGCGAAAATCCCCTGGCATCCAAACACCAGGGATGGAGGATAAGTGGACTAATGTGTCCCAGGGAGAGGGAAGGACACGGTGGCTGTACTCAGGCTCGTTGTAACTCACACCAACTTTCTCCTGTAAAGCTCACCCATCAAATTCATTAGAACTGAAAATGAGCATGGAATGGAATAATAAGCCCAACGAGGTCTCGTTGACTCAGGTGCGGAGATCAAACCTGCTTCCTACCAGACCTGGTACTAAACCACCACCCTGCCACCCCCATACAAAGAATCATCTCTATCATGCAATTCAGCTGGTGTACGGAGAGAGAATAAGTGAGGGAGGGAGGGAGCGAGGGAGCATGGATGTGTGAATTCTGGAGGGGAGGCAGAGGAAAATGGTTTGGATGGAGCCCTTGGATGCAATTCCTGGGAAATGTCACCCAGGGGTCCATATATCATCAGCCACAAATGCATGTTCTAAACCATTACACCACCGGCTCTGCCGTGATCTACAGGAACAGCAATCAGCATCCCTGTGTTTGCTAGGAGCTCAGAGAGAGAGAGGCTGCTGGTTTGTGAATGACCTTTCCGCCTCTGCTGAGTTACTGTCTTCTGTATTGTAAGTAGCACCACTTCTGTTTCTATTCATCATGATGTTGCTTATGCCAAGCAAGCATCACCAGATTAAAAAAAGAGAAGTGAATGAGAAAAAGAAAGCAAGATTGGGAGAGAGGAACTTTTAAAATGTGAGACGAAGCCGAGGTCATCAACTGAGGCAGACTCGATCGATTCCAATTTACGAGAGAGGGAAAGCAGTTTGCCATTTTGCTCTGAGAAGAATGTAGGTGCCCTTGAATACTTCAACTATCTACTGCCACCTGGAGATAATGTGGAGCAGTTTCTGCACCAGTTACTGCCTGGTCAAGGCTGTGGCCAGATTGGCGATAAGCCTTGGGAGATGTGGGTAGTGGATGGCCAACCAAAGCAGTGTCAAGAAGGTTCGTAATGGATCCTTGATTCACAGTGGCCATCCCCAGGTCGACATAACTAAAATAGCAGAGGCCATTCTGAACACGCACACAGTGATGTTGTGTTTTTTCATACCACAAAGACCCCCCCCCCATTCCAACTCCTCTACAGCCTGCAGTCAATATGCATTATTGATCTGGGCCCTAATGAAACTTGATGATGCATATTTTAGTACGCCTCATAGCGAGGCAGGTGGGTGGGTGGCAAAGCTAGAAAAGTGCCGGGTCTGCCAGGAGTCCGGGGGCTTTGATTCCCCACAGACAGGTACTTCCAGGTTGAATACCTCCACATACCACCCTAAAACTGGAACCATAGTGACAATATCTGACCAGAGCAACGGGGCCTGTGATCCACTGTGGTATCGGTACAGTCCTACAAAAGAATGACCTGTTAGGGCTCAGAAAGGTCACAGCGATTCTCCTCTCAGATCAGACTTCCGTTACTGCAGTTAATCCAACTCCAAAATACCTTGTGTTACTCTGTGGCTTGTCGTATATGTGGGGTTATTCATCATTGTACGATAACTGTGATTAGTTCACAGGTCACTTTATCACTGTTAGCTTAGCTTAGTAACACTAAGAATGCACCATTTGCTGTTCCCCAAGCACAGCTGGGTGTGATGTTTGAAACCAGCCGGTGGTCACAGGTCACATTCGCCCCAAAACGAAGCTGAACACGTTTGCAGAGCGAGTCAGTCATCCCAGCTGTGCTCGGAATATCTACGCTGTCCAGTTTACCCAGATGTCTCCATTGTGTTTATGAGTCAATCGCTCAAGCATTTGAGGCATCCCTGTGGCACCTCCCCAAGTATCCCTGAGTATCCTCCATGTGGCCCTGGCGCTGAGACGCATACCCCCCAAATCGCTGTGGAGTGTCCCATTGATTTTCTTAATGGGACAGCACACACCGCAAGCCATCATTCATCTCTCTACAGTACAAACAGTGTGTCTCCCTCTGAAAAAATATGGAAAAATGGGACGAAGAATAATAAGCATCACATTTCCTGGAAAGGCAGAGTGCAGGTGCCCTGGACCCTAGGGGACCTGGCATGGGATATTCTGGAGTGTGGAGGGTGTCATTCAAGGAACAAGAATGCGAAGCATGTTTTGGCCCACTGAGTCCTTTGTCTCATAGACTAGACCGCTGCCACTAAGCAGAGAGGCTGTTAGAGCCGTAAGAACATGCAACGCACTGCACGTGGTTATCCAAAGACAGTTTGCATGGTGGCGTGACAGGAAGTGACATCACAGCCGCTCTGCCTCTCCGGTGCCCAGGAAGCGCTTTCATTAACAAAAAGGACTTGGTTGAGATGAAAAGGGCCACTGTGTGCCTTGAGGTGATGATGAAGGGAGCTGTAAACATCAGACCGCACGGCAAATTAAATATTCATGAGCTGCTGCTGAAAACTTATAACACACCTGACAGCCAGAGGAAATGAGTCCCCCAGGTATACACAAATAAATAAACAAACAAAAAAATGGAAGGGAGCAGAATTGGAAGGCAGGCCAGCTCTCTCTCAATGTCCTCAAAGCTACTAACCCTCCAGCAAAACACTATCATTGAGTAAGAAGCCTCCTGACATTGGGGGTACAACATACATTAACGGTTGTGACTTACATTGCCCCTCCCCCGTGTAACACTGGGACCATCATTTGGGACCAGGACCAGCCTGTGATATAAGCGAACCAAGCAGCTGCTTAGGGCTCAGCAGGCACCAGTGGGGCTCAACCTGATCAGCCTGTCAGAACGGGAAGGAAGATGACAAATGACAACTAGGTTAATCAAATTTTGCTTAGGGCCCTGAAAAGGGTTAGGCTGGCCGTGCTTGGGACCTCGATAAAGACTGTTGGACAAAGCTCTGTTTCCCGCTGCTGTCTCTGCATCTGCCCTCTGTCCCGTGAGCCCTGGAGCAAAACCCGAGCCTTCTTGTTATGCCTACTCAGGCAGCCAGCGGACATCCCCCTCGGGGCCTAAAGGATGATGGTATTTAAAGCAGGCCAGACCACATGGGCCGTGGAAAGCTGACACTGTGATGGGCGGAAGATGGACCCCGGCTGCTTGCCCACCGGCTCGCCAGACCACGGCATTATTGAGGTGCAAATAGGACACTGAATCTGCACCTGCGGAGGTGACCTGAAACCAGGACCAAGGAACTGTGAGCGCAGCATTCCAGCCTAGCCAGCTTACACACGCTCAGTCTCCATACGTAATACAATCCGCCATTCTGCACCGCGACATTCCCCGTCGCGGTTTTCATACATCACGGGCCCGGCATAAGATATTGAGTGGGGGTTTCTGGGAGTTTTGAGAAAGCTGGCAGTCGACACAGGAAGCCCAGCAGACGACACACAGAAGGTACGATAGTTTATACAGTGTTGGTTTGGTGGACGGCAAACATGTCTGCAGCAGCATGTCACGTGATATCTTACAGTCATCTTTGTATGCTGCGTTTCGCTCTGCTTGCCAAAGGGGAGCAAAAACTTCCGCCCATCCAATTTCTGAAACTGCCTGTCCTATGCAGGCTCATGGGGGGGGGGGGATGGTTCCAGGGACTATCCCAGAGGCTACGGGCACAAGCCAGGGAACAACCCAGGATTACAGAGCACACTCACACGCCAGATACTCACACAATTTGGCAACTCCGATTAGTCAGAGCATGTTTTCAGACTGTGTGGGGGGGGGGGGAACCCAGAGGAAACATGCAAAATCCATACGCATGGACCCCAGGAGGAACTCGAACCCAGGTC
>JABFEA020000016.1:65796-79310 GCA_019775915.2 Cyphomyrus plagiostoma | reverse complement strand
CCCCCCCCCCCCCCCCCCCCCCCCCCAACGGAGACAAGAGGCCAAAGAAACAAAGTGTCCCCATTCACCTTGCAGCGGGGACATCAAATAAATGTTTGTGTGCATGTGTGACACTGCTCCACCAAAGCAAGCACTCAACTGGGCAGGTAGGAATGCAGCCTTCCTGCTTCCAGTCAATCATATCCAAGCAGAGAACGAGCCCCTTGCTGTACCAGCAGCAGGACAAACCTGACACACCTCCCCCCCCAAACCAAGCAAACAAGTCATGTCAGCATTATTTCACCTTACATGTTTATTCTCTTTTCTCCATGTGTGCGAGTCATCGGCGAATCCCTGACGCTGCCCGCTTCCAGAATTAATCAGAATCCAGAGTTCATTGGCTAAGAGGACAGTGGAGGGCGGAATCACTTCATGGCCGACCCTTCACTACTCAGAATTCTACTTCCTAACAGCACAGTCTTTAGTTTCAGGGAAGTCCAACTGACATGCATTAATAACGGCGGAGTAATGCCTGAAGTATACCAACCCTCCTGGACATCATGGACAAGCTTCCGCAGACTAAACATAACAGAGTAGGCTATACCATCAGGCAACAGTAAACAAGAGGATACGTTCGAAGAAAAAGGTGCTTTATTTAAAATTAAAGTCTCTCAAAAAAACTCATTTTCTCCCATACAGTAAACCTCTCTTTTACATTACAGTGGCTTTTATGTACAAAATAACATGAACGCATGATTAAATACTCTGGATGGAGAACCCAAGAGCAAGGAACAGCAAAAAAACAACACACCTTTCTTCAGTATAATTAGTGAGATCGTGGTGCAGTTTCAGTGTGTTCCTTTGTCCATTTTATTACAAAAAAAGAAAACATACAAAAAGTTAAAATAAGCCAGAATACAAACAAACACAGGTTTCTTCAGCTCGCACTAACCAACAGTATTCCCGGTGACCTCATTTACCTCCAGTGAAATTTAGTTTTCGTTTTTCGGTTGCATTGCAAATTAAAAAAAAAGATAAGTGTCATTTGGCGAGGAAAAGATGACATCATCATTCTCTTTGTCAGTACTAAAGGCGTTCAGGGAATACAAACCAAAAAGAAAATGAAGGTATTATGCAATAATAATAATTAAAAAACAAAACAAAAAAAAACAACAACACAACATTAGCAGGAAACAGGAGAGGAACAGACATAACTCTCCGGAGAAAATTGCACAGAGACGCTTTCCTCTAACATTAATTTGTTTCTATCGAACAATTACAATACCGATAATATTACCACACTACCGGCAAGGCTACTTGGCTAACGTTAATGGCGGTTCGATCAGCTACAACGCGGCTGACGTTGGCTAGCTGTGACATTCCTGTGCCTAACGCTAAACGTGAGACACACGACACTGATTCTCAGAGCTGTAACAAATTTACATATACACACACATGTGTATAAGCACAACCATGTGCATCTAAAACAGCACAGAACAGAATCACACTTAAGTGGCGATGAGAATTCACGCTCGTCAGAGGAGGTTTTATTGCAGTAAATGACGGTGGGAACTCAGAAGAACTGTTGCTGCCATTTTCTGGTCTTGCGACTAAGAGGAGCGCCAAGGCTTCGCCCATGATATGAAATTCATAGACTCCTTGCTGAAAAGGTTAAAGATGTGGGCCTAATTACCATGGATACCAGTATCCACGGCAATGCTGTGATGTAATGGCAACATACTGAGTACAAAGGAAGAAATGAAAAAAAGGCACCAAGAATTAAATTAATCTTTCTAAACTTGAAGGGCACCATCTGAGTCAGCAGAAATGCGAGACAGATGTGAAAAGGACAGACGGACAGGGGGTGTCAAAGCACATGTACTGGACTGACCCCCAGCATCTGCTTAAGGCCCTGCAGGTGAGTCTGTCAAAGGGGAGCGGCCCTTAAGGTGAAAGGTCAGGATGTTTCTATGGAAACAGGGAGGTTCGATGGCTGCCTTAAGAGGCAGTGCATGTGTATGTGGGGTTTATGTGGAGCCCCAGGCATATAAACTAGGGTTAGGGTCAGTGCGTTTCCAGGCGTGGTGACGCGGCAGCTATACAGTACCACCCAGCACTCAAGCGGATGGGGGTTAATTAAAAACCACGACATTCTGAGTCGCCGGGGTCGGCATGGCACACATGCGGCCTGCATGCCCTCGTGTGCGTTGGACTGCCAGCGCTGTAGGGTTCTCCAAAATATGCTGGTTGAGCGAGTGAGAAGTACAGACCTCCTGCCGGGCAGATCAGAAGGGGAAGATCAACAAGGAGGAGAAATATACACAACTAAAAAGGCGGATGGATTCCTCCATCCACAACAAAGAACACCCCCCCCAAACCAGCCACATACTGAAGTACAGCTCCCCTGCTTCTGCAGTCTCTAAAGGTCGTCTGCAGGTAAGGTTTAAACCCACACTAACCCACAGATGCCAAATTCCTTCTTCTTATACCAGAGTCAAACGGTGAATAACGCGTTTAGGAATGACTTCCCTCTCGTGCTCCCGGCTCCATCGCGGCCTCCCGATGACGCCATCCAAGCATGGATCGAGGAATCCCTGCCACAAATCCTGACGAGTTTGAGGGCAGAGCAGCACACGCGGCCCAGTGTCTCACGGAATCCCCTTGTGTCCCATTTCACGAAACAAAAGGATGGATTCCATATTTTAAAACCCAAAATTATGGGGCAGCTGGGGCACAGCACAATGAGATTAATTGACATATGACATTCTGCAACACCTGTAAAAATGGATATGGTGAGAATAGAAAAGGCACTCAGGGGAGAGGAAAACAAACGCTCAATTTTTCCACCATTCACTTCCGGAATCTCACCGTGCCCAAGAAATAATGAGATCATTAAAAATAGCATTAAGTGTTATTGTTTAAACACCCAGGGTGCTGCACAGTTAAGGTACAGGTCACCATTCCCGCAGCTGTCTGTCTGTCTAATTTACCTGAATATGTTAAGGGTTTAGGGCAATCAAAACTGCCCCCCGCCAAAAAAAAAAAAAAAAAAAAAGTAACACATTTTTCTGCCTCTCGTACAAAACATGTATTCATATGCCTACTCTCTTTTACAATAAATGCAATTAAATGTTAAAATCACAAAGTGCCCCTGCATGCATTTTCCTAATGAGATAATGAACACCACATGTAAAAGTGACTTAAATATCACCACAAGCCGACTTGTAATGGAAAGTGTCCACACACAAACTGTACTCATTAGTCGTGCATGCTGTACAAACTCGTTAGCAGCTGTAGTTCCGTACGTCTGCTCGCATGAATTAATGGATGAATTAATCCAAGGCTTCGATAATTACAAACAAGTAGAACTGGCCAATTTTCTACATTCTTCCAATTCCATCAGTTTTTGGGGTTTATGCCCTCAACTTTTTTGCTTAAACTTTGTTAGAAATTTCTCAAAGTTATTATATTTTGGATTTCTTAAAATTATATTTCAATTTATCACATTTCTGTAATCTGAATAGATATACTATATGATTAATTCTGAATTTGGTAAGATATACATGATGTACCTTTTCAAATAGCCTAAACTGTAGCCAGTATTTCTGAACAAACTTGCCAGCATGAAAGGACACAGTGACACCAAACTAGATGAGCTGTGGTTATAAATCTGGACCAAAAAGAGCTCAGACCAAATATTTAGTTCAGGGGTCTGAATACTCATGCAATGATCAACTCTCACTTCTCACATTAAAGTTAGTCACTGCAAAGCATTTGGTAAAAAAAACAAAGTTTTAAAATGTTTGTGTTAAATTTCATAAAATGTGACACCAAATGCTTTGTCCAAGGGTCCCCTCCTGACAGTATGTATTAATTAAGGGGGGGGGAGAAATCCTAACTCACTCAGGCAATGAGTGTAGCAGTAAACCTGTCCCAAGGATGATAATCCATGGGAGGTGACACCCCCTCAGTCAACTGCCCCAGCCCTCCACCCTCAGACCATGGTCACATGACAAGAATGGGGGGTGGGTTTGTTGCATAAATTGGGGGATGAGACATAGAACCATACAGCTGATCTATTACACAGAGCTGCCGCACCCCCTCCCTCCCCCCAAAAAAAACCTAGCCTCCATCGGTGCATTTTAATGTGATGCTTTCGCAAGAGGCATTTCCATGGTAACCACATTCCTGTCAACACAAGCTATTACATTTCGTATTATCTTGTGTTTTGACTAATTAGGCTTGGCAGTTAATCTAATGCTTAAAAATGTCTTGTCCAGTAAGACAAACAAGGAAAATTTTCTTAATGCATCACCAAATAAGTGTATTTATTATTTTTTTTTTGTATATATAAAACCGACAGGACAGCACGCCTGACCAGGTGCCAAGGGGATGCTGCGGTTTCGGGGCACAGCGTCCTGCCGATCCGTCCCACAGACTTTTGGCTGAAAACATGCCACATGGAAATAGTGCTCCAGTATCCCAGTGCATTTCCAGGCACACACCTCTATTAAATTCTCTGAACCCCGTGATAAATTTATATTAAAAAAATAGTAATGTTCCATGAGCAAGACACAGGAAGCCTTCCTCCCCCCCCCCCCCTTTCTAAATCTCCCATCTAAAGCTTGTCACACCATCTTCAGTCTGATCTCCTCGTTAGTCCATCGTGGTGCTAGGCACCTCCACCCCCCCCCGCTCAAACATACCACTCCCTACGGGAAATCACAGACCCATCCACGTGGGACACGTAGTCGCCGTCTGGACTGTTATAGCAGTCCTCCGGCAGGTAGGGGGCACTGTGCTTCATGGCAGAGATACGCGCACATGGCGGTGCCGGCCCCCTCAGAGGGGCGCCATGGTGGTTGTGGTTGTGATTATGCCGTTCGTTGTAGCGGGCCGCCTCCCGCAAGGCACGGGCGCGTCCGTTGATGACCCCGTCTCCCCACTCCTCCCTGTCCTTGTCGGATTGGACGGTGGATCCCTTGGGGGCGTCGCCGCCCCCCTTCCCAGCATCCCCGCCGCCGTACACTTCCTGCAGCTCGTGCGGCTGCAGCGCGTCGACGTGTGGCTCCTTCTGCATGTCGGCCGGACCCAGGTACTGCTTGGTGTAGTAGTCGCCCCGGAACGTGCGCTGCTGCCTTCGGTAGCAGGTCCCACCCAGTACCAGCAGCAGCACCAGGAAGAGGGCCCCGCCCACCGCCCCGCCCACCGCCCCGCCCACGATGGCACCCAGACTGCCTTCCGGCAAGGAGGCCAACGTCGGAGAGGTGAACGGGGCGCGTCCCTTACTGAGGGGGGCGGTGGCCAGACCCCCGTCATTCAGGGCGGGAAGGGAGGTGGCGGGGAGGATGGTGGTAGGAGGAGGCTCTAATGGAGGAGAGGGAAAAGAGGGGGAGGGGTGGAAAGAAGAGATGGACAGACAGAGAAAAGCAGAGTGTCAATGACATCTACAGTGTTATAAGGGGCGGATGTAAATGCACACAGATCACACAGACCACCCAACTTCACTCTGACGACCACCGATCCAGGATTTAAGTGCCAAGAAAGGGCACCTCCAGATTTAGGGACGTCTCTGCACATCCAAATAGATGTTTAAACTCTACACAGTAATATGACTGTCTGTCATCCGCTCAGACGTCAGACACAGAGAAATCCAAGTCGGTTTTTGGGCTAATGGCACTTGTAAGAGTAAGAACCTGAGATCATCATGCCATGTTCACGCACCCTTGGGGCGTTGGGGATTACGCTCAATCTAAGGGAATCAAAGAGAGGTGGGTACTGTGAAGAACTCAAGTGAGCCCGAGACACAAGGTTCCCACAAAAAAAAAAAAAAAAAAAAAAAATTTAAAGTCCTGCAACAACAACGTCTCATCCACAGTGAAGCCAGAAACTCTGTGTGTCGGGCTGCAGGACCAGGACGATGGCCCGGGTGGAACAGGGGAAGGAAGACAGGAAGCCATGATGGTCATGGTGGAGAAAAGCTACTGCAGTGAGATGGGGAGGAGCTAGATTAACAGAGGGGGAGTGGTTTATTAGTGAGGATGGGGCAAGGCAGCTCCTACTGCCACAACACCGAGCAGGGTGGCCGACAATCAGTCAAAAGAACGAGACTGAAGTCAACAGCCCAATTATCACTTTAACGTGAATAACCTCTGATGTCTAGTATGCACGCAGAATCAATGTACAGCCTCAAATTAAGAACTGATAACATGGACCGTACATGTTTACATCCGGGGGGTGGTGGTGGTTTAATCTCGAGTGACAGATTGCCTCATTCTCTTAACCCCACGAGCCACAGGTAGGATAACCCCACACACAAACAGCCTGCATACATAGTATTGAGTACTCATGTTTGTGTAAAGGTGGCAAGCTGTGATTACCAGCAGACTAATGCATGTGGGTGGGGGTCAGGGTACACCAAACACCTCACTCAGGTAACACGCATATAGAGTGCTAGCCTCTGGGACCAGTCCAGAGGGTTAGGGACACAGTTCAAGCAAGAACCATAGGATGTCTGTGCTGATTGGTACTCCTTTATTTCTGCTCCAGAGATACCACCATTCACCTTATTCCACCTGGGGGCAAATGGCAGATTTGAGCACCAGGAACACACACTGAAAGCGGCACAAAAGGCAGGAAGCACAACTCAGGTGGACTCACTGTTATCCCCATCAATACAAAATGACCAACTTTCCAAAAGAGAACGCAAGACTGCTGGAAGTCTGAACTACTCAAAGATGCTCATGTGTTTGAGTGATTCTGTACCCCGTTCATATCCACAGTCCCATCAGTAGCTTTGAAATGCCTATGTATTCATATTTTCCTCTTTCTACAACAGCTCCCCCTACCTGCTGGAGGACTGAAATCTAATGTATAAATATAAAAAAAAAAAGTTTTATACATCAAGGAGATTTTCACTTTAGCAATGCTTAAAATCGAGTATAAAATCCATGATTATTCTGCAAGCAGCAAGACCAACCCTAATTTTCACAGCGGTTTATGAAGAAAGTCATTTTCGATTTAAGGAAAGTGCCTGAAAAACAGAGGGAGGGGCGGAGTCTCCTAACCTTGGACTCGGATGCGCGTGTCCCTGCTGCGCCTGCCGATGCCGTTTCCTGCCTCACACCTGTACACCCCCGAGTCATTGCTGCGCAGCGGGTGGCTGAAGACCAGGCTATTGTTGACCACATAGACATCCCCAGGAAGCTCCTCGTCCAGCCTGGGGAGGGGAGTTGCGTGGAGGAGGCCAAGGACACAAACGTGTGAAGCTCGGGAAGCGGTGGGGTGGGATGGGGTGGGGGGAGGGGGAGTGAAACAGGGAAAGCCTGCCGGCACTGTGGAGAAATCGGCCAGCTCTTTCACACTCTCGCCCTCCTGGAATCACACCCTTCCTGACAAGGTCAGGCTCGTCTGGCCTGCATGACTTAAGTGCAGAACCAGAAGATTCCAGTGAATGATCTCAGACATGATTTCAACGGCTCTCAACTCCAATATTAAGAAACAGGAGGATACAAAATATATGATAATGGTTCCCATGTAGAGAACATCTATGGACTGGGAACAATGAATCACAGGCGGCAATATGAACAGGATGTGACCTCAAGAATGTCTAACAGGGTCACCTTCCATAGAATAAAGATTATAGCACAAAGGCAAGAGATATAAATAAGCAGATACGAAACCCCTCAATGAAACCTATGGTCTAGGTCAGGGTTGGGCAGACTAATCTGCAACAGAGCCAGTGTGCATGCAGGTTGTTGGGATGATTTTTCGGTCAGCTGTTGAAACCCAAGTGTGAGGACTCTTCAGCCAATCAATCCCCTAATTAGTAATAAAATTAGGAAGCTGCAGCGAAAACCCAAAGGGTCCTTTCTGGATAAGACTGCCCTCCCCTAACCTAGGTAATTTGTCGCTTGAATAGTTCAAGGTAAAGATGATGTGCCTGGTTTGATCTATAATAACAGTTCTTGCAGGGCCATACTTGTTAAATCTTTAATTGACCTTTAACCTTTAAGAACACTAGGTCCAGAACCATGTCTGCAATCGGTATCTGGCACATGTTAGGCATGATCTCAAACACAGCTGTGTAGTATGTATACAGCGGAGATGTATACCATATGTATGACATTATCGCTAGAGTACTGTGCTACAACACTACAGAAGGTTCCAGTACAACACTGAAGGGAGCAAGCTGACCCACCTGGTCCACTTGTAAGAGTGGACTATAGGGTTGCCGTTGGCCCGGCATTGGAGCTGGGCATTCTCCTGCCCGATGAACCAGTCTCCATCATATCCCACTACCGTCACATCTGGGGCAACTATAAAGGAGCGGATGCAGGGTCAGGCATACAGTTCAACCCGCCGTGGGAATTTTAATGAACATCCAAGAAGCTTCTGGCTGTATGAAGCACAATACATACTTTTCACCAGCGAGGCCCGGGGATATTTTGAGGTTTTGTAAGGATAAACAAGGAAGATGGGGTAGAAGGGATGGGAAGAAGGGAAACTGAAGAGATGAAGATGAAATTCCGGAAGAGAAAACCGGTAAATTCTCCTCCAACTCTGCCAGACAGCAGGTCGAACCCGCTTAAGTTCTATTTGACCCATATCTCCTCCGGGTTCCTGGAACAGCAGCTGCTACCACTGGCTGAAATAGACCAAGCCCGAAGTCCACACACTTTACTTTCCCACCCTCCTGGGACCTCTATCCTTCCATTTGTCTGCATTCATCCCTCCATCTCTCTCATTCGTGTCTAGCAGTCGCTAACCCTGATCAATCTTTAATAGAAACGTGGGCGTCTGATGTGGGATATGAACCGTGACGTCGGCCAGCAGAGGAAACATGCATTAATAATTACAGCACTAAAGAGACCTGTAGAGGGAGAGTCAAAGTGGGGGGGGGGGGGAGGCTATTTAAGGGGGCCCTTTGCCAGGACACCAACCTCCACTAACCCTTCGATTTTGTTACTGCAGCCACTGTTTTGGAGAGATATCAAACTGGCTGGCTGCCTGTTCTCCAGCTTTCACTAACACTCCCCTTCATGAGTCTGGTTCACCAGCAATCTAGATGAGTCGCCAGTCCTACCCAATGAGTCTCTGGAGTTAATTTTGTGCCAAAAGTATTAAACAAAATTTTGAAAACCGCAAGCAAAGTATTAGAATGAAAATATAATTTTCCAAATATCAAAAAAGTCCAAATTAATAATTTTTCCCCTTCTCTAATTTGTTTTGCTTTTTTGATCTTTTTTGCGGAATAGCTAAAGTTACTGAACCGGATGGGTTGGTGACATTTTATGAACTCGAAATATGTGTTGCATACATCGATTCCTAATAAAAGTACACTATTATAGAACTACAAAGATGCAATTCCATGCTGTAAACTGGCTCCGGAGCTTCCTGCCATGGCGCGATGCCCTGAAGAGTCATGGAGTGGGCGTACTCAAATGGTTAAAAGGCTTGTTCACTCCAAATTCCAGCTGACCAATAGACGTGTAAGCTGCTAAGGCCCGCCCACCCGTTAAAACGATGCCAGAAGTCAGATAGGAGAGAGGCCCCGCCCACTTACACTGCACGTTGATTTGGTATGGGATCCGGAACTCTGTCTGCAGTGCCGGGTGGCGCACCACGCATGCGAGGCTCTGCCCCTGGGCGTGGCGGGTCGGGTGCCAGGCGTAGCGGACCTGCGTGGTGGTGGTGCCGTTAGCCTCTGCTTGCAGGTGCACCTGCGAGCGGCCAAAAAGGTTGGACTCCCAGGAGACCTCGGCCTGAGGAAGAGCCCGCTCCGCCGTGCAGGTGGCCACCACAGTCTCGTTCCCACCGTCCAGCAAGGGGACGGAGCCTGCGGACACATACACCTTCGGCTCGACTGGGAGGAGCAAGACGGAAGGGTGGAGACAGAAAAGAACAGGGAAGAGGACGAAGAAAAAAAAAAAAAAAGAGGGAAGAGGAATAATTAAAGATTAAATAAATTCATCACTTCTCTCTTATGTAATTTATGCATGCACTGTGGAACCTGAAGACTGCTGCCTCAGGTCCCAGGAGGGAACCCTTAAGGGTCGGAAACATCTTGTGGGAAAGACATGTCAGCTAAGCAACTTTAAAAAAGAAAAAAAAAAATTCGATCCTAAGGGGGTAACACCATTACCTCTCCATCAGGTACCCTCTGGATCACTAAAGACCAAGAGCTACGTTAACCGGCTCCTATTCACCAACCCTTACCAGGGGTGGGGCAGGGCGAGGGCACGCAATGCGGGAATGATCACAGAGCATTGAGCCGCTTCTTAGAACTTTGGGAATCCCCAATGTCACCATGTCACTCAGATCATAGCGCAACACAACGTGTCTCTGCTGCCAGGATACAAACACAGACACGTGTACTACCCCCCCCCCCTCCCAGCCAAACGCACAGAGTACAAGGAAATGCATGCATGCTTCTCTTGGACCAGTAATAACAAACACAGAGCAGACCTTGTATGCATCGACACCAGACACATACAGGCGTCCCACATGCCAGCCCAACCCTCATTTTCAACTCAGAGGATAGCATGCCTTTGGGTTGTGGTAAGCGAGGTGCATTAGCTAGAAAGGCGGCTCTGGATAACTTTTCTTTTGTGTGTGTGTATATAAAGCTTGGGACTCATTAGTCACCCCACTAATGAGCACAACTCTCCCCAAGCTGAGGAAAATGAAAAACATCTATTAGGAGGGCACGTATGCAGGAAAGATGTGTGTTTTCCTGGTTAAAATAAAGTGACTGGAGTAACAGATGACCCCAAAAAAAAAAAAAAAAAAAAAACTACAATTCCCAGAATTCCAAGTCACAAGGTCACCGGGAGAATAAGATTACTTTCATAAAGGTGCTGGGCACGCACAGCTTACCCATGACGCCGATGTGTGTCGAGGCCTGGGTGTTACCCAGGGGGAATGTGGCCACCTTGCAAGTGTACGTGCCAACGTCAGCGAAGCCCACGTCTGCCAGCGTGATGGTGGCATCGTGAGACGATGGCGAGTGGAAGGCCAGGCGCTTGCCGTAACTAGGGGCGATGGAGGTACCAAATTGCGGATTGAAGACTGCTAGCGTGATGGAGCCCGAGGGCAGCCGGCGCTCCCACGAGCTCTGGGTGAGGCTTAGGTTGGAGCTGACCTCCACCCGGCAGCCCAGGGTCACGTTCTTCCCCAGCACGGCGCTGACTCTCTCTGGGACACGCACCCGGTTGGCCCACGCCGCTGTGGAGAGATGGTGCCAGTTAGGGAAGGTGTCACCTCTTCAAAAACAGGCGTGATAACAAGGGATAAGCTATTAATTACGGTTAGTGCTAGAATGTGTTTATAGTGTGTGTAGGGGGAGGCGGCAGGATAGAAGAGGAGCCTGTCATGATTTAAATCAACTTCATGCATATATTGACATTATGGCCTCCAGGCTGTGGAACACATTTCAGTGTGAGGGGAGGGTTTACAGTCATGTTCATTGGTCTGATTTCTTTTGAAAATTCAGATACTTGAAATAAGAAAATGGATGGATATAATTTAGGCTTTTAAAGTTCTTGATTTGCTTTGATTTCTTACTAAAATAATTTCTCTCAACTGTACATCACTGCGTTCTTGACTCTCCAAAAGTGACCAAATCCCCCAGATTCTGCCTGCCCCAAACAAAGCGTGGTCAAAGGAAACTTTCCCATAATCACTCTAACTAACATCTCCCCAGATCTGAATTATTCCTGAATAGATTATGGTACTCCCAAGAAACACCTGCAGACTGCACAATAAGCATAGCACCTCCTACAGGCCAACCACTGACGACAGCACTAGACTTACAGGCCCCAAGCATCAAGAGCATTTCTGCAGCACCCCCGCCCTCTGCCAAAAGCAGCTTACAGGGGTTTGGGAGCCAGCTGGCATTCGCTCCAGCAGCTCGACGTCACTTATTTTTACACTTGGCAGGATGAGTCTTCCAAATCCCAGCCAGAAGAGCTTCCTGCACAATTAAAATTTCATAATTGAAAATGCCCATTACAGGGCAAGAGCACTGGCAGTGAATTACAGGGAGTTTCCTGGAAATAATGAGAGTGCCATGGGGGCTACTTTCAAAAGTAGCCCCAGAGGACGAGTAGGCCAGCAGATAAATAAAAGCCTGAACTGAAGGGGGGGGGGGGGGGGAAACCCTTCAGAGGGGCGGGGCATGGAAAGGGAGAAGCAGAGTGAGCCTCTATGAAAGCCGCACAAGGCAGGACGACGTCTGTCTGGGGTCACCAGCACCAGATCAAAGACACGCTGATAGCGGGTCAGGGGTCAAAGGGCATCTGCAGAGATTAATGTGACCGTTCTGCACATAGGATAACTCGGAGCGGGGGCCGTGGAACTGGGTGCTGCATACAGCCTCCAATATTTAATTCAGGTTTATTCATCTTCCCCAATAAACAGACCTTTGTTTTTAAATTATGAAGTTGCACCCCCACCCAAAACACCAAACTCTCATACGCTGTTGCCCACAAGCCATCTACTATAAGTTTAGGTCTCTTTAAAGAGTAAGTGACTCACTTCCTCCTCATAAACCCCTCAGAGTCCTTTGTTGACAGTCACCTGCAGGAGCAGAGCGATTTTAGGATGTTATTAAAAGTGCGGGTCACAAGAGGGACCTACCTTATAATATGGATTTGAATCTATGAGTGACAGAACAGGCCAATCAGCTTTCAGCTGAGGGCAATGTCCCTCCCCTATGCATGAGACATCTTACTCAAGGTACTAGGACTTGGTGCGGGGGAGGGGATGAGGCCACTATGAGGTCAGGGCAGTGCCTTTTAACAAGCACTGACAATTTCTAAGTGCCCCCCCCCCACTACCTCCATCCCCAAGGCCCAACATGGCAACCCAGGCAGCCCAACACAGCAAGAATCTGAACAGGCTGCAGAACATCACTCTACTGCCCCGAGTGCTACTCCTTGCGGTCGAAGCGTCACTCCACGCAAGAGGAGGGAAGGTAAGGCCAGGCCCTGGAATCAAAACGAGATAACAGAAGCAATTAGGAGGCTCTTCGATCTGCACGCGAGCCCGGTACACAGACAGCCCCCTCCCTACAGAGAGCCAAGGAGGAGGCATTAGCCACAGGAACGGAATGCTGAGGGAAGGAGACGAGAATGACAGATTCATGGGTTGGGCCAAACCAGCCTAAAGGACGAACCAAACGCTGCATCTTCTAAATGGACACGACCCACCCCAGTTGTGGCTCGTATTCAACACACCAGCATCCAACTGGATCGCTTTGGGGCCACGTCTCCCTGATTTTCATCTTCCACACTCCAAACACATCATTCCCAGTCTCTCGAGTGGCTGAGGATAACCCATCTCCATTATCTCCACCCACTAGGGAACTGAGAGTGAGGAGCTTAGATGAGAATTTTAAACAGGCCCAAAAGCCAGACCCTGGAGATGGGGGGGGGGGGGGGGGGGCAAAACCCAAAAGCCCATAACAATACCCACTAAAAAACGGTTGTGACCCAATTTTGCCCCCCCCCACCCAAATACAGGTGATGGGGCTC
>JABFEA020000016.1:21881-34123 GCA_019775915.2 Cyphomyrus plagiostoma | reverse complement strand
GTGTGTCTTTAGTGTTGTTGTGGGGGTTGTTAAAATTCTTGATTTCAGAGTTTTTTTTGAGCGCGCGCTCACACACACACACACACACACACACACACACACACACACACACTAGATATATCAAATGTGCAACCAAAGTACATGGAAGAGCATTAGTGATAAAAGCAGGACTGGTGACATCTTCCATTTCCCCCTGACCTTTACATTTCAAGGACCTTCACATTTTTACAGGTAACTTGGAGGACACCTATAGGTCAATGGTCAGTTGAGGACCCCAGCCCCTAGATAAGATTGCCTGGTTGCATAGGGAGTCTATTATTGCTCTTTGAGGTGTTGTGGTGCATTTGACTGCAAGTGCATGCACCTAGTCTTCCCGGAGGTATGCGTCAGGGATATCCTCTTCTTCCTCATTCCTGCCAGCAGACATCCTCTCCATGTTCTCTGCCTTGGTGTCCACCAGCTTCTGCTCAGCCTCCAGCGACAGCTGCCGCACCTGCTCCACGTGTTCCTGCGCCACCTGCAGGTTTGTCCGTGCCGTGACCGATGCCTGGTCTGCCCCTGGATGGACATACCCGCAGACTATTGAACAGCACATATCCCAGAAAAGCTTTTCAGACTTACACGAGAAAGAGCCAGATACAGTGGTACCTCGGTTTTCGAACTTAATCTGTTCCGGGAATCTGGATCGAATCCTAAATTGTTCAAGTTCTGATCTAATTTTTTCCATAAGAAATAATGGAAAACCAATTAATTGGTTCCCGACCCCCCAAAAATCACACCTAAACATGTTTCTTTTTCTTTTTTTTTAGCATTTAAACACAAAATGAACAGGATAAAACAAGAATATTCTTTTCTTAATGGCTTCCATAACGAAGGAACGTAAAGATCTTATCCCAACATTACCCCTGTCCTGCCCGATCGTCCTCTCCATCCGTGTGCCACGCCCCCTCATTAACCTCGTGTGGGATCCCCATGTGATCAGGTGTCTCTGGTTGTTGTCATTATGGTGTGTTCGATTATTTCTTTCCAACTCGGAACTCAGATGAAAACGTCACGAAAATCGTGACTTCCCGTCGGGAACACACCTCTTTTATGACGTTGATCTCGGACTTTTGTTGTCCGAGTTTCCCCTGTGACGTAATTTCAACAAGGCGGCTTACACTCTCAACAGTAATTCTATTTTATAAATGTTTAAAAATGTTTATTTCATTAAATGTATTAATTAGTTATAAATGTAATTGCACGTGTTCGATTTAGGGAATACCATAACCAAAAACAGTAGTTTACACAAAACCGTAAACAGCATGCAATATCAGATTTTTACCAGACTTGTTAGTGTCTTTGGTTTGTTTGTAGTTTGCCGTTCGAAAAAAGAATATCGTTATGAAAGTACTAAAATATTTTATAAAGGTTTTAAGGTGGTTTGACTAGTTTGTTTGTCGGGAAAATCTCTATTTCTCCATTTTCTCCATATGGAAAACTCCAGATCTGCTAAAATATAAAGCAACAACACAAAGCAATGTGTTCATGGAGGCAGCCATGTTTGTTCCGAGATGTAGGTAGCTCGAACGGAAGATTGTCGGACGTGATGTCACTCAACTCGGAATTTCTGAGTTCAGAGAGTCCTCTGTATTAAGTCCGCGTTTCAGTTTGTTTCCCCAGTCCAGTCATTGGGTGCGTTTGCCTTGCTTACAGCGCTGGCTTAAAGCAACGCATTCAGATCCTGACGCAATGCACTACGGTTAGATGCATTGCGACCTCTCACCCAGCTGCACAAACTGGAACCGCCTCCGTGACGACACACCTTTGCCCTTATTGGCTGAAGAGTTTAGTTACACGCATGACGTTTGTATCCCAGACAGTTCCGATGCGTAATCTGCTATTTCTCCAGAATATCAGGTAAAGCAGTGAGAACTGGTTTTCAGTTAATTTACCTGGTAAAATAAAATTTTAATAAATGACATAAATGCCATAATAGTACACGTAAGTTAGTGGGTTATTTATTGTTAGTTACTGTAATGCTGCGCTGCTTTATTTGGTTAATTGTCCAGTCAGTGAAGAATACATTCAAGTAGTATGACTTTCACAGCAGCATGGGGTGGGGGGGGGCAAGCACATACCTGCATTGAACGCTGCCTCGGCTGCCAGCTCAGACAGATTGATCGCATTCATCCAATTCTTCTCGAACCGCCTGCACTCCTCCCGTCTATCCATCACCTGCAGAAAAGGACAGAGGTGAGCAACCGACTCATGACTGTTCAACAGCTGTTGGGCCTCGGTCGCCACCACCCTGCAAGTATCTATTCATGTGAAACTCGTGCAGTCTGTAGGCCACTGCAACCGCTTACTTACTCATATTTATCATTCGTTTAGTTTATGTTTTGTTGTGCATTGCGTTTTATGCTGTGCAAATAGAATATAACAATAAATCTGAATAATGTTAACAGAGAGGTGGATATCAATTATGACAAAATATGCAACATATACCAGTGGCTCTCAAACTGTGAGTTATGTGGGGTCGCAAGGTCATTTATTTCTTGAATATGGTATAATATATATGCATGCGCAGTGGTACCTCAGTTCTCGAACTCATTATAACTGGAATTTCTTAAAAGTCTAACCAACGAGTTTGAAAAAAAATTACCTAGAACTCGACCTGAATCTCAGAAGTCAAACCGTGAACGCAGACCTAACATAACTTGTACGCACGGGGAAATGAGTCACACGGCACGTCTCTCAGCAGAAACAAAGGGTAACGCTTCAGTCTCAGCCTCGCATTCACTGTGATAGCACCGTGCATGTTTATACTAGCTGAATACATATATTTAGACAGTAAAAATACAGACAATGATAGACAGTAACAGTAATTATTTATAATAAAATACATTTTAAAATAAAGATGTCTTATTAATTATTTTGATATCATTAATAATAAACCATTAATGCATTTAATTATTATAATTTTGTCGTACCCAGCGGGGACAGAAAGGAGACAAAGGCGCAGACGTCAGGGTATCGGGGAATACGGGGTTTAATTACAGATAGGGCAGGCAAAACACAGATGGACAATACAATGACCGGACTGGGAAAACAAACTGAAACGTGGACTAAATACAGAGGACTAATGAAAACCGAAACAGCTGATCACATGGGGATTCCACGTGGGGTTAACGAGGGGGCGTGGCACATGGAAGGAGCGGACGATCGGGGCAGGACACATCGTTTGGATATATTTATTTTACTTTAAAAATTACTGTTTTGATAAATGTGCTTAGTACAGTATATGTTCTTGTTTTATCTGGTTCGTTTTGTATTTAAATGCTAAAAAACACAAAACATTTCGGTGTAATTTTTTGGGGCCAGGAACCAATTAATCGGTTTTCTATTATTTCTTACGGGGAAAATTTGATCCGAACTTTTTAGGACTCGATCTGGAGTTCTGAACGAATTAAGTTCGACTTCTGAGGTACCACTGTATATATATTTGGCACCCTCCCAAGCAAATTTTATGATCCATACCTCAGGGGAATTCAATTCATCATGGGAACTCCGCCCCATATCGAAAGCAAGATTTGTTTTTTTTTGGGGTGTTGCGGCTACCAGACAGAAAGTTTGAGAACTACTGACATATACAACTACAATAGACAATAAGTAGAAATCCCGACACATGAACCCAAACAGAGTCCCTTGACCTGTTGACATCTTACGGCATCCTGACGACTAGGCGACGGCCCACCTCCTGGCGCTGGCGAATGATCACTTGCCAAATGGCGTCCTCCTCTGTGGGGTTCAGCTTGCTGACAGAGGTCACATATCGCTGCTGCAGAGCCAAAAGCGTGTGCATCGCCTGATTGGGGGGCGGACACAGGGGCGAGATACAAGGCCATGCTCAATGGTCAACAGTGACCTCGCAGAACACCACTACTGTCCTTCCCCAAACTGAACCCACAGGTTATCTACCCTGGCCTTGTCAGATAAGGCCACTCAGAGTGGTAAGTAGTACCAGCACTGAACCGGATATTTCCGCTGAATGGGTCAAAACAACAGGGGAACAAAACACCTAATCTAATCTGGGGAGTCAGCTGGCTGGAAGAATTTGGCTTATGTCTGTGTGTATGTGAGTTTGTAAATATTACTGGCAAGAAAATGTCTCTCTCTGCAGCAAACAACACGGGACTTAATTTTGATATTAAAATGGCATGCTTGTTTATGTTAACTACCAAATAATCTAGGTGAATCGACATGACTTATTTGCTCATGCTGTAAGTATGTGTGCGCTGTAATAGACCAGCATCACATTCAAAGTGCCCCCTGTTTTGTGTCCTACACAAAGGCTTTAGGCTTATCAAGGTCCTATACTGAATAACTGGATATGGAAGATAGAATTTGTTAATTGTGTACAATGCAAACACTTGACATTTTGCAATAAGTTATTACACTTCAAATACTTTTAAAAAGTTGTCAAAATGAGGAGAGAAAAAAATACCACCATATTTCACATTTATCTAACACTTTTATCCATAGCAACTTACAGAGGAGGGAAGGCTGCATTTGTCTCCGTGTGCTCCTTAGGATTTGAACCCTCGATTTTTGTGTAACTAGCGGAGTGCTCTACTTGTAGAGCTAGAGGGTCACCATAAGGGTGTGGGGTCTCACCTTAACATAGTTTGTAAGGGACTCCACTAGGGCCAGGGTGGTCTGGGACAGGTAGGCGTTGGCACCGTCCGTCATCAGTGATGAAGCCCGACGGATCAGGGACTCATGGGAGAGCACAGCTGTCTCTTTCTGGCGGGGGGGGATGGGGGATAGGATTAGCCCCACCAAAACCAACACAACCAACCGCAATGATGCAAGACCCCAAAGAATAGCTTTTACTGAAAATATTTCCTTATGATGGTGGCAGCAAAGAGAAACCCATCAGAATGGACAAACAGATAACTTCTGCACCTTGATGTAATCCCACATAAATTAAATTTAAGAGTCAGCAGCGCTGAAATCAGACAGCTGTCACAGGTCCTAAGTAGGCTATAGCCGGTCCAAACCAGTTTACCAACTTAGAAAGAAGAATACATGGAAGAAGCTGCTAATTGCACAGCAACACCCATTACTGCACTGAGCTACAGCCATAGGCAATTCTAGGCTTTTCCCGCTAGGGGCGCAAGGTGAGAGTCCAAGATGTTATTCAAAAAAAAAAAAAGCAAACACACCAAAATTTTATTACACATTGATATGACTTAACAATCCATGTTTTACAACACAACTTCACAATGCAGTATAAATTAATTCTATTTAACTTAGTATGTTCAAATAGTTTTTTTCAGTAGGGGGTGTAGTTTCACCCCCAGTAAAACCACCAGTGAATTGCGGTACCCGACTAATGCCAGTACAAGATGAGTGCGGGGTTGCCAATTTTACTCCGCTGGCTGGCGTGAGATTTTCGATGGACACATGCACACGTTTTTATATGTATGTAACAGTTTTAGTACCTTGTAAATAGTCGGTAGGGTTTGCAAACTACCCAAATGCTTTCGATGTAGCTAATTTTAGGTTTATAATGTAATAATATAGATTTGCCGTTATCACGCCAGATGCGTGAGAGCTGGCCATCCTGCTGGTGGGTAATGCAGACCAGTTCGGCTGTTCAAACCCAGCTGGTAATGGTAAGGTCTTGTAAACAAAACGTCAGGTATCCCAGTCTTACCTGTGAAAAAGGTATGGCGCAGAGCCCACCAGCCGCGCAAAGGGAGACGCAGGTCCGACGCACCGCCGCGGGCAGCTTCGCAAGGCGCCGGGGCGACGAGCTGCCGCCAACCACTGCCCCGATGCTGCATCTGGGAGGACAGGGACAGCGACACTGCACACGGGTCCGTACGGCGGACAGACGAGGACGGCGCGGCCGCCGAAACGCTAGCGGCGCAGTCTACCTCTATTTATCACATGACAAACTGTATCGTATTATAACTGTAATATTTAACTTTGTCTCCTTGCATGCCACACTGCACCGTCCTTAAACTTTACACAATGCCCTTGTACTGTCAGCTTCACTTCATTCCATACATTTACCATTAGGCCATACTGAAACTACATGAACCTCACGCACTCGTGGTTTATTTCATGCATCTTATACCAGACTGAAAAACTCTATATAAGTCAAGTACCACTGTAATAAACACCGATCGCAAAAGGCAAAATACAGAGTGGAAATCCCATAGATAGCAAAGGAAATGTCAGTGTAAAATGCATGTGTAACCTGAGAAAGCTCAGCACCGCCAAGCCGCGCCTGTACGCCGCCATGTTGGAGGGCAACAGCAGGAAATAGGCGCTGCCTTGTGAAAGGCTCCGGGTCCCAAGGCACCCCAGCAGCGACATGATGCTGCCCAGGCTTGGTCGTCGCTCGTTCCTCTGTAACGGTCGCGCCCTGAACGAATTTAATTTTAATAATCCTTGCTGGGACGATCCTTCGGATCAGGACTTGCAGTCAGCTGTATTATGTTGCCGCTATTCGAATCAAGCTTTTCCGATATATTTAACACCTATAAATTTATGAAAAAATAGTACTGATATTCATCCTAGTGTAACTTGCAGAAGACTTGTCCAGTAACGATAAATAGCTTTTCCCCGGAAGTTCAACGAAAAAAAGAGCATTTATATTACTTTAGGTCGAATGTTGTTTTTTAATGCAGCATATTATAGACGTATTGTATTGGGGCTGAATTTCCGGCGTGTATTTATGCACTGAGCTGAACTTTTCCGACCCCGTTATTGATCGTATGGCCCGGCCCCTGCCACCACACTCAAAACACTTCCCAGGCTTTACGTAAGCGAGAAATAAAAATCCAGAATCATTATATATTTCGTCAACGGCAGTTACAAGTCCGAAAAATTTGTCTTGGTGCATAGTTAACCACTTTACACACAACATAAAAAATAGACATAAAATTAGAAAAATTAATTACATAATACCTGTATTAAAAGATACTACATATAAATATCAAATCTAAAATAGAGACAACAGTCATATTAGTGTATAAATCGTGCAAATATTATTATTATTGTTGTTGGTGTTATTCCATTCAACAGGGTAACTGCACAATCCAGATCAGAAATGGAGTCATTACAAATTACTATAAAAAGAACCACATTAATATTTCCATATATTACCATTAAAACCCAGTGTATTGAACGCAATGTCTGTACAGCAAAAATATGTCGATGACATAATAGCTGAATTATCCAAGCATGTGTTTGACCTCCCTCAGAAGCATGTGGTGGTTTCTGTAACGTTCTAATGATGCCTGAATAATGTAGGATAAAATAGAAAGATTCTATGATATCATCTTTCGTGTTAAGCTGAAGGAGGGTAGAGGTCAGGAAAAGCCACAACAAGAACAACACTCCCTTCCATCAAGATGTTTGTTCAAAGTTCAGTTTTATCTCAGGGAAATCTCACTCACTGTAGCTGACGTGGTGGAAAAAGGTCAAGTTCTTCCACAAAAGGGGAACAAAGATGGTCTATTTGTGAATTTTACTGCTGTTGAATAATCAGGCTAAATCTTCTGGTATTATTATTAATAATAATAATCACTATATTAATCCCCATGGGGTAATTGTCTTTACGTCTCTCTCAACTTGCTCTTTGTAAGCAAGCTGTCTGTGAAGGGCAGCCACCTGTAGCGGCACTAAGGAAGTTGAGGGGTTAGGGCCTTACTCAAGCACCCGCAGACGTGCTGAGGCTGGGTTTGAACCAGTGACCTTGTGATCACAGGCACAGCCCACTGAGCCACACATCACTTGTAATCACAAGGTCGCCAGTTCAAATCCAGCCACTGCGGGTGGCTGCCCTTCATGGACAGCTTACTCTGCAAAGAGCAAGCTGAGGGAGCCATAAAGACGATTTCCCCACGGGGATAATAAAGCATCAATTACCTTTATTATTATTATTATTATTATTATTATTATTATCATTATTATTATCACAGGTTTAGCCCACTGAGCCACACACTGCCCCCCCCCCACCACCCCAAATAAATAGCCCAATGAATGATGATTAATAAGTTTTTGTTGTCCCCGCGACCCTGAGTAGGATAAGCAGTTACAGAAAATGGATCCATGAAAGTTTTTGTTGTTTTCAATGTTAGGAGGCTTAGTTGTTGCCTTATAGAAGGCAACTCCTAATTCGGCCACAAGATGTCGCTAATGGCACTTAACATAGAACCTCACGTTCAATGACAAATACAGATCGGAAGAGGCAGTACTCATTACATTTTGTCTAAATGTGCCAATCAGAAAAAAAGCTCTAGAACAGGGTCGTGCAGAGACTTGGGGTGGGGCTAGATGACAGAGGATGGCTAAATCAGTGCCTCTCAGAAGGTGTCACTCTGGGCAACTGTCCATCTTGGCCTTAACCGGTTAAAAAAGGGGCACTCAGTAGCTTTAAATAGCTCAGGGTAGATGGGCAGATACTCAGGTATCCTCACTGAATCACTGCAAGCTAGTAGCTGTTAGCATCTCTGTACATAGTGTGAACTGTCTTGGAGACTTTAGCACTGCATATGCAGGCAATAGAGATTTTTTTTCATTAGGCCCCATTAATTAAGGCTACAGTCAAGCCTGTTGTTCAGAAACACTCAGAATGGATGTAGTCTAGACTGAGGGCTGTGGGGTTCAGCACTGTTGCAAGGCATCTCACCTCCCCAGGGAAGACTTGTTTGCTCAGCCCTAGAACAAACAAGCTTTCAATCAGAAGGTTTGTCGTTAATAATTGATGACTATTAATGAGAGTACAGAAGGGCTATTTGAAGGTAGGGTGAGGTCATGCACCCACATGATGGACATCTGTCCCTGGAGCAGGGGGCCGCTTTCCGTTTCTCTAATTATCATGAACTCAACAGTCCAGCAGGGAAATCCTGGTGTTCTACTATGTAGAGATTGATATAGGTCCACAAGTCTGAATTTGGAGATCAATTTATTTCCATCTTCTTAACCTTTGACTCTTTTCTGAATTTAGTTTCAAAACAGATAAATGCAGTATTAAATGTTTTCTGACGATTTTCATGGTTTAATTCGGTTGAAGTGTGACTGAATAAAAGTCAAACAGTCCATATATCAGCAACATGAAGACATCAGCTGTGTCTGAATTCGGGGGCTGCATCCTTCTAAAGCTGCATTCAGAGACCGGATGTGTGACAGTGGCGTGACAAGGCTGTCCCTTTTACAAGGCTCCTTGAAATACAGCTTAGAAATGCAGTATTTTCTATTACCACAGTACTCTCCAAATCTATACTGATTGCTGCTCTTTAATTACCTCACTGACTGATTAATCCCTTTCCATGTATTTCAAGGTGGATCTATATTCTTGTGTTAATGGACATGTGATTTCACGTGTAAGTTCCTATACAGCTCTGCCATAGTATCACTGTGCTCCTACGTTTGAGCTCTCTGTGGTTGTGGCTCCAAATTCAGGAGCTACGTCCTTCGAAGGATGTGGTCTATGTAGATTTTATGGAGTGCATTCTTCAAAGTTCCATGCAATGAACTCTCGTTCTGGAGTAAGCGGGACAGCTGTGGCCTATTAGAGATGAACTGCAGCCCAGTTGGTGATAACATTTCAATTGGTGCATGCTCTGCATCTGAATGTCCAGGTGACATGCTTTTCCTTCTGCTTAATTATTATAATAAGGTGATTAAGAGCTGAGATGAGGGATAACTACCATACGCTGCACCCCTCAAGAAACAGTTATGTAAAATTCCTCATTTGCCACATTAAAAAATTATCATCAGCTACTGACTGAGCTTCTTGAGCTTCTATCATTTGTTTTGACTGCTTGGCTGGTGTTGTTTAACCAAATGGATCAATACAAGGTCAAAGGTTGTTTGGTATTCAATGCATAAACAGCCATGAAATAGCCCCATCCATTGGTCACTGCACAACCACACTGTGGCTGGACCACTGGGCTTCAGGCCTATGTACATATTTTGCAGAGTGCCTGCCCTTCCTCTGAAGCAGTCATAATAATCCATATAATATGAAATGAAGCAAAAAAAGTCTCCTATCGGCCAAAACAGCCATTAACTTTCAATGACATTTTCTAAAAGAGGGCTGGGTGCCTGGCCAGTGAGTACCCAGGCATGTCCTCTTGTTACTCAATCACCCATGTTCTGTCATTAACACTCATCAATTATTAACATCAACCCTCTGGGTGATGGCTTGTTTGTTCCGGTACTGAGCAAACAGGGCTTCCCTGTGGAGATGAGCTGCCTTGTGACAGTGTGGGACACCACAGCTCTCAGCCTGGGCCTAGTCAGTGCTGAGGCCTTCTGAACAACAGGCCTGATTGCAGCCTTAGTCTGGACTAATGGAAACATCACATACAGTCTGCTGCCTACACATACAGTGCTATAGAAATAATAACTGTGACTGTAGTGGCTAACACATGTTAATGTGCTTTAAGTTGCATCTATGTCATTTTTATTTTGGGAAAATACACTATATGGACACAAGTATTGGGACACACATCTTAATAATTTAATTCAGGTGTTTCATTCAGACCCATTGCCACAGGTGTATGAAAGCACCCAGCCATGTAGTCAGGTTTACACACATTTGTGAAAGAATGGGCCACTCTGAAGATTCAGCTCAGTAAATTCAAGCATGGTACTGTAATTGCTTCCCTGCTAGATATTCCATTGTCAAATGTAAGTGGTATTATTGCGAAGTGAAGGCGTCTATGAATAATAGAAGCTCAGCCATGAAGTGGCAGACCATGTAAAGTAACAGAACAGGGTTACAGAGTGCTGAGAGACATAGTACATAAAAATTGCCAACACTCTGTTGACTCAACGACTGCAGAGTTCCAAACTTCCTCTGGCATTAACTCCAGCACAAAACTGTGCACTGGAAGCTTTATGGAATTGGCTTCTGTGATCGAGCAGCTGCATGCAAGCCTCACATATCCAAGTGCAATACCAAGCATTGGAGTGATGTACAGCACACCGTCACATGTTCTGCAAAGTGACGACTTACGCTTCTCTGTCAGGCAGTCTGATGGATGAGTCTGAGTTTGGCAGATGCCAGGAAAACGTTACCTGCCTGACTGCATTGTGACAACTGTAAAGTTTGGTGGAGGAGGGATCCTGGTATGGGGCTGTTTTTCCAATGAACGGAACTCTTAATGCTTCAGCGTACCAAAGCATTTTGGACATTTCTATGCTTCCAACTTAGTGGGTACAGTTTGAGGAAGCCAGCCCTTTTCTGTTCCACCACGCATGGCCCATAAAAACATGGTTGAGTCTGACATGGAAGAGCTTGATTGAGCCCTGACTTCAATCTAACATCTAACACCATTGAGAAAAACTAGAACTGAGATTGCCTGTACTGAAAAAGCAGTAAAAAGATGGATCGGCTGATGTACTCTTAGTTGATTGTATTATGACAGAAATTAGAGAAAACCAGAATACGAGTGGAAATTTAAAGTTAAACCACATCCACATACTCAGACCCATTAAATAGCATAATTTAGTTTTCAACATTTTATTTATGATGTACAAAATGAAGACTGGACATAACTTGCATAATAAAGGGACCATAATAATGAAAACAACATACATTTTCTGTATCCTGTCCTATTCAGGGTGACGGGCCATTGCAGGACACATACCATTTACTCACTCCTGCACACCTATGGGTAATGTGGTAAGTCCAATTAGCCTCAGCACAGTTTTGGACTGGGGGGGGGGGGGGTAGAAGCCAAATCACCTGGAGAAAACAACACAGGGAGAAAGTGCAAACTCTATACACAGGTAGAGACTTGAATGCTGGTCCTAGAGGAGTGAGGCAACAGTGCTACCCACTGTACCACCATGCCACCCCACACAGCAACAAAAATAATAATAATAATAATAATAATTCATAGCAACATATGTAACCATTAAATGACTGATATATCCAGCCTTTTCCAGTCCACTCAATGTGTCTCCAAGGGCCTCCTTTACATTAATGCCTGAGTTCCAGGTTCCTGGATAGAGAAGGAGCTAGTTAAACCTTCTTTTCCAGGCCACAGACAGCATAATGTTTCAATGCCTGGAAGAAGTTCTGGTCCCTCAAACCATAGATCAATGAGCTCAGGCAACGCGGCGCTATCACAAACATTATGAAATTCACAAAATGGATATAGACGTAGATCACCACGCTGATCTTTAGCACAGCCATGTCCACGAAAGGCGTAAGTAGCTGTATGAGGCAA
>JABFEA020000015.1:436254-448868 GCA_019775915.2 Cyphomyrus plagiostoma | reverse complement strand
TCCTCTTTGTCTTGCTTTGTGTCACACACACACACACGTGCACACACGCACACACGCGCACACACGCACGCACACACGCACACACACACACGTACACACACACACACACATGCCCACACACACACACACGCACGCATGCACACACACACGCACACACAACTCACACACACAAACACACTCACACACACACACACAAGTTGTTCTTCCTATTTAAATGGGGAACGTCCATTCATTTCCATGCGAAAAACCATAATCCCAATCAGGACACCCTTAACCCCTACCCGTCCCTAACCTTAACCATAAGTAACCAACCCAAATACAAGACTTTTGGCTTTTTTATTTTTTTGATTGCATTCACAGATTTTTATAAAATTGAGGTTATCCAAATGGGAACCTCAAAAACATGTCCCCAAAAGTTGGGAAATTTCAGGTTTTACTACACTTTGGGGACATTTTGGTCCTCAAATGTGATCCATGCAAACTCACACACACACGGATGCACTAACACACCGAATTGTGCGTATTTTAATACATAAGATGAGTAGTCATATATAAATATTTAGCTGGGTGTCTGCATCACTGATGGGGGATCTGCTAATTTCCTCAACATGCACGCAGTGTCTTTTCAGGCATGCTGCCTCTGTGGCACTGTGCTGTGACTCTTTGAGCGTGAAATGTCACAGCGGCACCTGCCCTGCATGGGGCTTATCTGAATGCAGCACGGGCCACCATTATTCTAAAGTTTGTATACATAGGAAAGATTTTATAAATCACAGCAGCTATTCTTTTACAGGCTTGCTTAAGGAAATTAAGGCAAATTTGCTGAGTTTTGGGCATAATAGACTGTAAAAGTGAATCACAGCAGGTCAATGTATTTTGATGTCTGCATCGTATATTTATTGGGCTTTAATCTTTGCATGCAGGAAAGCAAGGCAGTAACGATACAGACTTGTACTCTTTGGAAATTTCTCTGAATCACTCATATCTGCGTGTGGGGTTATCAGAGGTGAGGTCACGGTCACACCAGAAAACGGCAAAATGACCTACGAGGGAGGTGGCCACATTCATTCTCAGTGAATTGGGTTTCTGCAGCAGCATGGGATTGTGGTGTGGTTTAAATCCACCCCCCCCCCATCACGGCGAGCCGGACTGGGGAGCCTCTCTTGCCTTAACTTCGGTGTCCCCCCGTATTCTGATCCCTTCAGGGGTCCCTGAAAGGTCAAATTCCAGCTTCCTCACATGCTACTTGGAATCAAAAGAAAGTTGGTTACGGACCCTTCGAAAGCAGACCCACAGGGGCCGGCATAGGGGGCCGCAGGGGGCCGGAAGGGGGTGCAGGTGCCCTGTATGCGTGGAGCAGAGCGACGGCTCCTACCTTTGCCCGACATCGGGGCCTCACGCTCATCGTCTGGGCTGGGGAACGCTCTGTCCCGCCGAGCGGAACCAGACCCACTCTTTCTCTGCCTGTGTTACATTTCTCTCTCTTCCTCGCATGGGAAAGCATCCATCAGTCCTCATCTCGACTTTGCTGCTTCGGGAAGTGGAGGGCAATTAGATTAATCGCGACTGTGTGGCGCCAGCTGTATTGAGTTTGCCGAAATGGCGGTGTGGGGTGGGGAGGGGGGATGGCTAAAAGGGAGCCCTTTTTGAGAGGGTGAAATGAATTATTATGGAATAAAGACTTCCAATCCGACGTCATCCCCCCAACAGCGTGGCTGCTCAGAACATCTGCTCATGTTCAGGAGAGCATTCTGAGAAGGCAGCACCAGCGTTAGCCCCAAGTCTAGCATGATTTTCATTCACCGCTCTCTGTGAGGGCCCTCACTTTCCCCAGCAGGTGTGCAGTGAGAGTGCACCACTTCACCCCACACTGGAAGTTCATCCGAAAGGTCCCTCCGACAGGGTATGGTCTCCACCATGTGCTGAAGCTTTCTTCTTGTCTGACACTGTTTCATTGTGATCGTTAAGATGATCAAAGTACAAAGCTAATGCAGATCAGGGAATGAAACCACACGCAAGCTCCCCAATCGGACTCACCGGGGATCTACTCTGAGACATCTTGCTCCACATATCTTTATACCGTGATGGCTTTTTCACAGCCTTATCACACAGGCAAGTGTTCAGATCATTCTACTTCTAACGTCCATGAGGTTATCGTTGAGCACTACGCTGTTGAGAGGTGGCCGAGCTGCTGGGGGGGGGGGGTATTCCCCCATTTTGATGAGATCCACATGGCAGTGCATTGGAGATCTTTAATCATTACCTTGTCCATGATGGGGGGGGAGGGGGGGGTTGAGGACCTGGGGTAGGGTTTGACATTATCCATCATGGTGATCAATGCACTGGTGTTAGCTGGAATGGTCTGGGAGGCAGCTGGTGCAAAGCCACATCACTAGGGGTCTTGGGCCCATCACAAATGACAGACACCCAACAAGGATGCTTCTTCTCTTGTTTTGGGCACCAGCATGATGGATCATGGAGAATATGAGCTTGTCGAATCAGCATGCATTTGTCGTTTGCCTTGTTATGGGTCCATGAACATCAATCGGTAGACAAAGTTCAGGTTCTATGCACGTCTGAGTCGTCGTTCTCACCATCGGGAGCAGCCTGCTCTACCCAAAGCTTTCCTCGCCATCACAGTGACCTGTTTGTCACTTGTTAGAGTTATCGGGGAATTCTGCCGTTTGCAATTTAAGAATTAGGCTTGATTTAACCGGGGCTTGTGGTTCACAGTTCAGGGATTTGGAAGGGTTTAGCCAGCCCAAGAAGAGTATTTTCAGAGGTTCCTTTTCCGGAGAGGTTAAGCGCTTGTGAAACTGAATTTTGTGATGGTAAAGTGGATTGCTGCGATCGCACAATATCCTGCTGTGCTGTTCCACTGGGCTTGTGGGTTGAGGCCAAGCCGTGATGAAAGCTGCACTGAGTTGTAGCGTTTAGCTCATTTAATAAACAGCTCCTGCAATTCCAGGCCGCGCCGCTGGAACCTTTGGATAATAGTTAATTTGATTTTCTTGTCATAATGTGCTACGATACCCTAAGAATACTTGTGTAATGTCCTTTTAATGAATATTTTAACATCCCCAAGAGCCAAGACCTTGTAGCTCAGAGGGAGATGCCCAGTGCAGCTTGTCACGATCCAGCGATTTTTGCAGATCTCACAATTTTTGTCCCCGAGTGAAGTGTCCCCTCCATAGTTTCTCCCCAAGAGAACCTCTCATGGGTAATGAAGCAGCCTGACTCGGGCTAGAAGAGGAAAGGAAATCGATATTCCCCTCATAAGTGTTTAGGAATTATGATGGTGTCATTTTTGTTATTCACAAAGATGATGTTCCTGACAAACCAGCATCTTTCTGGGCTTCTGTAAACTCTGCGTTGATGTTCGGAGGTGTTCGTGTGGCATTGCTGGGGCCGTGTAACACCTCATGTGGTCCCAGTGATGAAACAACCCCCCCCTCTTCCCATTCTGAGAGCATCCTGCTGAGATGAGTGTACGTCGCCACTCCTGACGCTGTGGCTCGTGTAGGCAGGATATCGCCTACATCCTTGCGTGGAATGCCTGGAGGTCAGTCGGCTGCATCAGAGGGAGACTCTCTGGCTTTGATTTCCAAAGGCACGGGCTTTTTGTCTTTACTTACAGATCAATATTTAATTGAACCCTACCACCATATGGGCTTCTTGTTGATTTTCCATTAGTCTTCCTGCTGTTTAAACACAAACACTTCTTCTCATCTCCCGAAGGTTCATTCTGAAGGTCTTGGTAGCACGTGCTAATGAGCTAGCCTCCGCTAGCCCCTTGGAATCCTGAGCCTCACTGCACCGTCGCTCTCGTCGCCCGGTTCTCAGTTGTTCTGTCCTGGCTGCCTCTGCCGCCATTCTCCTGGGTCACACCTGACAGCTCATTATGTCGAGTGTAATGAAGATAGCTCGCTGAAATTAGGGTCTTGTCTTTATTGTCTCTATTCCCTGTGAAGTTTACCGCCGCCATTCGTTCGGCGGTTCATTAACCATGTTCCCTGCCACGTCTTTGCGTTGGCGACAGTTCAATCGCCCTCTAGAGGCCGAATGGAGAAGACGCTCATCTGTGCCAGGAGCACTAATTGGACCGTTGTGCGCCGGCCTGATTCACACGACCTCGCCTCCTCTGCTTGTTAACAGGAGTGACACTGCCAGTGGTGTGGAGTTCCCACTTTCAGCAGAAACTCTGTAAATGCATTTCAATCAGGCAAGCCTAGACAACATTTGCGTCCTCAACATACATAATCAAACCTGTGGTATTTACAGATCCTTTTTACTTTGCACTCTATTGAACAAAACTGCAAATAAAATGCCATTAAAGGCACATAAAACTGTATCCTTCTGTACTACTGATTGCTGATGTTAAACTCCTTAAATAAGTTCTTCCAGTAGTATACAGCAAGTCCTGGACTCCTGTAAAATTCACACGGTGTCAAAGTGCTCATCCCACGCGTTTTGTATCCTTTTACCTGAAACCCTCATGCCCTGTAGTTTTCTGTATACGTGCACAGAATTTATATGGAGGAAGTGATGTCGAAGGCCATGTGCAGTCACGGCATGGATGGCGTATTTATTGCGCAACAAACTAGGTGGTTACAGTTTATGATCGCAGTAAAACCTCAGAAAGTGCAGGTCTGCAGTGCTGCCTACAAACACAGACCTGCAGAAGGTGGGTGTTTATGGCGAAAAAGGGTCCTCTTTACGTGACAGTGAGTGCTATCGATCCCAGAGTGCTATTTACTCCTGATCGATACATTCTGGGAATGGGGGAGGGAGGGGGCGGAGCTGGCAGGGCCGAATTTGACTGGCTGCCGGCAAAAGTGACGGGATGTTGGCCACATGACAGGATGGCCAAGGGTTTGATCGCGAATAAGGATGTCAGGAGAATAGCATGGATCTTTTTCCTAATACTATATTGTGTGACTATTGTGTGAGGGACACAGTAAAACGAAACAAAAAAAAATAACAGCCCTGCGGTATCTGCCCTCCTCTGCTTGGTGTCTGCTTTTCATGGCTCTATGCCATGGATGCAGGGGATTCACTTAACTAATTATGTTTTCTGCACTTAGTTCATCTGAAGTGCTCTTTCCAATCACCAGAGCTTACGAGTGTTATTTTGCCGTTTGGAAATTAAAAACTGCAAGCGAATGCAAATGAGGTCCACAAGTGGCCATCAGCCGGATACAGCTGTGATTCTGCTCTGATCGCTAATTGTAGTGTCTCATTTTTTTGGTTGTTTCGTGCAAACCAGTGTTTTCACACCTGACTTTCTCTAAGATGATGTTACCAAAGATTTCTGTGGGTTCTGACCAGCTTCTTCAGTGAAGTGTTTTATTAAGACCTTATTTGTCCTGTGTTTACGTGCTGACAGACACTGGGTCCGTCTGTTCTTTTTACCTGTTTTTAAATGGGTTTCAAATATCCTACCGTCACATGCTGTGTGTGAATAAACAGAATTATTATCAAATAGCAGTTTTTACTCCACAGGCAGAAAGGGATCCCTGCACCATTCCTAAGCTGAATTGTACCTTCTGGTATAGAGAAGGACAGGAGGCATTCTCACTGTCCCTGCATTTATTCACAAACCCACAGACCTCAAACTGTCCCAGTGGCTTTAAGGAACTGGTCAGGGTTCCTTCTCCCCATGTCGCCATCTTCTCTGTGTACTGTACCTCTACAGGGAGAACCACAGCCGCTCCATAGGTGGGAACCATTGTCGGTCTGTGAACGAGGCCCTCTGTGGAAGACCACAGCAGGTCTGTGGACAGATCCAGACTCGCACATATCACAGGGAAATGCCCCCTTCTTTCAGCTGTTCTAATGCACTGCGGTGGGACAGTGGCTGAAGCCATCAGCCCCCGATGAACTTTCTGCTCTTTTAGGGATCCCAGAATGCACTGCGGGTACACCTCTTCTCACATTCAGCTAGGCTATAATTAAGCACTTATTTTCCCTGAACGGAAGTGACTGTCAATTAGGACCAGAAAGCAACACACTTGTGAAACAGGCTAGAGAGCAGTGATGCGTTATTACTGTAAACGAGTAACGGGCAATACAGCTACTTACTTTGAGAGCAGCAATTAGAGCTCTTTCTGGAGAGCTCGTGTCGCTCTGATTTTTCAGGGAATTGAACGGTTTAGCAGCTCCTGCCTCCCCACCCCACGAAAACACCACACAAAGCACAGACTGCGATCAATCAGTCTCTCTATTCTTCCTCAATGAGGCACAGTTAACTAATGGCTTGGCTCTTTAAGAATGGGAGTGGCTAAGGCGTGACCCTTTAATTGTGGGCGTGGTTAAAGGGGGACTCGACCGATTGGTTGATTGAAGTGACACAAGTGTCACAGCCGCACCCAGGTGCTGCTTTGTTTTCCAGCACAAGCAGGGCCTTTAAGCCCAGTCTTCAATACAGGAACCTCTTCCACTTGTTTACCTGCCCCCTCCCCCTTATCTGCCCTTTGCAGTCTTCCCTTGGCTCCCTCCTCCTGTACTTGCACATGGACACTTGTATTTTGATGTTCTGTATTAAGCAATGGGGGGCGGAGGCATGAAGCATGAAGCAATAAACTGAGCTAATTTGGAGTCTTAAGGTGACAGGGTCTGGAAACCCTGTCCTGCCTGATGTCCTTTTATTTCCCACCCCCTTTAATGGTTGCCAGGCATTACATGTATATCAGAACCTTCTGGCCTGGGTGGGCCTGCCAGCACCATGTCTGGGCAAGGAGGGACATCTAAGAAGGGTTGTTGGAGGCTGGTTCTATGGCACCTTGTGGTGTCCTTAGAATGGAGAGGGGAAGCTCACTTAGGCGGTGGCTTCTGGGTAATTTCTCAGTCCTTAGCACCGTGCCCCTGTCTCTCCCGTATATGCTTGAGTGGGGTAGCTTCTTGGTCTCCGGCAGCTTTGGCCACCTGATGGATGTTGCTGCTGTTGTCCATGGTGGGGGCCGCCTGTCACTCTGTTGTCATGCCTCGCTCCCACCGCTGCTTAGTGTCATGGATGGACCTGGAGAGCAAGATGGCTCCTCCCCCAAGCTCACTGTGGGTTGGAAGGTCCCAGAAGGTCTGGAGTTTGAGTCCAGGGCAGCATTGTCCAATGAGACATAACAGAAACTCTCTGCGTTCCACATCCAGGAAACAAACACAAACAAACAAACATTGAATGTCTCAGATACAAAGTGATTTCTTTTGAGTTTGAAACATGCAGATTTTTCTCATGTTCTCTGTTCATTTTGAGGTTATACATGAAACATTTACCAGAAAGACCACAATCTGCCTAAACCCTTTGACCCACACGCTGCCCTCCGAAGCATTTGGATCCTGACCTGCATGCTGTGCTATCTGGCCAGGCTTGAATGCAGGCTGGTGCCATTAGCTTTATGCATGAAAGCTGTGCCCTTGACACTGGTGGGATTCAAACCCACACGTCTGAGGGGACTATAGCCTTAATCCAGCACGTTAGACGGCTCAGCCATACGACCCCACTCATCCTTTTGCGTGTCCTTGAATGAGAGCTGCTGTTTTGTCACTCTTGTCGTCGTCGTAAACTCAATAGCTACAGAGAGATGTCCATCCTTCTCTTTGGAGACTTTTCTGTCCTTCTGGAGAGGATCATCCACAGTCAAACCACCAGGCCCATGCACTCTGAAAATTTTGAGTGATACAATTAGTTTGGAGAACGTCCAAGTGTCAGTCAGCACAGTGGTGGAGGTCGGGTCAGATTCGTGACACAGCGGCATCCAAGGGGCCACCGTCGTCACGGAAACAAAAACCAGTATGTTTTTGTTCATCAAAAAAAATGAAAATAATAATCAGTAGGAACAGCACCCTGGTCCATGGCTGGACCACGAGGCCCCTGGAGGTTACCCGCGGTCCTCTTCCTACTTTGGATGACTGTGGTCCCCAGGTAACCATGGCAACTTGGCAGGCTTAGGAATTTGGGGGGGGTGGGGGTGGAATGAAAAAAAAAAGGAAAAATATGGTGTGCTTGTTTTGATTTTCCGTGCTGCTCGCAGTTGCACCAGTCTGCCAGTTGCAGTGCTACGCCATGGCCTGTAGGCGGCATCATGCGCAGAGAAGGCAGGGATGGGTGTGGTGATAGTCTCCCCCTGTCGCCGTTGTTTTCGGGATCATCTGTCGGCTTGGTGGGTGGTGCTCCAGCTCAGCTCATCGTTATCGCCTCTCCCGCCTTTGACTTGAGTTTGCATGTTTTCCTGCGAGTTTCCTCTGCCTGCCGTTCAGCTCCAGCTCACTAAACAGGCTGAAAGCTGTTTTGCTGAAGTATGGAGCTCATAGCTGAACTGTACTCGCATGGCGCTATCAGCTGATCTGGCAAAGGCAGAGTCTTTTGTGGCCTGTAACGGGGACTGTGAGCCCTTGTTATGATTTTGACTGCATCCTTCAACTCGCATACAAACATCATTTAAATTAAAGTCCCCACAGTCTAGCTGCAGGGCGACTCAGGCTGGGCGACTGTGCTGCCATCAGCGTGTTTTCTGTAATCGGATCGGGCAGGTCAGTGTTTGCGGCCCCCCTCCAGACTGTTTGTGTCTCTGAGTTATGGAGGATCTTCCCCGGAGGAATCAAACGGCCGAGGCCAACGCCAGCCGACTCGCTCCCCCAGGCCGTTGGGGGGAGCCGCTCCGGCTGGCCGCGCTTCTGTCGGGCGCCAGTTGTGTAGGCGGGCATAGGATGGCACTCTGGGCACCGCGGAGAGTCAGATGGAAGGGTGTTGGGGGAATGGGGTGCTTTCAAGTCCATCCAAACCCTTTCTCCATCTTCCCTGCTGTGCTGCGAGTGCCCCGCGGCCCCCGCCGAGCGCATCTCCGTGGAAACGCGCCAGAATGTCAGACCGATCCCAAGAGGCAGGGAACGCTCCGACAGGCGGCTCAACGGCGAATCAGCCGGCGCCCACAGGAGCAGAGCGAGGCTCTGAGAAGCTCGCCGGTGCCAGGGCTTGTAGAAATGCCATCTCTCTGATGACGGGCTAGATTTGGAGTGCATGACGGGGGGGGGCAGCAAGAAGCTGTTGTGTTATGCTTGGATTTTCTCATTTTTTCCATAACATGTGGGCCACAGCTTTCCTGGCAGGGGGCAACGGATTTATTTGGCATTTAATTGGAGTGTTGCGATCATCGGCGGGATGGGGGGGGGGGGGGTGAAGACAGGGGCTATGAAGCAGACGTGAGAGCGAGGGAGGGATAGATTGATCCTCTGGATGAATTACCAGAATCATGGCCGAGTGCCAGGCCCCTGCCGGTCAGGGCGTCTGCCACGGCAAAGCGAGCACATGCCGACTTCCGCCTGGCTCTGCCCATAGCTCTGCCTTCTACATATGTGGGGGAGCATCTTCCATAATGGTGTGCTCACTGCGGACCCAAACTGTCTCACCGCAGGTCATCTGACCACCGCGCTTTGCCTGACTGCTGTGGGCAGCTCGGGGCACCGGGGCTGAGGCTGGCAGTCCATAGGCCAGGTCCCATTCGGTGGCCGGCCTTCTTGGCAGGGCAAGGACTCCCGCAAAGGGCACAGATGGTCACCGCCGTCAGTGAGTCCCCGTCTGCGGCGGCCGTCTGCAGCTCCGCCAACCCCCCCCCCGTTGCCTTTAAAGGGCCCGATATGTGTCCCACAAACCATAACCAGCGCACGAGTTTCCTGGTCTTCTACGCTGCACCACGGAGGATAAACTCAGGAAGTGCATATTTTATCTCTCTCAGGTTCTTAGGTTCTGTTTTGAATGAGCACACTGTCATTAACCTACCTGCTACACATACGGGAGGGCAGTTAGAAAACCTTGAAGTCCTTTCCCCTCAGTCAGGCATTGTTACTGCGTCCTGCCTTTGTGGATGCATACCAATTACGTTTCTTCATTTTTATGTTAATGTGCTGCTACATTCATACAGCCATTCACCCCTGTACTCAGTGGGCCTTTTTTTTGATTGATAATCCAGCTGATCGCTTCATTTCTGCAAGCGTTTTGGTCCCTGGTCGTGTTGTGGTGCACTGAGCAGTCAGAAGCAGATCTGACATTCTTTCTCACTTTAGGAAGTGCTTCCAGGATCACGCCAGCGGACTACACCCGGCCCGCTCTCCCCAGCCGGCAATCACTGCGCAGCCGGTGCCATCAAGCCGCCAGGCAGAGGCTCACCTTTGCTCTGCCCTGTGTTATGGGGGTGGGGGGGGCAGTATCATCTGAGTCCCTGTCCCTCCATGCACAGGCTGGTCGTCAGCTTCACCTGGGGTCTCCTGTCAGATGGCTTTGCTCATACAGACAGTTCCCATCATATGTATAAATATCAGAATCATCATGATTGGACAACGACGACGGTCTTTATTTTTGTAAGTGAACCGCCCCCGCCCCCCCCAGTTAACTTTATGTAGCAACTAGCCTGTTTCAACAAAAATCCATTTGGCTGCATATATGGTTATTGATTTACGCAACCAATCAAAGTTTTTGCACACCACAGGTTTTTACCACTTATCCATTCGTTTCATAAACTGCAGTTTTATTTTAAGCGTTGAGTGAACAACTATAAATGACATATAAATCAAATAAATCAATTTCCTTTATACCATAGAAAGAGTTTGTAACAGTGCATGTCTGTCATCCATTTAACTGGATGTGTGCTGATGACATAGTCAAATTCTAGGCTGTCCTTTAACTTTAAATGCACTAGTTACCTGTTTCACCCCATGAAACAGAGCAGTATGTAATGTCCCTTGTAGAAAGGCCTCAAATTTTCACTGCAGCTATAACTTCTAGAGGAGGTTACTTTGATGAATCAAAGATATGACACTTTCTTGCTAATAAAGGTACTCAAATGGCGACCATACTGGAAATTTGTTTCTTAGCAAAGAATATCAAGTGTATTTCTAGTAATTGTTAAGTGAGTAACACGCAAATGTAAAAAAAATTCAGTGTGTGCAAAAACCTTTGACTGGTGGTGTAGATCAGGAGAAGAACACGCCCCTTTTAGCCCACATGCAGTGTCATTGGTCTAGTTCTAAGGAAAGACACGCCCCCTTTATAAACCCTACAGGGCGATTGGTTATGGAGTTTGACGCACCCCTCTGCCACTGCCTCAGGTCCATGGTTGGTGCTCAGAAGCAGGTGTGTAGTCGATAGATAGGAGCAATGGATATTGTGACCCTCTTTAAAGGCAGCTGCAAGTATACAACCCCCCACGACAAACACTGAAGAGTGTTTCCCCAATCAGGCCCGGTGTATTTGCTAAAGGTTAGCCTTCGCTAACTGAGTGCACCCGCGTGCCTGAGAGTCAGGGCTTTGAACCTCCTTCGCATCACAGACCTTTCCCGTCCCTCTTCAGTCTCCCCTGTGCGCCATAAAGCCAGCAGGCTAGGATTCATCAGCTCCGACTGCGTTCGAGGTCACGGCGTCCTGTAGGCCTCCTGAAATGGGAGGTGGCCTTTTATGCCCAGGAAGGCAGGCAGGGAGGGTTTCACACGGTGGAGCCGTCCCTGGACAGTCCTTGGGGTCATGCTCACTGTGTGCAGGATATTATTACAATGATGATTACGCTCATTATTCAGAAGCTCCCTGGCACATTAATCCGCCGCAGAATACGTACTTTACAATTTAATTACAATTTCTATGTGTTCCCGTCTTCCCGACAATGACCTCGTATGAAGGTTAAGCAGCCAGTCCTGGGTTTTGAACTTTTTGATCTACAGCCTCATCGCTGCAAAGGGCAAAGCGCAAACATAAACAGGGCGCACGTTTGCTTGCTGGGATTGAACGTCATGGCGACGCAAGGGGGTTCGATCCGGAGTCTGTACGGCCGCTTCCTTTGTTTCGGTCCCCCTGAAGATGGACGTTGCATCGGCTGTAGTTAAAGGGCGTCATAGACATCAGCGGGAAGCTCTGATATTCTTGTGTGGTGTGAGACCCTGTTTTCCGGGTGTCGTCACGCTTCAGAATTAATAGCTTTGTGAAATCAGTCTCGTCGCTCTGTGTGGAACTCGAGACGATTGTGAAACCATGGCGACAAGGCATGTCTGAACGGCATACGGCTGGGGCCGTTTGTGAGCACCGCAAGCTAATATTCGATGGCAGCCATGGGGAATGCGAGCGAGTGCAGAGGGACAAGCGGTGCCGAGCCGTCTTCAGAGGAAGAGCGGGACGTCACCAAGGTGCTCGGAAATTAACCTTGTCACCAGGTGCTGCATTCGTTTGGCCCTGGAATCGCTGCAGGAACCTGGTGAGTGTCGAAGGCTCGGCGGAGTCCGTCTGGCTGCTCCCCACCATCGTTTGGTGGCCGGATGCCTCGATAGGCTGCGGGCACAGTGGCGTTGGACCAGGTCGCACATCCACAGACCATGCCACGCCATGCCATGGCCGAGTTTTGGGCTTTTAGGCGGCGTGGCGTGAAGGTAGAGATTAGCGAGCGTGGACCATAGTGTGTTGGAGAAGGTAAATGTCAGTATTTACCCCGCTGGCCAGCCACCTGACCATCTGCCTAGCGGGTCGGGGGTGGGGGGGGGGCCGTTTTTAAATTAGCAGGGGGCCAACGGGAACACCAGGATGTCCGGGAAAGGAAAATGACCTTTGGGAAAGATTCCAAAAATAGTGGAGAGTGTTTGTG
>JABFEA020000015.1:424305-436154 GCA_019775915.2 Cyphomyrus plagiostoma | reverse complement strand
CCCCCCCCCCCCCCCCCCCCCCCCCCCCCCCCCCCCCCCCCCCCCCCCCCCCCCCCCCCCCCCCCCCCCCCTGGTCTCATGAGCTGGGGGCCAAGGTGACCACCTGGAGTGCCAGGTAAGTGACTGACCTTGTGCTCAGATTCCAAAAATTCTTCTCAGTTGTTTGTGTGTCTCAAAGAGGAGCAAGATGGAATCATTCCAATGCATCTGTATTTATACTTGTGCAAATGCCGAATGAAGGATCATTTCACCACAAGAAGCAAAGGACTCATCTCCTATGCTTGTGCAATATGGGGGGCACAGGCGGTATTTCTGTGGGCAGTAACCCCCCCGCCGGCAGCAAGACTGCTCTGTACAGTAATTAGTTCTGCAACTTTTTCCCCTACGTTTACTAGTTTGCAGAAAACATCAGATTGTGCATGAAGTCAATATCCCTGCGAGTGACACTTTTGGGGGGGCTGTGTGATATTTACAAGCAAGACGGGCGACGTCAGCATGGCGATGGGCACAGTAATGCCCCCCATCCTGCTCTCGCACCCCTGCACCGCCGTTTTCATGACACCGCGGTTTATACATGAATCTGCTGCTGTTCTGGCCATGGCAGAGTGTGGGGGGGGGATGCTTGGGCTTACAGAAGTTATTTGGGGCGAGGAAATGAACTGCATAGATGTGATTTTTGATTTATCTTATGTAATCAATGTGTGCGGTTAATGTAATTCCCTGTTTCCGGTTGCTTTCTGCGTCCGTGGGCATGTGTGTCTGCATGAGACGTAATAGCTTCATTCCCACTCTGGCTTTAAAGCCTCTCCGCTCTGATGTCATCTGTCCCAAAAGGGGGTGCAGTGTGCGTAAGAGACCCCCCCCACCAGTGACTGGTAATGCAGGAGAAAGGTTGGGCTGGTTCTCTTGTGCCAGTGCATGATTTCCTGTTGTCATCGTGGGAAGATTTGCCCCTGCAATGCTTTTTGGGGTTTTAACTCTCCCCAGATGCTGGCTCCCCCAGGGAAAGGCACTCGAATCTCGTTTATCCTGCTCTGTGTTCACCGCGGTGTGCCGCATGGGCAAATACTCTGATGTGTAAAGCTGTCAATTAATATTTAATCATTTCACTCTTTAAATACAACATTTGTTTTTGAATATTAATATCATTGTCTCTATTGTAATAAATGACCACTGGTTCAAGGTTTAGAAAAGTATGTGCAATAAATATACGCGTAACAAAAAATGAATGCAAAAAGAGAAGAGGAATACAGAATTTTGTGCTGTAGTGTAACAGACAGCGCCACCTGATGACAGGCAGTAGAAGCACACGCACACTGTCTCGTTTAGTGGATTACATGGGTCAGTATCGGTGAATGCCTTTACTTTTGGTACAGTCGCCTACCCGGAACACTGAGAGGTCCATCTGTACTTGGTTGAGCTGTAGATACGACACTGATTAATAAAGACGAGCAGCTCTTTGTTCAGTCTGACATGCTGCAGAATGACATCGGGAAAGAGCAATAGAGACACAATCTGCCACATATATTATCACCGACAAACTAGGAAGCAATTTATATGTACGAGCACTCTGTGAAAGTTAAACACGTGAAGTAGCATTTGTTCCAGATATAATTATTAAGCCGTACAGTCATTTTTCCACAGGAAGTTTGTGTAATCCATCTTTGCTTGTTTCTTTTCTAATATATTAGATTTTGGTAGTAAATGTAGCTTTGATGCTGTTTGCCGAGAAAGGTTCATATCTAATTCATCTGATCTTTTTCAGTATTTTGTCTCTCGAGTGAGACCACTTATGATAAATTATGCATAATGTATCTCTGTCTGCCGTCTGGCTGGGCAAAGAAATTATACTCATATAAACTCACAAACAGCCGGCGTGCCCTGGGCTGTGGGGAGGCAGGTTCGCAGCTTATTGGGTTGGTGCAGGACACGGGGTCTGTACGCACTTTGGCGGGTGTGGTGACACGAGGGAGCTGCTTGTGCAAGTTGCAGTTGAGCTTGGTGCAGGAGCTGATCTGTGGCTCAGGGGGTTAGGTTGCTGGTTCAGATCTCAGAGACAACAGAGTGACTTCTTCATAGTGCTCCAGAGCAAGGCCCTAACCCCCCAGTTGCCCCAGGGACGGTCTGACCCTGCTTTCTCAACAATAAATATACATCACTTCGGATTTGGATAGTCTGGTACATAGAAACAGCAGTGGCCTTATACTCCTTGGCTTAGAATAAATTGAAAAGGCTTTGTGAGGCTGAATATTGTTTGAATCTTTGGATTTTGAAAAGCTGTGTAGCTCTAATGTAACTCTAATAATGTATCATTATCATTATTATCATATCTATACTGGCTGCTTCCGTATGAAAGTCGCCGACTCCTATTTTTGAAGGTGCATGAGTATTTGCAGATCAGTATTAGTGCTAAAGGCTGGACATTTTTGACTGCTGCTTAGAATTTTATTTGACCTTGAACGCAGAGGTCAGCGGTTAGCGGTCTGTCAGAAACAGAGTTCTGACAGTTCAAACAGTCAGAAACAGCTGCAGTAAGATGCAGTGAGTTCGCTGCAATGTGCAGCTCCTGAAAACAGCCTGAGGCTGTATGTGAGCTTTAAAACCTGTGGTGGGGTGGGGTGCGGTGGGGGGATGGGGGCGGAGGGGAGGGGCAGCACTTTTGTAGGAATGAGTGTCCCGGTCTAACTACACTGCAGGATGAAACAGTCAACATGCAAACTTTGTGCATAACTGAAACAAATTAAATGCAAGCATTCATGCTACAGGGTTTGGTCATCTAACGACATCTAACGAAAGCCTTGGGCTTTCCCTGATTTAACCCCCAAGCGCCCCGCCCCCCCCCCGTCCCTTGGGGGCATGGAAGCACAAGGGTTGAAGGACAGGAGGAATCTATGACAGGGAATTTTTTAAACAGCTTATGTTTCCTTAGAGTGAGTGACAATAAAATCATTGGGAGGTGTCCTTTCATCCACCGCCGCCATTGCGTTAAAGAAGTCAATTCCGATTGCATCACACAGGGTTTGTTTTTCTTTTTATTAAACCTCTTTTTTCTTTTGCTTTGTAATTCCTTTTTTTCAGCTAGGGGGAGAAGAAGGTGTTCTATGTGCATAAATTGAACTCAGTGGCCTATGTTGCATCACTAATGGAGACCTGAGTTTCCGGAAGCTTCTGTTTGCTGCAGGGGACACCGAGAGAGTCCCGAGTCCCAGGTGATCCTCAGCGAGGGGAATGTGCCCCGTGTCAGAGCTGGGCCCTGCACAGCCCATTTCAGTGTATTTGCCTGTGTAAGTGGATGACTCAGCATTTTATTGTGTTCAGAATAAGACAGATTTCTAAACCCATTCGATATTTTCAGGCTTTATCTGAAAGATGCTGAGCTGCGTTTCCGTGTCCTGTGAAAACACAGCTCTCCAACATATACATCACAAACAGCAAGCCTGTCTCTCACTAGTTTCATCACGATGCTGTCAAGTCACGTGACCGGCCTGAGCCAATCAAATCGGGCTGCGTTTCTAGGCGATTCGGTTTTCCTGCAGACATGACGGAATAGTTAGCAACTTGTTTGTTAGCTTAAGCCTGCTGAGAGTTTGTTTACACTTATTGTCCTTAATTGTTTGCATCTGGCAGTGTTTCCTGAGAGAGAACTTGGCTTGTGAGTGATGATCATTAGTTCTAGCCTGTTTAATGTTATCACTGGTCTGCTTTGACTCTGCGCCTTTGAAGGGGAGCTGAACTGAGCTTTCCACTGGAAAAAGTTAAAGCTTTTGATGTTTCCACAGACTCACATTTGTATGGGATAACGAAGGGAGGCGGTTTGGGTCACAGAAGTGGTTTTGAAATGTGTAGAGTAACTCACCCGGTATGAATTCAGGGACAAGCTGATTAACCTAAAGGTTCAACGTGGAGGTCAGGCTTGAGGAAACAGTAAAAGAATCCTGTAGGTCGTTGGATCTTTATAGTTGACTTATGTGGATGCAGGATGTATGGATAGAGCTGGGAGGAACCAGGACTCAAAAATGTAGCTTAGAAGAACTGGGATTCAGGCAGGAAGCTTGGCGGAACTGGGATTCTGACTTGGATCTTAGTAGAACACGAATTCATACATGGGTCTTAGCAGAACCAGGATTTAAACATGGATGTTGGTGGCACAAGGCCCCAGTGTGGAGCTTGGTGAAGGCAGAACTACTCCAGCCAGGTGCTGGTGTCCCATCCAAGAGAGGAATGCCATCACCCATCCTGTGGGCTTCACCGCATTGTGACCGCGGCGCAGGTTCCTGCTTCATTGCATTGCGACCGCGGTGCAGGTTCTTGCTTCATCACATCAGAGGGCATGCCAGTGCGGCTGGTGAAGATGCACCATGCAAATCAGGCAGAAGGGCTGGGGAGGAGGGACTGCAGGTGTAAATCCCCAGCAAAGGGTAGAAGGGTAGAGGATCTGGGAGAAGCATGGATGGGAAAAACCGCGCAAAGTGGCTGCAGCGAGGTGGGCTTTGAGCCTGGGTATTCGTGCACGGCTCCACTTAGCAGATGCTTATCCAAAGATAACCTAGTAGAATCATCTGTTCTGACGCCATTCCAATTGTACCCCTCTTTCACGTTGTGGGCGGTAAACGATGTTCCTGATGTTAATGCTAATGTCGATGCTAAAAAGCGGGTGAATCACACGTCATCCCTGTGAAAATCTCTCAGCGCTCGGTTTTACGAGAAGTGTGATGGAATTCAATTCTTGGCCTGATGTCGTTCATGATTTAAATAATGCCTTTTGGGGGAAACATCTAATGCTTGGCAGATGTTCTGCTGGTGGTACATAGATGGAAGTTAAGCCTGTCTATTGGATCTCCTCAGGAATGGGCACTGAGCACCTTCTGGCTCACCAGCACTGGCCTACTTGTTTCTGGCATATTCTGAAGGTGGAGGATAGGCTTTGGGGGTATCACAGTACTATGGTATACTATGGTACTTTCATCAAGTCAACCCCACCCCCTGCAGCCTGTTGTTTTAGAACATACCATTGAAATACCAAATACCTCAGTATGATGTGATATGTCAGTGTGAGAAAATAGTGCCCAAGCCTAGTGGAGCATTGACACAGGAATTAGTGAAGGTTGCTCTTTGCAGAGGGTTGGTAATGTGACCTGGAGTAGGCTGCTTCCGTTCCTGCCCTTCAGTGCCGCCTGGCCCTGGGGGGGGGGGGGCAGCATTAACCCCACCTCCAGATGAAGAGCTCTGAGGAGCTCGGCCTGTTTGATTGTGCCGCTGCAGATCGCATCAGAGAGACAGATTTTAATCCCGCCCAGGCCGCGCTGGCAGTCTGCTGCCCGCGTGGTAATGAGGCGGTTTATCGTGGGCGACAGCGGGTAGCGGGGGTGGTCCAGTGCTGTGCCAGGCCCAGCACCGTTCCCGGGGAGCCCCCGTGCATCGAGCCGCCAACTTCTCAAAACAAAAGCTCTGCTTCTGTCCCCCTTGCAGGTCTTCAAGAGGAAGGTATTGGAGCTGGGCGACAAGCTCTTGCCCGCCTTCAACACGCCTACAGGCATCCCACGTGGGGTCATCAACCTGGGCAGGTGAGTTGCAGCCTCGTCCGCATGCCACCCCCGCCACCCTTCACCACCATGTTCCAGCACAACTGCCTGGCTACATTTTTGACCCTACATCCTCGTGAGTAAAAGCGCTAATTGGCGATTTGTGTCCTGGGGGGTCAGGTTGGCGGCGGTGGGTATGCGGATCGGGGTAAAGCAGCTGCCGTTCACTGCTTTTCAGTTTCTCTTGCTGTGCTTTCACTCGCGTTGGCACCCCCGCCACCCACCTGCTCCCAATTAGCCCGCCAGCTCATTCGGACAGCTGCCGGCAAATTTAATTAACCGACTGCAGAAATGATTCCAGTTTGATAGGTAACGAGGGTCTGTGATCCAGATGGGCCAGAACCACCGTGGCAGTAACAAAGAAAAATCCATTGCCTGTGCATCCCACCAGATCCACACTGTCGGAATATCACACACACACACACACACACACACACATACATATATATACACTCTCTCTCACTTACTCATGCAAACATTCCCCCTCACAATCACATATACAAACATGCTGGGTAAGAAATTTCATCCCATGTGGTCAGAAGTCTATTTATTCCCACCCCCTCCCCAACCATCGAGACCAGGCAGTTTCTGAGATCTCCTCACCACCTTTCTCTACCCAGAATGCAATGCATGTTCTTTGGGCTGCGAGCATTGGCTGTGATTTTAGCTGCCTGACCCCCCATAATGGGCTCGTCTGCTCTGGTTAGTGAAGTCAGTCAGGAACTAAGTAGAGGCGATTCCAGAATTTTTCAGGGTGGTGGGCATAATTCATATGTAGGGACCAACCTTCTCAGTAGCCAATGATATACTTTGAATCAGTGAGTGTCAGGGGAGGCACTCTGGAGAGGACATCGGCTGTGGCACCCTCCATGGAGATGGAGATCCAAGCTTCTCTTTGGCCCGGCTTCATGGTGATCAACTGACTGTGTTCTCCACCCGGTATACGATAGTCCAGTCTTGGCATCTTTTGCATTGCTTAGTGATGCGGCGGCGGTGCTGTGCTTAGAACTGCGCCTCTTTCCAGCACGTGTCCCCATGTCCTCAGTCCACAGGACACGTATCTGGCAGCCAGCCTTGGCTGTGGGATCCCGCTCCGTTACCTTCTAGAGGGTTGCCTTTCCGCTCGGTTCAGTCCAGATTGTTTTGAGCTGCATCGCTGGGCCGGCGGTTGTCTACTGACTGAGCTGGTGATGAGTTCTGGATGTTATCGGCGACATTATTCTGAATGTCACAGAACGGGTGACCTTGACCACCTTCCCCAATGGTGCAGGCGAGCTTGTGACCTTTTCTTGGAGGTCCTCTTCCTTCAGCCCCCACCTCTCTGTCTATACTTCAATGCGTAACATCCCCTTTTTCCTGTCCTTCCATGGCACTCAGTGTTTCCTCTGCCTGTGGATAGATGGGGGTAGGGGGGGTGATTAAGGCTACAATGGTGGAGGTGGGTGGAGCCCTTGCTCTGCTGCTGATTGATTTCCCCGCTGTACTCATGCGTGTCGCTTTGACTTGGGCTGCTAATCACGAGCTCGTCTCTAATGCATGTCGGGGCTTTTCTGTGTGCGTTTGCCGGTCTGGAAATGTTTCTCTGCCCCTTAATGCCATATTTGAATCAGATTCATGTTCCACCCTCCAGGAAAACTGGAGACATAGACTTAGCTGAAGATGACAATTGTAATTCCGGGGAAATCGGGGAGGCTGGTCCCTCTGGTGCTTTTTCCCAATAATTAGCAAGTAGGCATTTTTAATTGTGAGGACCGTCAAGTGACATTTACCAGGTTTGGCCCAGCCAAAGCACTGACAGTTGAGGCAAAGCTTGGCCAGACAGACCAAGGTAATGTTGAGAAATGAATCGCTGTGGAAAGAAGAAGATCAGTGTCAGCTATCGAAGTGGGGGGTCCTGCCAGAAGCTTAGCAGGAGGTTGGATGGCAAGCTCCAGGGCACCGAGGGCTTCACGTGTAAATGTGACACCCCTGTCCCATCTTGACTCTGTTCCAGCGGCACCAGTTGGAGTTGGGGTTGGGCCTCTGCAGGCAGCAGCATCCTGGCTGAGTTCGGAACCTTGCACCTGGAGTTCGTCCACCTATCCGAGCTCACGGGCAACCCTGTCTTCACCGAGAAGGTGAGTCATCCCATAATTCATCAGACACTTCCTGGAAGTTATGGAGGAGGCTGTGAAAGTTATCAGCGAGACAATTTCTTTGCCGAACGTCATTTTGTGCAGATGAAACTGGCTCAGTCTGAAATCCTTGTTTTCTTTTAATGCCTCGCTTTCGATGTTGCATTGTTTCATCTACACAAAATACTTTGCTGTCACATCTACTGAGGGCTGTAATATTTATCTCCAGGAGGCCCAAAAGAGAAAAATGTTCAAGAAGGGCTTTCTCATGCCTGCGCCTTTCTTTTTACTTTAGGTGATGAACATCCGGAAGCTTCTGAACAAAATTGAGAAGCCACGTGGACTCTACCCAAACTTCCTGAGTCCAGTCACCGGCAACTGGGTTCAACGTGAGTATGGAGACGCTGGGATACCAGCGACTGCCATTGCTGATGTACCGACTGAAAACAGAATGGTCTAACATGGCCTTCCATTCTGGTTGCTGAATCCTTGAATCCTAGCGATTCCCAAACGTTCGATATCCACGGACTGGTTCACATCATGCAAAAATGTCGCTGGCTGGTGCTGGCAGTGGATCAAAGAGCGAGCCAGATTTAATAACATACCGTGTGTGTGTGTGTGTGTGCGTGTTGGGGGGGGGGTGCTCTTTACCATCCCAACACATAATTTATGCAAAATAAATTTAAATTTAAAAAACGTTTTCCCCGCATTTCAGAAGGTTTAACTTAATTTTTGGATATTAACCAACCCTTCCCTAAAACCCCTAGTGTTCTGCAGACCGCCAGACCTATCGACAGCATCCACGCATGGCTACTCTGACGATTCCCCGCACTAGCAGACACCTACCTTGCTGGCCTCAGCTGGGATCGCAGCCCCTGCGGCCTGTTTCGCCTCAATGCAGTGCGATGGGCATCCAAGCAAATCACAGAGCCGGCGTTAAGACCCAGTTTCTCCCATCTGCGAGAGCGGTCCCACTTGCCAGCTCATTTAATGCTGCACCATAGTTACTGGGGAGACGGCCACGGATTGGACAGAGCCAAAACATGGTGGGGGGGGATCTGGCAAGGCTAAAATCCCCACAGAGACCTCCGGTTTAATGCTCATTGGAACTGAAAGTCCTTGTCTCTCATCCGTTCGATTTGACTCCGTCTCGCATGTTGTTGCTCCCGAAAATGAATCGTCTCGTATTCTCCAATGCGAGAAGCTTTTTGGACCAGTGACAGCTATTCAGCTTAATTGCTGGCCCGAAAAGGGATGAGCGATAAAAGGTTGAGTCTTATCGGCCAAATGCCTCGGGGATGAGGGAAGACCTGCCCAGATCTCATTGTGAAGGTCAAGTTGACGTCCAGCAGATAACCTTTTGTGGGCAGTTTTTTTTTTTTTTTTTTGGGGGGAGGAGGGAGTCTCCCAGCATGCAGCCAGCATTTTAATCTGGGCAGAATGGCCATGTGAGAGAAGCACGCCCACCTCTTTTGCAGATGTTAAGGTCTCAGATGAACCATAATTTTCTGTACCGAGAGATCTCGTCTTCTGCTGGCCTCAACTCTGCAGGCCTGAGTCGTAAAGAGCTGAACCTTAAAAATACTGAATTGGTAACCCACAACCCCCCCAGCCATTAGCACCACCCATAAATGATGGATGGATGGATGGATGGTCGTGTTGTGTTGTGCTAAATCTCAGTGTTGCCCTTCTGCATATGCCAGGTTCAGGCATCTGAATTCCCCTTCCGCAGATCACGTGTCTGTCGGCGGGCTTGGGGACAGCTTCTACGAATACCTCATCAAGTCATACCTGATGTCGGACAAGCAGGATGGGGAGGCCAAGAAGATGTATTACAGTGCGCTGGAGGTACGACCCGTGGGCTGCTTTTTGGGGCGAGGGGCAGGAAGGTGGTAAGACCTGTACCGTGGGGGGGGGGGGGGGCAGGTAGGGTGTGGTATGTGGGAGGGCACATGTGATGAGGTGAGCTGCAGCGTCAGGTGCCTGGATCTGATGGTCCCTCTGGTCATGTGATCTGTGACCTTGACCGACCCTTGATTTGATCACTCAGCCACAGAGCGGCAGGCAGAATGAGTAGGGGGCGGTAAAAACAAATAAAGCAGGCTATTATAGCCATAAAGGGGCAGCCTAGTGTGTTAGGTCCTTGGGGGGGCCATCACTAGGCAAGCCTTGGGCGTGAATGATTCCATTGTGCTGGAAGGGAGTCTCCGTGTTTCACTGCTTGTTATGTATCCAGCTGGAAGCATGGAATCATAAGGAAGGAAATCATCTGTTTCTCAGAGCCATCCTAGAAATAATTAGCCCAGGATCATCCGGCCCGTTCCGCCCAACACTTGCTGCCCTGGTGCAAAAGCAAATTCTAATGAAGATACTGTATGAGGCAACATATTATTTTCAATTATTTCACTCTATAATTAGCGCAAACAGGTTTTAATTAGGCGTGTGTGTTCCAGCCCTTGAGGAATGTAATGGTCCTATAATAAAATGAATTAATAATAAGAGAGAGATTCTGATCTCTTAAAAAAGCCAGAGGGCTCACTCTGCCTGGCTGCAAAGTTTGGTCACTTTTTGACCTCTCTCTCCCTCGATCTCTGTTCAGCTTTCATCCACCTTCCTCTCTCTCTCCATCTCCCTCCATCTCTGTTCATCTCCCTCCACCTCCTTCTATCCCCCTCCACCTACATCCATCACCCCCACAGTCTCGGACAAGGGCACTCAACTGGCGTCCCGTGATTCACACCTGTACCAAAATACAATTTAATCCAGACCCAGTGAAATCCATCCTGCAGCCGCCCCCCATTCCAGAATGTTTTTTCAGGTGCAGTGGGCCTTGGCTTTGTGTTGCTGATGGAATTTGGAACTTTGGTGGAAAATAATTGAGCACCACTGTTGTGCGATTTTGGGTAGCACCCCCCCCACTCATTTGAAGTGTTGGCAGTAGGGAGCCGGGGGGGTGGGGGATGCTCTGTCTCCAAGGAGGGGCACACCGGAGGTGCGAGCAAATGGCCTGAATATGCAGATTTGTCGCATTTCTGCCAGCTTCCTCTGCGTTTACTCTCCCAAATGCTCACTTTGAAGCACCGCGAAGAGAACGACCCGTGTGATCAAGAAAATTTATAGCGGCACACACACCCGCGTTTCCTCAGGCATGTTTCGCCATGCACAGTGGGCGGCGGAGGGTGCTGTCCCTTTCAGGTAGGGGGCAGTGCTCCAGAAAGTCTGAGCTCTTGTGTCCCTGGCCCACAGGCCATAGAATCCAACCTGGTGCAGAAATCCCCCGGGGGCCTGACCTACCTGGCGGAATGGAGGGGTGGCATCCTGGACCATAAAATGGGCCACCTGGCCTGCTTCTCCGGCGGCATGGTGGCGATCGGCGCCGACGACGGGCGGCCCGAGAAGAGGCAGCACTACCTGGACCTGGCTGCCGAAATTACCCACACTTGCCATGAGTCCTACAAGCGCTCAGGTCAGTGGGCGGGGCAAACATGTGTCACATGGTTAGCGGGTGGCGTCTCTAACAGCTCAGTGGATGAGGCAGGTGTGCATCACATGGTAAACGTCACATGGTTGGCAGCCCCCATCTCCCGCGGTAACTGCTCGCGGTGTGTGATTCTCCTTATCGGCCTCCTTTGAGACGCCACATGCTGTATTTTTTAGAGTGACCAAACATTGAGGAAGCGCCGCTCACAGTGCCTTGAGTGGTCGGTGCATCGCGCCACGTGGACAGCCGAGATCAAAACCAGCGCGGCTGTAACCGCGGCAAGCCTGCCGGCATGCGGCTTTGATCTCGTCATACCACCTCAGCTCGCTTCCCGGCCGCGGCTCTGCTCTGCTGGAGGTCATGTGACGCACTGCATTCTAGCTTCCGCCTGCACTTACCTTTGATCTGGCGGCCGTTTCACTTCTTGGCCGATAACTATCCGTGTTTTACTGAGGGGGGTGGAGGGGTAGCAATGGGGTGAGATGGGGATGGGAGGGAAAAAGGGTGCCAGTAAGCTGCTTGGCATGTCCAGATATTGGACCAGTGGCACAGATCTCGTTATCGGTCTCAGAGTTGCCATGGCAAGAAGGAGCCAAGAAAGAAGCATCTGTTTGCATATTGGGGGTTGGGGGGGACACCCGGGTTTGCCCTGCTTACGCACTGCTGGTTTAC
>JABFEA020000015.1:331473-356470 GCA_019775915.2 Cyphomyrus plagiostoma | reverse complement strand
CCCCCCCCCCCCCCCCCCCCCCCCCCCCCCCCCCCCCCCCCCCCCCCCCCCCAAGATAATTAGTGAATTATTAAAAGGACTGAGCCCTAATATTTTTCACTTTAATGTGAAGGCTCCATTGGAAATATAATCTTTATTGGACAGCATAAAATATGACTATACTGTCAGACTTTTCATTAGTCATTAAAAAAGTGTTTTTTTAGTGGTGTGGAATAATCTATGGCATATGTGTGTGTGTGTGTGTGTGTGTGTGTATGTGTGTGTGTGTGTGTGTTTGTGTAAGTGTATGTATGTGTATGTATGTATTCTGGTGACCAACTAAGGACATAATGGCATGACTGACTTTGCTATTGGACATTTGATATTTTGAAAGAAAACAGTGCCTTGTGAGGTTGGTGTGGAGAGATGGGCTAATCTCAGATGGGCTAAATTTAGACCCCTGCTCCACTCTAAGATGCCAAACTCCCAGTGCCAGTCAATAGGACCGATTCTTCTACTGAAACAGCTGGGGATATAGGGACTTGTTAGGCCTCAGAGCACCTATTCTTCCAAGGGGAAGCACTCTTCGAAATGTGCAGGGTCTCCTTCAGTCTTTCTGTCCTACTAAACTCAGTTTTTCTGCTGGAATGTCAGAACTGACAGACCCTCTTCCCGTTGCTCATGGCACTGAGATAATCCACTCACTCAGCTCGATCTGGCCCCTCTTCAGGTTGTTCGATTGCACAAGTGCTCCAGTTTGGAAACCCGTACTTTGAGTCCAGAAACTTCCGCAATATCCTTCGCTGGAACCCAACAAACAGTACCGATGAACCCATTCTCTACAGCGTTCAGTACAATATGTGAGTACCTGCAATAACAATGTTTTCCCTTTGTATTCATACAGTTATCTTTCATTATAAAAGCGAATTGCAGTTTTTACCCATGTGCACAATAGCATTGCTCTTGGAAGTTGGACTTGCTCATGTTTTTGAATGAGATCTCTCCTGGAAGCCTAAGAAACACCACATTATATAAGATCTCAGGCCTCTTGCCAGGGGGCAGGAACTCGAGCCCCTGGGCTGGTACAGGACACACTCTAGACCCACCTTGCGGAGGGGGCTAAAGGTAAAATTTACCACATGGTCCAGGTTGTATTTCCACCGGCTGAGTAATTGTACCTCTGCTACATCATTAATTCCCGACCAGCCCACAACCATGACATTATCACTGGAAATTCTCCAGATACTTTTGATTAGCCACCGTGGCTCTGCCAGGCCGGACCCCTGATGTGGGATACCGCGGCCGGCAAACTGTGGGGTTTCCTCTTCAGGATCCCGTGGTGCCGGATGCTATTATGTAATCATCTTAGTAACACTTTTACTTATTGGGGCACAAATAAGTATGGCTGTTTCTTTGGCATTAATTAACCGCAAACTAAGTCTTAGTTACATTCTGATCACGTATATATTCATCAATAATGAATTGTGATGCATGTTTTGTCTTGAGCAGTTATATTTGTTACTATATATGTCAGTTCTGTAATGGAACTACTGAACGGGCAAGTCATGAAAAACACAAGTTATACTCTCATGTAAATTCATCATTAATGAATCATGATGCATCTTTCATCCCAAGCAGTTACTATTTGTTACTATATTTCTGTAAATCTTTGTGAACTACTTATGAAGTACTGAAGGAACAAGTAATGAATAACGCAAGTTAAATAGTGATCTCATGTTTGTTCATGATCAATGAATGGTGATGCATCTTTTATCTCAAGTAGTGGCTACATTTGTTCATGATTTGTGCTTGAGTTTTTATTTCAGTAGTAACTGAGATATTACTAAGCAGTTGTGCCCCATTGTGTGAAGTGTTGCCAGATCTTCTGCTCATTGGAGGAGCCCAGCTGTAAGTAAGTAAATAAATAAATCAATAAAATCCAGTGATAAGCTGTGACCTCACAAAGTCTGTCGTCCAGTCAAGGGCGTCGCATGCGGCAGTTTTCTTTACCATCAGTCATCCCCACCGTAGAGTAAAGGGTAATAAAATGTCTCTGAGAAACCTTTTCAAAATAGACAGCTGTATTATTAATTATCTTGAGCTGCGGGATAAAGGCAGTGCCTCAGACTGAGGTGCTGACGGAATTGGGCTAATTCTGCTTATCATTTGCTGTGACTTGTCAGAGGCCAAATCTTGACATGTTACGCCAAATATCGCCAAAGTGTTTGAGTGCTTGTATAAGACTCCACGGTACTCATATGCACTGGCATGATAGATAACGGTTGTTTTTTTACCATTTGTTGGGGTAATGTGATAATATGTCATAACCAAGTAGAAAACAGATCTACTCCAGAGATACAGCCATCTGAAGGAACTGCCAGCAACAAAATGACTTCCTCTCCACAGACTGCTGCACCTTGGGGTCTTCGCAGGATCTGGTGTGGATCTAGAAAAGGCGCAATTAGACCAGCAGGGGGCTCTGAACGTGTGTCATTATTTAGTAATGTACATCCCTTATTAGATCACACAAGAAAAAGGCTTTTGGCTTCAGAGTAGCTGTGTCCATGGAAACAAGTATTGTATTTAGATGTGCCAGGGTGACATCACCAAATTTAGTTTCATGTCTCATTTTTTAAAAATTGTGAGAGGGGTTAGTTGGCTGTTTATCTCAGTTTTTTTGCTGAGTTCAAGGTTTTTTGGGCATATTTCTAATTAAAGGTAGTTGAAAGGACCAAATCACTCAAACATGTTGTACTTTAGCTCAGGGCTGATCCATCTGACATAAAAGTTGATCCAGTAAAAGGGTCTCTGAGACCCAGCAGCCTCAGAGCAGGAGGAGGGGGACACCCTGCATGGGTCAGTCACACTCACACACGCCAAAGACGATTCAGAGACACCACCTAATCGCATGTTTCTGTACTGCGGGCGGAAACAGGATGCCACAGAACATAGAAACTCAGACAGATATGGGGGTGGGGGGTAACACCAAAGAATGGGAGGCGAGAAACAAAATACAATGAAGGTACTTTGGGCCACGGCTACATGAGCCACAAGTGTGCTCATCATTTGAAATAAGTATCCTTCCTTCCCTTTAAACACTTTATTTCTTGCTCACTTGTCATGAATTGATCCCGTCTGAACTTCAATGCATTCTCCAGACTCTTTTGCGCCTGGGGGTCAAAACGGTAATGTAATCCATTTAAAGTGATCAGAAGGATTTTCATATCCAGGGTGATTAAGGTCCTCGTTGAAACAATTAGTGCTGCGTCGCCACACCATTTGCATTTTGTTACCAAGCAGCCTGGGCGGCTGAAAGCTGCGTTGAGCCTGAAGTCCAACCTGGCTGACGCGCGTGACCCCATCTGCACCTCTATCAGCACCGTATTCTGTTGCCCGCGAGACCTTGCCTTCTGTTATCTCACATGCTCGAATAACCACCAGGATTTAACCAGCCCGGCCCGCAGCGATGGTCTTTGTCTTTCGCTGGCTTGCGTTCCGCTGTGACGTGGCGTTTAATGTGTAGGGTTTGTTTCTACAAAAAGCTGCTTCTGTGATTCTTTCTTCTGTCCATTTATGTGTTTGTTTGTTTTCCATGTCCACGCTATCGCTCCTTGGCCAAAGAATAAAGACGTTTTGTTGGGTCCGTGAGCGGCTGTGGAACGTGGGAGCTGCCCATAATGCAGGGATGTTTCTCTGGCCATGTGGGAGATAACAGAGCCATCCCTCCACCCAGCTTGCCGATTCACTTTGCAGGCTTGTCCACCAGACATGAAATATCACTCTTGCCTTGCTTCTTCCACGAGCTTACGGTGCCCCACAATACTGGGCACGTTTCATTCACGAGTGCGAGATCGATGTCACAGGTCTGCCCGTTAATGGTCACACGTGGTGTGGTTTTTGTCATTCTCAACGCACGGGACAGTGGCGGTGAAAATAAGCTGTGACAGTAAGCGTTGCACCCAGCCAGGACCAGACCTCTGCGATTCCTTAATCATGTCCGTCATGCGTCTGACCTCAGGGAATCAGAGCTCGGAGATAGTGAGACGCCATCCCAGTCCTCCGTGTGGACGGGACTGCTGCAGAATCGAATCTTTTAGACAGCAGACAACTAATTACCTGCCTGTGCCCTTTATGAACACAGCAGGAAGTGTTTTGTGTAGTCCTGCCACTTTCGAGGGATATAACTACGTTCTAAGGATCTGTAAGTTATGCCCATCACAGGATTTTAACACGGGGTATATGCTGCTCGGAATTCATCGTCATTAACATGGAACTGTTTGCGTCTCCTCTGTCATTCTGCAGCTACGGTAATGAGTGGAAGGAGAAGCAGGAATGTCAAAACATTACAGCGCCATCATGTGACCTGACGGCCGAGACGACCGATATCACGGAGCTGTACCATGGGAGAGTCGCAGCCAATGGGGGCAAGCCAGTGCTCTCCCCTCGTTTCTGTCCAATGAGAGACAGTAAGAGTGTCCCATCAGACTCCTTCCTGCGAATTAGCCTTAACATAAATATCATGTTGGGGGGGGGTGATTCAGCTTATCATAGAAGCAGCCATTTTTGATGTTAAGCAAAGGTTTTCTGTATTTTCAAACCCAACACATTTCAGTCTTTGGCTTTGCCTTCCGTACCTCTGCAGCCATTCTGGGGTGTCCCGAGGTCTCCGTCTCACCTGTGATGAAATCAGTGACCTTGACCATGAAGCTCCCAGTGGGTCCAGACAACAGAGCCTCACTGGAGGAGCTGCAGAGGGAACACAGAGAAGTCATAATCTCTTACACTGTCAAGCTGACCCCGGCCGAACAGGTATCAACCAAGAGGGAGTCAAAGTCTGTCTTCATGTGAGAGTCACAATAGGAGTCAAAGTATGTCTTAATTAACGTGGAAGTCAGACTAAAGAGTCAAGGTCTGTCTTAGTGTGGGAGTCAGAGTATGCCTTAATGTGGGAGTCAGAGTAAGAGTCAAAGTGTGCTTTACTGTGTGAGTATTCCACTATAGACTTCCAGTATTGACTATATTATGACTCACAACCCTTGTTGAACAGTTTCCATTAAAAAGCCTTGGTGCTGTTGAGAAGGTCACTGTGATCCCCAACAGCGTTTCTCCACCCAGCCCTCGGGAACCCCCAGACAGTCCACACTGGTTCCCTCCCAGGTCCCAGTGCACCTGCTCTAAAAAAATCAAGAATGAGACCAAACACCAAGTGCTTGGTACAAATATATTGGGAGTTAGGAGGGAGCAAAAGTGAGATCAGACTGCAGGTTCCCGAGACATTACCATCCGTCACTGATATGTTGAGGAATCATAACGTCTGGCACTCTACTGGATTATCAGATTATTGCCACTGTTATCAGTACAATTTTTTCCGGGCTCCATTGTAACTTTTGTGCTAGAGGGTGGTGGCATTCAAGAGTACCTCACTGTGTACTTAAAAGAAGCCAAATATGATTTTTTTTTTTTCCATGCAGTTGCCATGTCACAAAATCTTAGACCCGCAGAAACATCTCTACACCAATGTAAGTACATGACCAAATTACCAATATAATACATCTTAGGTTTACCCATAAGATGGTCTGCGCTTGGCATATTTCAATGCGATATGGGGATGTACATAAACCTCAGCTTTGTACCATCTGGCTGAACCAAAGACTTCAGATGGCAGTGAAGTGACAGTGCAAGGCCTGAAACCCAACACGGAGTATTGCGGACTGGCCACCTACACAGTGGAATACAACCACAAAAGGCGATCCAGTGACCCTACCGTCTTCAACGTGAAAACCCACACAGGTACTGCGGGCCTGTGCCGGGAGCATTTAATGTGACAATGCAGGCGGAAGTTGTAGAATATCCTGTGAAAGTTTAATAAAGCTGTTGGACAGTACTATGAGGAAATACGTTTCGAGACTGATTCTCTCATAGAAAGAGAAACTTCTCCTTAGAATGAAAAAATATATATCTGTGAAACAGATAAAATGTAAATACTATAAAACAATTGTTTAAGCAACTGGGGCTGGCATCACAGTCACAGTTGAATGCGCAATACAAGTTCCGTTAAACTGAATATAATGTCCAGATCTTTGCATAATCACGTCCAAGTGAAAGAGACTCCGTCTTGCATGAGATAACTCGACCTTGAGTTCCTGCTCCATGGGCGTGAGCTTCATTGCCGGAGGATGTTTAGGCTTCTTTCTTGACAGGTTTGACTGTGACCCAGCTTTCGGTGTACCTTGCAAAGCAAACACACGGCTGCTTGCACAAGACCCGCGCAGGTACGGCAGGGATGGTCACACAGCAGCCCGTAACATTAATCTTTTCATCTCTCCCCTTCTCCCACCAGGACCTATGCCTTTAAAACCCCTGTTTGTCACATCCGCCGTGATAGGGGTGCTGCTGATCATGGCCTTACTCACTACAACCGTCTGGCTGTACGTCAGCAGGAAAAGGCGGGTCCCCTATTCTCTGGTGAGAGACCGCCTGCCTGCACATGGGCTGGGCTGCCCCGAGCTCTGTCCTTATCACCTTCAGAGTCTCACGTTTCAAAGGAGGACGTGCTTCTCTGAGGCAGGCCTCCTCGCAGAGGGCGTCCCCGGCTTTGATTAGCAGAACGGGGCTTCATTAATGATATCGGAGTCCTGCTTTTAATGCATGTTTGATTTAATGAAGCGATGCAGTGGATTTGAAAGCTCGCCATGAGTTATCTAAATCTCCGTTACTTACATTCTCTGTGGTATTTACAAAGGAACTGGCACAAGAAAATATTAGAAACCAGGAATTAGCTCATCTTAATCCCTGTCGTTTGCATATTAATCTCATTTAATGTTGTCATTAATGCTTTTATTAAGGAAATGGGTTTAACGCATGTCAATATTTACACAGTATGAATGAGGATGATCTAAGCGGCCCACGATGCCTGATGTATCAGCGGATGTCCTGGTCCTTACTTGTGCCTTTTGTTACAGACGCTGACGAGAAACAAGCCTCAGCAATCATGCCAGCACTATTCCAAGGAGAACGTTTATATCAGCAGGCTTGAGTTCTGCACCGTCACCCCACACATCTCCATCGACCCCCATGGCCTGCAAGCGAAGGGACTAGTCAGCCGGGAGGAGTGTCACCCCCCGCAGCATTGCAATGATGCAGATCTTCCCTGCCATTCCTATGCTAACCAGCAGGGACTGCTGCAAAGCAGCATGGACAGTGCCCAGTCCTCCACACACTATAGCCTTGTGGCGGGGGTACAGTATGACAATAATAAAATTGAGTGGTTCCAACAGCCCGCCCCCGACACAGAGGCAGGGGGGGGGCACTTGCAGACGATTGCAACACCCACCTGCCCTGCCCTTTTCAACCCTGTTGGGGGGCCACTGATGCTGGAGCCTGAGCCAGGTCCCCTGGTGCTGCTCACCCAAAAGGGCCCCAACGGGCTACTTCAGCTCCCCGAGCTGTTTGCACTCTTGACGCCGGAGATACCTCCAGGAGACTTGGGCCCAGCCTCACACCCCTGCAGGGAGGGGGCCCCCATGCTGTCCTGCTTGATCATACAGGAGGATGAGGAGGGGCAGGACTCCATGCCGACGGAGGACCATGTTGTAAGGACGTACCTGCCCTCCCAGGCTAATCCCATGTTCTGTAGGTCACCCCTCAGCCCCCCTAATTCTCACCAAACCCATGACACCATGTTTGACACCATGTCAAACTCCCCAGCTTTGATTCTACCTCAGACTACGGCAATTTGCCCCTCTAGCTACATGCAGAACTGGATCCCAGGTGCACCCCCCCTAGCCACAGCCTCAGGGGAGACCCCGCACCGGGGGGCAGTGGACGATCAGCCTCGGCATGAGCAAGGGGGGGTCGGGACCTTCCTGGAAAAGTGGGAGGTGAAAATCGAGGGCTGACCTTCTCGCCCAGGAGTTGCTCTATCACATTCCAAGCAGAGAGAAACGGTCCGTGATCCCGGTCCCCGTGCGACAAATTCGGGACAAGACAGCAGGGCTGGTGACGACGCGGCCACCACCATTCCTGCGAGGCTTCTCTGCAACCATCACCTCTGCCGCTCGGCAAGGCCGCAGTCCGCGAAATGCACGCCACGTATATGAATGCACACAAGCATCCATGACACTGGGCGGCAGAGGGGACGCGCTGGGCTCTACCATTTTAAACCACGCAGCATGGCTTTGCATCGCTTGCTGGTGGCAGAAGTGATCCTTAATGCCACACCTGGTTTGTGCGTTTCTGTTTTTTGTTACGTGTGGCCCCGTGTGAGTAACTCGACGTATGAGCCTCACGCCGCAGATGAGATAAGAGACTCTTGTTTCTGGTAACCATGATGCAATAAAGATCTCTGGCAAACCGCACCAGTCATTTGCATCATTATGCATTCGGTGTGTGGAGCGCCACGGGCATTCAGGCCAGTCGCGCCAGGATCGCCTGTGTGTTCCATAGGGACGCTGAGGGTCTCGGGCCTCGGGAAATTCCCTGAAAAGGTAGGTTTGTATGTCAGCGAATGCGTCTTGTGAAACCGGAGCCGATGGTTTTGACGGGAGGTCATGCAGATTTAAGATGTTTCAGCCAAGCACTCTCTTCAGTACCAGCACCTCCAGGATCAGAACTCCTTTTAGTTGTACCCCACCCACTGCCCTACTTCAGATACACATATATTTTGCCCATAATGTCAGCAGCAGTCTGCCTCTTATCGTGACGTTCTGGCCACTGTACGTATTTCCCTTCTTATCTAGCAGAGCATGCTAGTGATCTGAGAGTCGTTGGTTTCAGTCCTGGTCTCAGCTGAGTCATTTAATCTTAGGCCCCTAAGCAAGGCCCTTAATCCCCCTTAGCCCTGGGAATACCTTTTTGGATGAAAGCCACTGCCAAATAAAAGAAATGGAAATTAATTCTGCACACTTCCTGGTTCACCTCGACAGCGGCGGACAGACATCTCGCGTAAACAATATGACCTCTGACCCCCTCAGCACCTGCTAACGCACCCCCCTTCCCTTCCGTGAGCTGCTTTGTGAGTTTGCAGCCTGCTCGGCAAAAATACTCAGCGGCTGGATGGACAGAGCGGGAGCGAGTGAGCAACCGGACGGTCGAATTCGGTAAAGCTTGGGCACGCACGCGGCAAGCGGTTGCTAGGTTACGCTCTGCCGAAGCGGCGGGTGAACTGGAGGTGAAAAAAGCAAGCTTCAGCGTGCCAATATCAAAAGCGTGCTTCTGCACATTTGTTGTCTGCCTTTGTGAGATTACTGGGGTTCGGCAGCTGAATCATTCAATCGTAATCAATTGTAAGACCTCTAATTACAACTTCCGAGCTGCATGTTTTTTTTTTTTTTTCATTTTTGGTGCTGCTGTCAGAAGCAGCTTCCACAACCTGTTTTCTGGAGAAATAAAAGGAGAAATTCATTAGGTGCACTAATGGAGTGGATTTAATTGCTAATTAGTAAGGAGAATCTGTATATTGTTGCGGTATCGCTGTACGCCTCAGACGTGAGACTTCATTGGAATTTAAATCTTTGTCCCTTTCCTGCACATCCCCCCGCCTGCCTTTTCCTGCCCTGGGAGATGACTTCCACCACATTCCCATTCAGGGCAATCAGCCCAGGGCCCAAAGGGAGATGGAGTTCCCTTTCCCACACGAGTCTCTGAGGATTAATCTCTATCACTCTCTTGATATCGCTCTCTTCCTCTGTTCCAGGCAGATGCTTTATTTCTAACTTATTCAGAAGGTGCTTTTTATTTAATGTTGTTTAAATAGGTCTCTTAACGTTTGTTTAGTTGACATCCAGGGACATTTCTCTGAAGCTCCCGTTGGGGTCTCATAATAAGCCGCCAGCAGTTAGACTGGCAGTCACTCGCGTGAATGGCAAGCCCACGTTTCGCGTTCGTCACGGGCAGGGTTACGTTTCTGAGACTGAGTGTCAAGCGCCATCTCTGACTCTCCCACTCGCCGTCAAGAGAGCTTCAGAGACCTCAACAGAGCGCTTTTAAAATCCCGCCGGTGAGTCAGTTCTTCACATGCGAGAAATGCTGTGTGCGGGAGAGAAGTGGAAGGTGAGGGCAGCGACAACAAGAAGATGAAGGTGAAATGTTATTATTAACACGGCACATTTACTTCTCACGGACTCATTTGGAAAAATGACACCTGACATAAGGAACAGGAACAATAGGCTAGTAAGAAATGCAGAACCTGGAGTGTCAGCATACCTGGCGGCTAGTGTTCCTGAACAGGACAGTTTGGAGCGAGATGTCACTAAAGCGCACATGGGGTGAAAGGGAAAGAGTAGAAGCCATGGAGATAAAACACGCTACACGCATCCAGCTGCCTCTCAGAAAAGATCAAATGCCCTCTGTAACACACAAAGATCCCCTGTTTATTTTTTTGTGGAAAAGGGGGCGCGCCCATCTCAGGAGTCACATGACCTTCTTCTGGGGTTTTAGTTGGATACACCCGTTCCTGGTTCCCTGCTGTGTGTTTCTCCCTCCTTTTTCACAGCTCAAGTGAACTCTAGTGATGCACACCGACATCCTAACCCAGCACGCCCACACCTTTCTGCGTCCACATTTCCCTCCTTTTTTTTCATGTTGTCTTTGCATTGGTTATACACCGTCACTCCCATCAGAGCCAGGCCCCCATCAGCCTGGAAAAGGACCCCTATCCCTGACAAAACAGGCAAGGGTCAGAAGCCATCGCCGGGTCTTAACCAGAAGCCCGAGTGGAGATCTAAAGTCGGGAGCCGAGGGTCGAGGAGCCGAGGGGGTCAGTAAGGAGATGCGGATGAACAAAGAAGGGGAGTCCACAGGGAGCCTGACGGGGGGAGGGTAGGAATGGAAGGGGGTTAGCCAGGAGGCACGGGAAGTTTAGGAAGGTCCAGTTGGACGGAACGTAACGTAACAAAGGGTTAAAGCGCCCAGTAGTGTCAGGCCAACAAAACCTCGCACTGCCCTGGCATCGGTGCGAGGCCTAAGTAGGAAGTTCTACTGATTATTCCTAAGTGGAGTCAGCTGCTGTTGTGGCCTCCTTGAGGTGGGCATGACAGCTTCTCTGTCGCGTACTGGTCTATCCAGTCCATCACCAGTCCATCACTATCCAGTCCAGTTCCACTGAAAGCAGGAATGAAAGCTCAAGCCATTGTTGTTGTGCCTGGATGGATTCCGAGGAAACTGTGATCAAGCACACCGGCATCCGTTAAGATTCGTTTTAAAGATTACTCAATGTACAAATTCGCAAGGCCTGACTAAGACAATTTGAATGTTTCAGAGAACATATATTGCAAGCCTGAGCATATCCAAACTTAAAGAGAACGCTGACCCAGCTGTAGATCAAGTGATGTAAGGAAACGATTTAAATGTGATTTTTTTTTTCCTTAGAGGGCTGCCCTCAAAGGCTGCACGAACTGAAAGGCTTCATCCGCGGATCTCGCTTTCTGCATGGCTTTCCTGCAAGATGGAAGCAGGAAGCCGTCAGCAGAGGCTACGATCGTCACACCTTTAACACGCCGACAGCTTTGAGGGAAGCGAGGAGGCATATCGGTTTCAGCCATTTCCCTCTGCGCCGTCGCCCTTATCTTGGCGGTAGGTGTCCTTTCATTATCCTCACCCGCTCCTTTTAAGATTAAGAGCCATATTAGCCCACTGCGCGGAATTCCTGCACAATTTACATTTTTCTTCGCGTATAAACTTGTGCTGTGATCCCTAGGTCCACCTTGAACATAGGCAGAACTTTCCCTGATGCCCCTGATCCTTTTTGGGGATCTGTGATGCTTACCTTACAAAGGGCCTATGATCCATATTTGCCGTCTGCACTGTGCCCCAAGGCCTCATGCCAGCAAGCGGTACCCAAGGACACCAACCCGTTATATGTCCCATTCATTTAGCACCCTCAGTAACAAAGAGTCAAAAACAACAATCAAATTCAAATAAAGACCCAACACACTTTTACACACTTGCATTCTTAACTTTGCTTAAGTGCATGCATGATTTAGTATTATAACTTTGTGTGGGCAGGTGATAAATTTATGTGATAATTATTGCAATGTCATGCAATTAAAGAACTGAATAACCAACCACATTTGAGTCTGACGGTAATTTGTAATGCTGTATTTCACGAGCAGAACTAAACCAGCCTAAGATAAAAGGAGTCTGTTGAGCCTTTTCATTGGAACAAATTAGCCTGTAAGGGATGTTACACCTACATCTGTGTTTAAGGGATCAACTTCCAAGGAAGCAGGGAGGCCTGCATAGAGTTAAAGTGACGTCCTGATGTTGTTTTCACCAGGTAGAAAATATCTGATGGAGCTGGTGGGAGGAATGTGGAGGGATGAGTCATCTTCTAGTCCTGTGAGTTGCTCTGATCATGACACAGTTGGCTCCTTTGGTATATTTTAAAGAAGGGGGGGGGGGGGGTAGAGATCAACCCATTTTGTCCCAGCAGCATGATTTGAGGATGCGAACTGAGCAGTGTGACAGAAAGGGAATCAGGATGTGCAAAGGACAGGTTCAGCTGGGTTGGGGTTTGAGCATCAGGGTCTGGGTCTTTGTTCTGGGGCAAACGACACCAGAACCCAGGCTTAGAACACTGGGAATAAGGTACAGAAATAAACACATGTGGTCTCGCTCACTTTGTCTTTGCTCTGGGACATCCAAGCTCCCCATGAGAGGAAAGATATTTTTATCTTTTCTAAATGTTTGTTTATGTGTTTTTTTTTCTACCTTGCCTTGAGATATGTTTATTGGGAAACCAAGGAAACAGCACTCGTTTCCAGTGTGAGGGGAGGGGGACAGTCAGCTGACCAGCCTGGCCAAGGTTGCCATGACAGCCCCACCCAGTCTTATCTCTCCCCTACTGGCTGCTCATTTTCCATCTTTCTACCTGAAAAAAAGTGACGGCAGGATTGTGTAAGGGGTGGGACCACAGGGGGCCTGGCCCCAGCTGAAAGCGAATGATACAGTTGGCCCCTGTATATAAATTATGGCCCCTCTTATGCCCCCACCTTACAAAAATCCTAGATTTGCCAGTTATGGTGATGATACATTTTTTATCATCTGTGTCCTGCCCCACCCAAGTCCCTGGTATCTCTTACCATGTCTTCAGTCTTTAAGAAGTGTGTTTTCCGGTGACTGCTCCCCACGGAAGGTCTTTGGCTGTTCTCACTGAGTCCCAGGAGCAACATGTGCATGCTTTCTGGGGGCTAGTAACCAGGGATGGCTGCCCTGCGGTTGCTACTCTCACATACAATAATAGGGACTGTAAAAAAACCCACCAGGGGATGGACTGAACTGCATTATTCTTAGCCTCTGTGTTTTTGTGCGTGGGGGTCGTACATAAGAGACATGGCCTGGCAACCCCCACTTCATTGTCTGCCTCATCCAAGGTCGCTGCTGTCTTGGGGACAGCTGTGGACAGAAAATAACCACCCCACCTGCCCCCACCCACACAGAACAGGAGGACAGCCTTTGGATGATTACCCAGAGCGTCTGCCCTGCAGGGGGGTGGCTCTCATGTATAACGATTCAGGACAACCAATCATGGCCGGCCGGGAACACAGTCAGGGATGGGGCCCCCGGTGTTTAGGATGGTGCCCATCCCCCATTAAGGGCGGCCCAGAGCACCTCATGGGGTCCGTCTTCCCGTCCGGAATTTAAATGCCCAATTTGTTTTATTTGTTTTTTTTTTCAGCTCGCCCCCCTCACGTCCCGCTCCCATGGTACAGTGATAATCTGCCGCATTGACTCCGGCCATCTGGAAAAGATCTCCTCACACTGCCTGTCTCTCACTCACTTGTTCTCACCCCCGCCCCCCAGATTAATTGCAGAGACTATAAAACTTCTGGGGGTATACTGTTTCTCCCAGGTCCAGCTCCAGTTGGTTCTGTACTGTTGGCTCACTTTGATCCCTTCTTCATGGGTCCAGTACCCCCTGGTCCAGCTCTATCTAAGTCAGAAGACATGATTCTCAATGTAAAACGCGAGTTAAAAACGGTAACTAAGAAAGAATCGAGTGTGTAGTACAGCAGTGTTTCCCAAAGCAGTCCTAGGGGCATACTGGACGGATCCACGTTTTTGTTTCATCCCAGTTCCCAGCACAACTGTAAGGTATTTACAGCTCCTTGGGTCAGGTGTTCGGGGAACTGGGATGAAACAAAAATGTGGATCTGTCCAGTATGCCCTGAGGACTGCTTTGGGAAACATTGATCTACAACATAGTGCTTGAGGTTGTTACATAAATACGAATATAGATAATAGTGAATTTCATCTGAAATAATGTCCATGTGTTGTTCTTGTTAAGACTCTTTTTTTAATTCCATCAGTCTTGATAAGTTTCCAACGTCTCTTCAAGACCTGAATGAGTAGGTTCTTCCCCTGCTGCTCTCCTTAGTCAGGTCTGTACTGTGCTATTTTGCACCATGCCCAAAGACCATCCATAAAACTGCATATAAGAGTACCCAGATAGGTTACACTGGCAGTCGGGGGGGGTTGGACACAGGGGTGGGGCCTGTTTTCTATATTTACCTTGAGAAAGAAGAGGTATTGTATGGGTCACATTCTTCTTTTGAAGGACACACTGTGCCAGGAAAGAAAGAGGGACAGAGAGAGAGAGAGACAGGGGGGGTCAGTGTCCTTCTCACTCTATTCAGAAGATCTCATCGGCCCAGGATCCTACAGTCTTCGCTAAGTGTAAGTACATGTTTTGTTTGATCTACTCAGGTAGGTCTCTTGCATTGGGGGCTTGTAGTTCAAAAACTCCATTGATGAGTTGAGTCTCCAGACTGACTGGAGAATGAATCATTTTGGGGATGAAAAGGTCCCAACTGTCACTGTCACTGCCGTTCTCTCCAGGCTTTGTCGCTTTCCAGTCTCTGGGTCACACATCCTGTGAGTCTGTTTGTTCTTTTGGGGATTTGTTTGTCTGTTGATCCAGCAAGCTGACATCCGGGATGGTTGGGCGTGAGCCCCCCCCCCCCCCAGTCACCCCTGTGTCCTTCACAGGCCAGAGGGCTGTTTATTTTTAGGGGTGGCATGGTGCCCGCTTGTGGCGTGGACCTCCGGAAGGTCTGTCGCTGCGATTCGCTCCATAAATTTTGCCCGCTCGCTTCAGTCCCTCTGCGCACTTCTACATTTTATCTTCCAGGTAGGGGGTGGGAGAGGCCGCACTGTCATGCCGCCCCCTGGAGCTGAGGAGCCATGTGGTCCAATAGTGGGGTTTTAGGGCACAAAAGTAGACCCTCTTTTGTTTGTTGGAGAACAATGTCACTGCAATGCAAGGACTGTGGGGCAGTCAGCATTCCGTCGTCATTGGAAGGTCAGCGATGTTTTGTATGACAGCCACTCACCAGATAAAAAGATCTAGAATAGACTAGCCCCAACAGACCTACTGGACTATAGAGCTTGCACAAAGGTGGTCTTTATTTTCTGGACCTGAGAAATGATTCCTGCTAATTCGCTGCCTAGTCGTAAAGCTAATGATTCGGAGACAATATAGTGAGTGGGACATGGGCCAACCACAGATTTTTCTCTTCCTCAACACAGAAATTTTTTTTTAAAAGAACGTATCAGTCATGTGTACCCAAGTCATTTAAGGTCTTTATATAACACTCAAAATAAATATACAATACAAATGAGCTTGATGTGTCATTAGACATATAAGAATATCTTTGATGTAAAAACATTAAATTATTGTACCCTCAAACATGTAAAACCTGCATTCATATACAATGCACGTTAAATGAATGATTTCTCAGAATTAGTATTTATGCATAATTCTTTGAGTGAATTCCATTGAATCATGGGCAGTGGTTTCACATAACTAGAATGAGTATTCTGAAAAGGAACAGAATGCGTCAGTTGATGCATTTTGTGTTCTGAGAAAATAACATGAATTTTCTCGTGGTAAATGGACTGCATTTTATATAGCTCTTTTCTACTCTTCCGAGTACTCAAAGCGCTTTACAATGCATGCCTCACATTCACCCATCCATGGCGAAGGCTGCCATGCAAGGTGCCAACCTGCACACCGGGAGCAATTTGGGGTTCAGCATCTTGCTCAAGGACACTTCGATGGGATCAGGAGAAAGCGGGGCTCGAACCGGCAACCCTCTGGTTGCCGAACGATAGCACCACCATCTTCCTCATATCTAATTAAACCAATTGAATGTGGAGAGATCATACATGCCTTTCATAATAATCAATAAAAGCAATATACATTTTATGTATATTGAAAGAACAAGCAATAAACATGTACTGTATTTCCTACTAAAGCCATGTGCTATTACATGACATAAAATGCAAAATTCTTGAGTGTCTTACCTGTGAAGTCTGTTTTTGGTATGAATGTGGCCATAATTACACAAGAAAAAACACTGACTTGTAGCGAACATATAAAAAATGTGTTGTCATTTATAACTGGAATAAGAGAAATGCTTGAGAGCCTTATATGAACCATGTGGTGTGTTTGCATATGGGTACCCTCTGCGGCGTCGTGCTCTGAGTGTGACTGGAATCGACGAAGCACCAACTCCTAACTGATCCAGGCTGACATTACTCTGTCCCTGGCCAGCTGCATGTGTAGCAAGAGGAGATTCTGCTTCTGTCTGGCAACAAAATCTGAGAGTGGCCCTAGAGCAGGGACGGCGTGGTCAGAACGCAGATGCTGCTACGCGGGGTCCTTTGTGCCCCAGTAAATGCGGCCTTCCACTGCTCATCGTGACTAACTGCTGGGGAATAACTCAGGACGTTCCATTCTCCAGGTGCGGACCAAGAGGTCTAAGAGTCCAGGCTTCACCATGGCAACCAAAACGGTGACATTTCGATGCCGGGAGGAGGAGGCGCGCCAGATGTCGCATAGCATGGATTTGTCCTCGCAGATTAAGAAGAAGACATTTACCTCCAGGTAGAGCACTGTGAAGCCGTTGCCACCTGTTTGTTTCTGCAGCATACAGAGCATCACAGACTGGTGTTCTCCAGAAGCCATACTCTAGATAGTGCTGTGCAACGGATGGACTGTCCAGGACTGCAAGGACAGCGCTCTGTTCAATTTTAATCCTACCCTTAATTTAATCCTTAATTTAATTCTCTGCTACCCCATCATCATGGCACCCCCAAAGCGAGTCTGTGGTTCCTTTCGGCCTATTGCATTGTCCCACCTTAGATCATCACAGTATATAAGTTTTCTTTTGTCTGAGATCGATCCTGCTGTTTGACGTTTGATTGTAGTGTGATGTGGGGCTTGCTGTTCTGTGTTTGACTGGTCAGATAAAGATCATCACACTTTTGTGCTAATGAATGGACCTGCAGACAGTGTTTAACTTTTTAATGGACGGCAATAAATTACAGTCGGTGTCCTTGTCACACTTGCTGTTTCCGGAGGTTTTTTTTTCATATTGGAGCATTTTAAACGAGGGCACGGTGGAATTTAGCAGATATTCTGGGCTTGCAGACACCGGGGCCACGGTCTTGTGAATTTAAACTGAGGCCCAATGTGGGCCACGCACATATTGCTGAGGTGCCCTTCTCCCTCAGGCTCCTCCCACACAGGGGAGTCCCCGTAAACCACATGAAGTCCCTAGTTTACACTGCGCCTGTTATTGTGGCCTACATGCGGGCTATGCTGGAAAATGAAATCAGTTCCTGTGATGCTTATTTGAAAGGCAAAGTGGATTTCACAATTCGGCAGAGCCTCGCTTTCCGTTACCCTGCTTCCTGTTTTGGAACTTCCTGTTTTTTGAAAGGTGAAGCGTATCCCCACTTTCTCTCTCTCTCTCTCTCCGGCTTTTCTTTGTTTTTCGCTCTCGCTTAGCGTGCAGTTTCATGGCAGAGTGTAAGCCCCGTATGTCCAGATGAGAGCTGAATCCATCCTGCACCATCAGTTTGTTCCTGTAATATGAGCTGCTAACCTACCAAGACTAAAATCTGCATCCCACTGATCTTGATCTAATTTCTCTGTCTGCCAACTGCCATTTTCCTGAAAACACCCTGAATTTTAAGCAAAATTAGATCCAGTGAAGAATAGTTGTGATGCATTGTAAATGCATATAAATTCAAGCCAGGGGGAGGGTGCATGAATCGGTGTTACAGAATAGTACTGGACAACAGTGCCAGTCCCATCATGGTAACCCCTTCCTCATAGCAACTAAACCAACAAACATCACTGGTACTTTTGTAGATGTTGTTGCTATACAGTGTAGTGCAGTTGGAGATTTAGTGCACACGACATGGACCCCGAATCCATGATAAACTCCCAGTGTAACTTGTCAGGTGTTAAGGCTTTTGTGGCATAGAGTTCTGCGTGAAGCTGGGGAGTCCGAGGCCAGTCTTCTGCATCAAGGTTATGTGGGTATGATCTTGCCCCAAGACTGTAAATTCATCATGAAAGAGGCCATGTCTCTCCGCACGAGCAGAAAGGAGGAACTGAGGCAGCCCAAGGTGGATTATCATGTCACTCGGTGAAAACAGGCCGACATTAGGCGCCTAACCAATATTTACAGTTGTGCTCCCTGGGCAGTGCTCCAAACAGGCTGTGAGGGTGAGGCATCAGGAGGAGAAGCAGTTATGGGTGGAGTACGTAAAACCCAACACGCGGGGAAGCATGGTCTGTATCCTCCTAGCTTTGGAACACCTCGGTCCTTTATAGTCCGACCCGGGAAGATTAAGTGCTGTTGAAGATTAAGTCATGGCTTCTAGTTTTCAGTACAAAGGGGTGATGGAGTGATACTCAAGGGTCCCTGGATTCGGGGGAGAGCAGAGAGAGGCACCGGCAGTGAGGGTGGGGAGCGTGGAAGGAGAACATCAAGCTGCCAGGCAGTGAAAGGGCCCGGTAGGCATTAATATTGATGAGGCGTTATACAAAGGACAGCCTTCATAACAGCGCTTTTCTGACTACCTGGCATGGCATTCAAGCGTGATGGACAGAGGGGCAGCAGGCCAGTGATGGCACGGACCTGACCTCTGTCATCTTCTCACATAGGAGCTTTGTTCCTCAAACCATGGACAGTGGTGGGGTGGGGCACCCAGGCCTGGGCAACTTTTGGAGTATCATGAAGAATGGGGTGATGAACAATCACAAAAAATGACTTACAAATAATTTAGAAAATAATAACAATTATTATTAATATGTAAAATGATAAAAACCTGAAATAAATAATAACAGAAGCGCCAATAAAAGCTTGATTTAGATAAAATGTGATTTTGATGTGAGGAAAACAATATTGATTACTCCCTGAGTGTTGCGACTTGATATCTGCCACTCAACTGTATTTTTAGACTGAATGTTTGATGTTATGTCACGGCCAGCATTAGATAAATGGAAACACGCAGGAGGCAAAGAAAAAGTGTGTCATGAGGTGAATGGGATTTGAGAATTTAGAAAAGAAATATTGAAGAGGCGGAAGGTTATATATCAGTTTTTCGAAATGCTATACAGACAAACAGACATGCCCCGTCGTTCCTTAGCCCCCCCATCTTTGATCAAATCCTAGTGTCTTTGTCACAGTCCCACAATGTCCATGGCCCCTCCTATTACAATATGTTTGGGGTTAGACCCTGATAAATATATCTGTGACTTCTGAGGTCTGACATGAACCATCATTGCTATTTACAAACAGCTCACATTGAAATTGAGCAATTAATTCTGTAGCTTATTTTTCAGCAGTTTGAAGACTCTGGAAAGTGAACCGCAGGGCACAGGGACGACAGGGGCTGTCCTACACAGGCCCGTCTGCCGGGCAGCCGAGATTTCTGACAACTCCCCATTCATCGGACGTTGCCGTATCCACAACAGAGCGCCACCCTCTTGGAAGTGAACACTCTATTTGTCATTCCCCTGGTCTGATTAGCCAGCTTTTGTTCGCGTCCGCAAGCGCGCATTCATGGGGAAGTAGTGATTATAGGGCTTGTTCCCATGTCAGTGCCTCCCTGCAGCCGCCCATCCGCCTGCATTTCTCCCCAGCACAAGCCGCTCTCCTTCTGCGGCGATGCCGTTGACTGAAATCGCCACGGCGACGGCAGGCCGCACTTTCTCTCCCTTCCGTCTTCTCCGGTAATGCCGCCGCCCTTCTCTGCCACCTGAGATAAGCGAGAAGCTACGTTGATATTTAATAGATATAGGAATGTAAGATATTGACATATCCATGTACAGCGTCCCTGATATTTTCAGCAAGCCACTACAAATCATGTGTAGAACAAATTTTCTAGAGACATTTGTAAAATGATTAGGTCATGCAGTCAGTGACCAATTTAGTAGGTACACCGTCAGAGATGGTGTTGCCACAGATACTTTTCCGCACTCCAGCGCTATACTAAGCCGTTATTTTTGCACTTGAGGCCTTCCTGTTGCCTTTAATGAGTCTAGTCATCCTCCTCTGACCTCTCTCAGTAACAAGGTTTTTGTTATTTTTTCTTTATCAAACTCAGTGTTTGAGTTTATATTTCAAAGGGTAAGGTGTCAATTTTTTTATTTTTATTTTTTTTGGGGGGGGGGGGGGCAACACGTGATCTGGATTACATTGTGATTTGGTCCAGAGTCCACCAGTTGATTAACCCTGATATAGATGGTAAATGTACCTTTATGAGAGTGACAGTTACGCAGAATAATTAGGGGAAGTGGCATATTTTCAAAGGGGGTGGTTTATGTAATTTTTTTCCCATGGGTGTGATGATGTCCACATGCAACAGCATAACAACAGAAGCCCTGATCATCCTCTATAGACTCCAGACACTGCAGCGCATGAAAATGTCATGAGGCCAGCTGTTCCTGAGAAGTTACAACTACCACACATGGCAGCAAGAATCACGCCGTGTATAAAATCACCCAGCTCTCGCATCTTAGCCATGCTAACGCATAGCCACACAATTAGCAACCCTCCAATCCTGTATCCATGCTGTCTGTATTCAGTTGCAGTCCCCTGATTCACTGTTTGGAGTTAATGAGCAGGTGTACCTGAATGGTCAGCAAGTATATGGAAGACAAGATAAGGAAAGTTTATTTATATAGCACATCCACATATAGAAAGAAGATACAATAAAAGCAATCACTAAATGGAAAATTAAAAAAACAAGTAAATGCCATAAAAGAACAGTAGTTTAAAATTGGAAATAAAAAGTTGAATAACAGCACTAAACAAAGATTGTTGTGGATGGACATGATGAAGGACAGATGATCCACATTGCGGCTCAAAAAACGAGACTGTATTGAAACTCAAAAAGAATAAAAGAAATAAATGGATCACGGGGGATCAAACACAACGTAACAAATGAGAAAACTAAGGCAGGGAGCAACACAGGAACAACCACAGTAAACAGCTGCAAACAGGGCAACAACAGCTACAGACACACAATGATTAACTGAGGAAACAGGGCAAGGGCAGGAACATCTATACACATAACAAGGGCTTCAACAAGGGACAGGTGTGGACTATTACAGAACACTAAGGGCTATGACTAACAAGAAACAGGTCAGCATAATCAAGAATCACTACAGACACAAACACTTGGAAATACTAGAAACATGAATACAGAACACAACTACAAGCAATAGATAACAATGAACAAACACAAGAAACTAACAAAACACCAACATAACTTAATCAGGGATTTTGCGTGGCAGAAATGTAAAGCGCATTGAGACAATGTAATGTTGTGATAATGCGCTATATAAATAAAATTGCATTGCATTGCATTGCATATAACAAATGTCAAATTATAAGTAGTGGAGGCTGACCATAAACCCGATATGGTAGGAATGCCTCTGCCATAGCCACACACTCAGCCCCCTGAGCCACCCGGCAGTCCAGGGAATAGGAGCACAAACTAGAAATTAACAAAGCTGGGAAATAACAGGAGACGGGATGACCACTGACACCCACTGGACAAATGGCGAAATGGCACATGGACCAGGGCAGGACAGGGGCTGATCCTTACAAAGACACTGTGGAATAAAAATGTTTTAGGCCTGGTTGTAAAGTTGGTAACATTTGATGTATTTCTAACCTCATCAGGGAGCTGGTTCCAGTTATGAGTGGCACAGTAGCTCAATGCCATTTGGTTTTGCTTACTTTCCATTGCTGGCACTATTAGATGACCAGCATCTAATTGTCTTAGCAGCCTGTTAGATTTATATTCAGCCAGAAGGTCTGTGATGCAAACTGGGCTGAGATCATTGAATGATTTGTAAACAAGCAGCACTACTTGGAAGTGGATTCTAATGGCAACTGGAAGCCAGTGTAAGGAGTGGAGTGATGTGTTTGCTCTTCTTGATCCTAGTTAATAATCTAGCGACAGCATGTTGGATGAGCGGAAACTGTGTTATGGACTTTTTGATTATTGAGTTGCAATAATCCAAGCGAGTGCGGATGATGGCATGAACATGTTCTTCAAGGTCATGCTTAAACTTTTGGCCTCTGATTTTAGAGATGTTCCTAAGGTAGTAAAAGGTGGACTTAGTTATGGCTATTGAACCTGAGATGTTCATCAAGGAGGATGCCAAGATTTCTGACGAGGTGCTTAGTCTTTAAATGTTTTATGTACGGATAGTGTATGCACTGCACAGGGCCCACTGCCTGGTGACCACAAAGTAAGACTGGGAAATTCCTCACACATTTACACGCATGACCTTCCTGTGACCTTTCTTACCATTGCATTGCTATGAGTTTGCTTTTAATCTGTCACAGAAATGGCAATTCTCAGCTAAATAAGGAGGACATTTGATTGCCCCTGAAAGTTAATACAAACATGCTGCAGGGGAACAAATTATTTCCTCATACAGTGGAATCGTTGTCATGCATGACATTGCTTCAGTCGGCCTGAACAAATACAGATTAGCTTCACTGTAAAAAAGAATCGATCTACAGAATGCAGAAGTTTATTTGTCAGGGATATGCCAGGTAATTTGCAGATGCTTATAATGTGTTGCTAACAGACAAATCATCCCATGTTCTTGTCATCCATGTGCCCCAGTGATGAAGAGGCCTCCTATTCGGAGTTCTATCCTATCATCTCGGCCGACGTCATGTCCGTGAAGGAGCTCTTGAACGTCGGCGAGTTCCCACGTCATAGGACATGGTATGTGAGTGTCCGTAAAGTGCTACGATCATAGCGAAATGTGCATTTATATTGTCATATTTACCTGATGCTTTTATCCAAAAACCATCCATGCTGTCAAGTCAATCAGACACAAGTGCAGCTAGAGCTTCCAATGAATACCCAGTACCAGTGTAATCAGATTTGTAGCAGGAGCTACACAACTACAGAACAACAACACACCAACATCACAACAACAACTTCTGCTACTTCTACTACTCAAGGGCCAGAAGTGCAACATAAGAATATTTATGGAACATAGAGGCATCAGGTTACCAGAAGAATTCATGGAACAGTTGGGTCTAGCGGTATTTCTTGATAGTGGAGAAGGAATCCCATGCCTGGATGTGGTTCAGCGGTTCATCAGGAAACCACACAAGAGAACCTCCTGGTGGTTGGCTGACCAAAGGGGGTGAGGTGTTGAGGAACCTTTTGATGGTGATGCATACTACTGAAAAACGTGTAAGTCAGCACCAAGTTCTTGAGCCCTAGGTTCCAACCGATGTGGTGATTAGCTGAGATCAGGTCGTTCTTTAAATTCTTGCAATGCTTGAGTTTCTTAAGGTCAGAACATGTCCTGAGGTCCATGTGAGGTGGAGGCATGTGGGTTTTTGAACTGCCTCTGTAATTTAACAACCACTAGCTGGTATAGCAGAGGGCCAGGGAGGATGACAGCCATCTAGGAGCACCGCATATCAAATGCGAGGTTTCCTGTAGCTTCTCGAGTGCCATGTGATGTGGGCACGTCAACTGAGTTCCCAAACACGCAGCTGGAGAAGCAAGCGGTAGCTATGGCCAGACATGCAGAGAAAAGACATTTCTCTCCACAGAAATGTGCAATGAAAGCTGGGAGTTCCCTGGAGAAGACTTGGGCCACTTGGTACAACAACTAGTAGGGCAAGAAACCCATGAACTATGCCTCAAATCAGCTTCCTTCCTCAAAAGGCTCATTCAGTGGGGCTTTATTATGGGACTGAGTAGTACGATGACTATGATGGACAGTTTTACTTGATTTGAACTTCCTGTCTGGTCTGCTTGGGAGGCGGACCTCGAGGACAGAGCCCATCCATTCCCTCCTACAGCTGCCCTCCTGCCATATATCCCATCCACAGAAGGACAGCTTTTTCCGTCCATGTAGCAGACTGGTCCAGAAATATCTGCCCATTTGAACCTCATGCACGTAAACTACAAGCCCTCGTATTTTTAACTGGTGAAAACCATGTTTTTGTGGCTTTGCATAATCTGATTTATTTGGGTTTTTTTTTTGGCCAAGCTGATGCACTTCTGTTAAAGTGCTCTGTTTGTGGCCACAGCTGTCCCTTATGTCTAACAACTTTAGCCCACTGCAAGCTCATTAGGGGTCTTTATCGTTGAAGTCTTGAAGGAGCCAGACTTTGATAGATGATCAAATCAAATCTCAACTTGTCCACAGCTCAGCCTGCCTCTGTTCCCACTCCATTCCAAGTCATTCATACTCAACTGTAAACAGCTAATCACTGCCAGCATGTCTGTCAGCATGTTCTTTTAATGGTACAAATGCCGGATCCTAGTGGCGATTACTCGCACTCCGGAGAGCCACAGACAATCTCAGCTAGAGAAAACAGTGAGAATCCTGCCTCACGCTGATCAGAAAGGCCCCATCTTCCGGGTTATGTGGGTGGCAACACATGGAAGATACATCTGAGCTCAGAGGAATGTTCTGGAAGTTGTCCACTTGGCTGAAAAAAGATCAGTGAGGAGAGGGCACCAAGCGGGGCTCAGAAAATAAGGTCATTTGTTACAGCGGATGAAACATGCAGATGAACTTTGGAGGTAGCGCGTTCAACTGCCCTTATTTTAGCGGGGGGGGGGGGGGGGGGTTCCAGCTAAATCTCACAAACATTTTAACCCCAGAAAACCAAAAAAAAAAAACACACAAAAAGATTACAGAGGTGAGCCGTGCGCAGCTTAT
>JABFEA020000015.1:303944-329311 GCA_019775915.2 Cyphomyrus plagiostoma | reverse complement strand
CCGGGCAACTTAGCTCCTGGGATCATTGGAACACGCAAACCCCTCCACCACGATAAGGTGTCGGCTCCAGGAGGGGGCTGCGCTGATGTAAAAAATAAAATAACATTTCAGCCCATTGATGTAGATCTCACAGTCTTCAACTGATATTGTAAAAATGTGGCAGAAACGCAACATAGAACCTCGCAGAAACGTTGCAAGACCTTCAGGCATCCTTGGCATTACATGTGCACTGAGGCCTCAGGCAAACCCAAAGCTGGATTCAGATGTATGGCTCCACACTCAACAAAAGGATGCCAGATAATGAGGATCCATGGCGATCAGACAGACACAAAGCCTCTTTGTGTTTGCAAGAGGATGACAGGGTGATCTTTGGTGTTGGCTGATTCACCATATGAACACAGTGCTACTGAGTACTTTTTATATCTGCTATATCAGTTACAGCCTTACCTAATAAATGGCGCTGTTATGTACATTTTTAATGAGACTTTTCACAAGCAGAGGCGAATTTTATACATGCTATGCTATGGATTTGGTGTTGACACAGTTGCACAGTTATTACGCAGTAATTACTGTAAAGGTCCATAATTCTTGCTCGTAACTGAAGAAGGACTTGGATGAACCATTGTTTGACCTACTGGTACATGGACATGGCCTCCTGTCCACGACGGTGTGGGTTGGGCGGGATGGGTTTGCTGATGCGATGTCTTTGTCACTGGTGGGGCGGGGCGGGTCACAGGGAGGTCCTGAAGCAGACCCTTGACACGGATGAGCTGCGGCAGAGGGACAAGTGGACGCTTTTCGGGAATGAGGTGGAGAAGGTGGAGGTGGAAGTGATTCGGAACCAGCACACTGTCAGGAAGCGGGCTGACCGTCTGGCGCTACGCCAAGAGGTACTGTGCTGCCTGAACATACTGGATTATACAGCATTACAGTGCAGAATTTACAGATGTTAACTATGTACTCATATGTACTTACAGATATTAACTATGTATTCATATGTACTTACTGGATGGCTGCATTTCTTATCTGATTACCAGATATAAATCTCAATAAGTTCAATCAAAATTAAGTGCGTAGGAGTGCTACCCAAGTGGACTACTTCCTGTGGGTGTTAAAATGAGATTAGCCCTGACCCCATGGGTAACACGAGGCCACAAATGGAAATCGGTTGGGGACCAGCGTAAATCAGCACAAAAAAAGATATTTTCATACACAAATGGAGGTGAGAATTGGGAACAGGCATCCTGGTGGTGTAATGTGGTCTTTACAGTCTTCTCACACTCTAGACAAAATTACACTGGCGCATAGAGGTATAAAATATGAAACGGCCTTGTCTCATTTGCGATGTTTCTTACATTCTTAAATGCCAGTGCTGATGAAAGCCTATACTTCTCTGTCACTTTTACCCATGTAAAAGGCACCTCTGTGTGGTCAGGCCCTGCAAAAGTCAGCTGCCAATCCCCTCTGACGAAATGCTGCAGAAATATGTATTAAACGGTTTTAGGTAAAATGCTAATTGCTTAGTCTCCTCCAAGTTTCGGCCTAAAGTTCAATTCTCTGTTCCGGGGTGCAAAGCTAAGATGGCTGATTGCTGAGCACCGAGAGAGCTGAGTGCTATGTCTGTAGCTCAGATGCTAATCGCCGTCAATATCAGCAAGATCTCCATAACTAAAATAATACATTAATCAAAAAGAAACCCTTCCTGACCTGACGGCTCATGAATATTTAGAATTAGCGAGATGAAGAGCATAATTCACCAGAACTCCTTTAGCTGGGATGGAGCAGAAAAAATACTGTGCGAATGAGAAAATGTACGTCAAAATGTATTTGCTTCTGAGGGGTCGATTATGCAAAAGTCAAAGTCTTCATGGTGCACTCAAAATAACTAACCTGGATGTCTGTAACTAACCTGGATGTTTGCCACATTCATATCGGGGCGCCTCAGCTTTGAACGTCCCCTTGATTATCTTGGGATTTTTCACACTTACAAGCAAAGTAACAAAGAAGGTCAAGCTGGACAATTAAACAGGCTTTTATAGAAAATGATTAACTAGAAATTAGCTCGTGATGACTCCACAGCAGTGCTGCACGTTCCTCTGCATCATGGACCGCGGAACACATCTGAACGGGGGGGTAAAGGCATGCCCATTTGTCTGTTTCCTTTCGCAAAACTGAGATATAAACTTTTGTTTTAAAAATATTATACAATTCAGCCTTTTGTTATTAAAGTCTTACCAGTTTGCATTAAATTATTTGCAAGTAATTGTTCATCACCACAGTCTTAATGACACTCCAGAAGTCACTCACGTCGTCATTCATGTTATGCATGATAATTAAAACACGGTATGACGACACGGTTTAAGAATCCTGTGGCTGCACTGGCTTACCAATCAGATTGTGGAGGAGGTGGGTCCAGACGACTAGAGGATTTGGGACCAACCAATCAGATGTCTTGGTCCTCTAGTTGCTTGAACCCACTTTCTCTACAATCTGATCTCTTTGAATCAATTTTCCATTCTGCCCTCAGAACATTTTTACGTAAATAAAACTCCCACAAGCTTGTATTTATGGATACTGCTTCCCACGTTTGCTTCCCACCCACAGGCGGAGCAAAAGGCTTCGATCCACAAGAAGTTTTTGGAAGACCTGAGCATGAGAGAGCCGGACTTCCCCATCCCCCTGCGTAATCACGCCGTGTGGGAGGGCATGGCGGTCAAGCTGTCCTGCTCTGTGCAGGGCTGCCCCAGCCCTCAGGTCACCTGGTAGGGCTCAAGTGTGGATTGACACGGTCAAGCACAGTAAAAGCCCTCATATCCAGAAGTATCAGAGCCGAGGAGCTGCCAGATGGTTCATTTTCCACAGAGTTGAATATTAGTCTTGAAAAACACTAAGTTGTAGCACAGCACTTACACTTATTTTAACCATTGTATTCGCAGGCACTAATCATTATTGTACTGTTTCTTTAACAATGTGGTAATATCAGATGAAATCAGATATTCAATACATCTCATTGAGGTCGCTATTGCTACAGCAGAACAGGCAGAAAGGCGGCTAAAGCGTGTCACTCCGTAAGCGTGTCACTCTGTAGGCATGTCACTCCATAAGCACGTCACTCCATAAGCGCATCACTCCATAAGCGTGCACAGGAACTGATATTTGTATTGTGCAATGCTTTTCTTTGTCATGCTGTGTCATTTTTAGTTAGATTAGTGTACATTTTGCATAGAACAGTGTCATAACTTATTATAATGAATTATTCATTGTCATAGTTATATTTTAGAATTGTGCAGGTTATTTGAGGGTGCTGGTGACTTAAATGCTGGACATGTACTCTTTAATGATGCATAAAAACACATGCAGATAAGTATACTGTATATAGATAAACATGTGTACACGATAGGCACAGACACACGTCTGATTATGTCACATTGACTCACTCTAATGTCAAATATGTTTTTAGCCTGCAAATTGCTCAAACATATACAAGCTGGCGATGAAAAACAAGCTGTCACTTTTTGTCCTGCCCAAATGTCACTTTTGAAAAGAGGCCTGTTTTAAGGGATCACTAGTGGCAATGACATTCCTGAAGGTTACGGAGCTACGTGCACGCACACAGCTGCTCACACGGGGGCTCGGGCTGGGACATTAAACGGGGGCTCGGGCTGGGACATTAAACGGGGAGGCGTCTGATGCTACAGCGGTCAGAGCATCGGCCTACCAGCAGGGTCCTCTGTGAAACGGGCCGTAGGGCTTTCGCTGTGCCGTTCCCGTGCTGAGTCTCTCTGTCCATACTCTCCCTCGCCTGTTACTCAAGGTACAAGGACGGAGTTCCTCTCGGGCAACTCCACCAGCCCTGGAACGTCAAGGTCCAGCAAAACCACGGCCTCAACACTTTGGAGATACGGAGGTATGAACAAAAGCCCTAATTACAGAGGCTGCTGACCGACAGCACAGCCTCTGGTCAGGAATTGACAGTTCTCCCCAGCTGATAATATGTAATATGTCTTCAAAACAGTAGGTATGGAAACCACTGAACATTTGTACTCTGCATGTCTCCTGAAACCCAACTCTGAAACATACTTGTGACATATAACCAATGCAGGACTCTGACCTACTTTAACAATCTGTTTTTGTTTACTGTTCGATGGCAAAAGAGGAAGACTGGCTTGTCCAATAACATTACAGCAGCTGGTGATAAGCGTTTTTTGGGGAAGCCATCGTAAGCAAATGAGGGGGGCGTGGAACGACGAGGCAGATCTGAAGTAGCTCGTTATTAATAATGCTCTGTGCTTCGCTTCCCAGGGCCTCTGTAAACAACGCCGGGGAATATAAAGCTGTAGCCAAAAGCCCTCTGGGTGAAGCCACCACTTTTGCCACCCTGCTGGTGAAATGTGAGCCGCCCTGACATTACCGCGGTGACACGCCAAACTTCCCTGTCATTAACTGAAGGCACACATCTTAAAGGGAATTTAAGTGGACCTCCCATCCTTTTGTCTCCATTGTTGCAAGCACATTGACAAGAATACTACACATGACGTGGATTGAATTTGTCTGGTTTCTTCCTATTTCAGCATATAAAGGTGGCAAGAATGGGTTGGAGACCTCCAGGAGCCTGAGTGAGTTTGGCCCCTTTTACTGCAGTCATTTTGTGGGTATGAGGCATTTAGGCGGAGCCAGTACCACCCAGGGCTTGATCCAGCCCATATTTGATTCACGACTTTCCATGGACTCATTATTTCTCCTGTAGAGGCTGGTCTAGACTGGCATTAAAAATAAGGTTGGCCCCTCCGTATGAATTACAACACCCCCTCCCATGTTACAAGAAGTCCCCAAAACGCCCTTGTTCTCTTGGTTTTATTTCATCTGCGTTAGTCTCGCCTTTGTGATCTTAGTCGCAAGCTAACAGTCAGCGAATCCTCTACTTGCTCTACAAGAGACAGTGGACAGGTGCATAACGGGGGGGAGACAGAACAACAGGAGGTGCTGTTGCCTCATTAGGTACCAAAAAAAAAAGAAAAAAATACAAAGAATGAAAAAAATTAGTCATAATCAAACCCTGAGAGAAATAAACAGCAGTGTCAAACTGTGAAAGATTAAGTTAAATGTGGGCACAAAAGTACGAACTGCGTATTATTTATGCCGATAATAATTTCTGATCAAATAATCGCCAAAGGCAGTTCTGCTTATGTAAAAGGTCTGTAAATGTTACCAGAACTACAAAAAAAAAAAAACAAAAACAGACCACAGAGCACATTTTCAATTTATCAAGAACAATTTTCCGGGCTATTCCCAAAAGGATGCTGTGGTAAACAGGTTGTCAGAATCTGCACCTTTTCAGAATGTCATTCCTCATCTCCTGAATTTCCCTGTCATCTCTCAAATCGCTGCAGCAACGTTGGCACCTCTACTCACAAACAGATCAGTCGCCTTTCCCATTACCTACGTGCCATCGACCCATTTAAATACTAGGCAATTTTGACATTTTATTACAAAAGTAAAACACTGGCAACTGCCACTCTGCCCGACGGTGTCGGAGTTCAGGGCCGATTCCAGGCTGCGATTCTCAACTGGTTTCGCCTCAGGATCCACAGGTCTATAAGTCACAAGTCAAATTGATGACAGTAAAAGCTGTCAACCGCATATTCTGCAACTCGCTGACAATAGCCCGTGACCCGTCGGTTAAGAAACGCAACTTCATATATTTAGTTAGCGGACATAAATTATATGTTGTTGAGAACACAGAGTCACACAGTGCTTGGAGCAATTTGGAGATAAGAGCCTTGCTGCAGGGCACAACAGTGAAATCTCAATGCTGACACTGGGGTGTAAACCAGCAACCTTCGGATCACAGGCCCAGTGCCCTGACCTGCTGAGCTACACAGAGTATGTAGCCTATCAGCAGTAATATTTGGAGTCAATGGGGTCACCAAAATTATGTTTATTCAGCTGTTCTATATAGCAACCATTATTTTGGTGGATATAGACATGGACTCATTACAGCAAGGTTTGTTGGTTCAAGTTCACTGAGGGCCCTGAGTCTCATAGGCGCAGTAAAGCTTCCTGTCTAGGGCTTTGGAGTAACGGGAGCAAGTAAATGTGTGGTGGGTGCTTCTCCAGGGCCAGCTGTGGAGGAGGAGGCCCGGATCGGCTTGACCTTCCCCCCGACCTTCGCCATCGAGGGCGAGGCACTCAGCCTGAAGTGTGACTTCACTTCTTCGCTGCTAGCCTTCCAGCAGGATGTGACCTGGCTGAAAGATGGTGAGCAGTGGGGTTGGGGTTGGGGAAAGCTCATTAAAATTCATAAAGTAAGCACTACAACGGTGGTTTGCCAGCCAATCAGGTGCTGCTTATTTTATGAATATTAACAGTTCTTCTCCTCCATGGTACTCACCAGCCAATCAGGTAACACTTCCTTAATGAATATTAACAAGCCGTCCCCTGCCATCCTACTCACTAGCCAATCAGGTAAGCTACCTCTATGAATATTAACGGGTCTTCCCCTCAGTCCTACTTACTGACCAATCAGGTAGTGCTTCCTTTATGAACACTGACAAACCTTCCATTGCTACCTTACCTATCAATCAGGTTGAGCTACCTTTATGAATATAAATAAGCCTTTCCCTGACATTATACTGACCAGCCAATCAGGAAATGCTTCCTTTATAAATATTAATGACCCTTGTCCTTCCATCGTAATATCTGGCCAATCCAGCCCAAGTCTTCCTTTATAAATATTAAAGAGGCTTCCCTTGCAATCCAACATTCTGGAAGTTTACAGTAGGAACAGGTGCCACCCTGCTCCGCTTAAATCTCGGGGTCTCCCACCATCCTGCTCCTATCCCACAGGAGCCCCGTTGCGTGAAAACAGCAGGGTTGAGCTGCAGACGGCCTTGCGATCCTCCAGCCTGACCATCCGGTCCATCAACAAGGAGTTGGAGGGCATTTACACCGTGCGGCTGCGCACCTGTGATGGCTTTGAGGGGCACAGCGCATATATCTACGTCAAAGGTAGGGCTGCCAACAATGCCCAGTCCTCAGTCGGCTTAGTCAATCAGAGATGTCAGAACACAACTGTCATGTGATACTTGTATTAATAACATTTCAGGGACGGTGTTGAGTGCACGTACATACGGAGCTTTGCACATCTTGTGCAATCCTGTTAACAGCATTATGCATGTTCTATGCATGTATGTTTGACACGCTTGGGTTGTAAACATACTTGTTTTCCCACATGCTTCACAACGTTTTCCTTTTCACGTTAAGAAACCCTACCTAGGTTGTCGTCATGTGTCACGTACAACACATCAATCACTTGCTGGCACGCTCATAAACCTGCCTAAACCAGGTCACGGTTACTAGGAGAAGAGGGCGTAGCCTTAGATAGATTTAGGTGGCCTTAAATAGGTCATGCTCGCAACCTGGCAGGTACTAGGTACTCATTAGAAAAAGCTCATTCTCAATGCCGTGAGTCAGTGCTGGCCCAGGAACAAAAATGGCTTTGGCTGATCTCCGATGTGCGCTGTCACATCCAAACATAGTTCTCTGCCCCCAAGAATTGTGTTTTTCTGGAGGTGAGAGCAGCTTGCTGAGGGCCCTGTAGGATATGGATAGTAGAGCGTGGCATTTTATTCAGGGGGTTCTCAGGGCAGGATGCTTCGAGGGCTGGCTCGACATCACCCATTCTGGAGGTCCAGGCCCGGCCCACTTAAGGCTGATCTCCAGAACCCTCACACGGCAAGGTTCTATGAATGTTTTATGAATGTCTGTCACCCAGCCCTTTCTTGAGGCGTCAAACTTCCTGCATGAGTGAGATATTAATGCCATAATCGTGCGAGCTCTGCCTTTCTCTCATCATATTAGAGGATCTGCCTCAGACTCCTGCCATGGCTTGTAATGAAAGGGCCAGCAGAGGCGGCTGCCTACGGCCCTCATCTCGGAGCGGGGATGCGGGCTGCAGCTCTCTATGTGGCGCATCCAGGGGCATGGGCTGATTCGCTGGCACGGGTCATGGGATCGGTGACACTGCCCCGAAGGACAGCTGCCAAATTAACCTCTTCTGGCAAAGAGGAACCTTTAAGAAGGCGACTCCCGCATCCCGTTACGTATCTCTGAGCCACTGTTTCCAAATGCCTGGCCCTAATTCTGGCATTGTATAGCCTATATACCAGGGGTAGCCAACCCATCCATTGATACTGGCATGTTTCCAGGTCGATTGCAGGAGATGATGGATGGGTAATGCTATTGGCCAGCCGGGCGATTGCAATCAGCAAAATATATCAAGTGCTTTTTGTTGTCAGTCCGTCCCTGGGCACTCCCCACAGCACTGTGGTGCAGCAAGTCGGAATATCGCATCAATTATAGTCCAAATAAGCATCTATGCTACAGCCCTTATCGCAAAATTAGAGTTTAGTGTACAGTTCTGTACAAAAATCTTAGGCAGTGAAAGATAATGTTAAAAGTTGTTTATCAGAGGAGTAAGTATATCTTTATGGCTGGATGAGCCAATACGCTCATAAAATAAAACACAGATAAGACTGAGACAGGGCCGGCCGATCCTATAGGCATCATCGGTGACCCCATAGGGTGCCGAATTGCCAGCCAGGTTCACTTTATCTCCAACAGGGGGCGCCAGCGGTGATGCATACCCAGGGTGCCAAATTAGCTGGGACCAGTACTGCACTAGAACATATGCAAATCAACAGAACACAATAAAAACAAATAAAATGTTCTTCTGTTCTCCAAAAAGGTTTCTGTTGGATGCCTAGATGGACACCGCTTTAGTTCTCAAACCTCTCCTCAGGGGCACCTCAGCCTTTCCATGCATTCATTAAATTTCACCACCTAATCAATTAATTAATTAGCAAAATTAGTTAAGTAACTCAAAGGGATATTCAATTGTGAAACAAGGTGGGGTAGCGGGCAAGAAAAAAAAATACCGAAATGGTTACTGGAAATAATGGGTGACTTTAGAGGGTTTGAAATGGCTAAGCTGACACACTTTGACAGATATTATATCATAGGTCTACACCAACATGAAGATCATTTAAACATCATTTTCTTTTGCTTAAGACTTTTTCACAACACGGTTGTACCTGCCTTCTCATACATGTTTCTTCGCTTTCTTCTTCTCTCTGTCTCTCACTGGCACACCCTTGCCCCCCCCCCCCCCCCCCTCCAGATGGGGTGGCGGCCATGCCGGGGGCTCCAGGCTCGCCCATGAATGTGCAGTGCCACGACGTGAACAAGGACTACATCCTGCTCACCTGGACACCTCCCAGCGCAGATGGGGCCTGCAAAATCCAGGGCTACTACGTGGAGAAGTGAGTGGAAATGGGCCTGCAGGGGGTGCCCTTCATGTGTCTTGGGTCCTCAGTTATGAATCTATGGAAGGCGACATGGTTAGACAATATAACCGGTGCGCTGTGTATAAGCTGCATGTGACTGTCGTTCTACTGTCACTACTTTTGAGAGGCCCTTTGTCCTTGGCGGACGTAGCTGCTTCGAGATGTTGGTCTGCTGTTATTACTTAAATCCTCCTGCAAGATCCCTCATGCACAGTTTGGAGACACAGAAGTGCCACACAAGCACAAAGTGCTTAGACGGTCATGGGGTCAGGCAGCAGTGGGTACAAATTCAGTCTGGCGCTGACTTATCTGCCACGATCCAAGTGTTTGCCGACTGGCTGCCTTTTGGGGTTACAACTGGAGAGGGGGGCTCTGGACAAAGGGGGGAAGCAAGCAAGGATGGAGTCCCTGTCAGCCACAGCTGGTCAATTCCATTCAATCTTCATGGCTGGATGCTTATTAGAGAGATTTTGTTTTCATCTAAAGCTCAACTTCAACCGTGCAGAAGGATTAAAATCATATGCGTGTACTCAGGCATGTACACGTGTGTTTCCAGGCACGTGCACGCGTGTGCCCAGGCACGTACAAGCGGGTGCTCAGGCACATACAACCGGGTGCTCAGGCACATACAAGCGTGCAAAGATATCTTCCGGAATAATTGCCCCAGTTCTGGGTGGCTTGACAAAGGGCAGGACCTGGCAGAGAACAAGACCTGTGGAGTCACGTGCTGAGGCTGTAGTCACCTACCCTGCCAGTCTCCTAGCAACGTGACTTACACCTCATCGTGTTTGTCTTCTCGCTTGCCGGATGACGAGCATTTTAGTGGCTGTTGCGTCTGCTGTTTGTTTGTATCCAGTCATTTTGACTAACCGGCCACTTGCAGCAGCTGAAGAACGTAAGTGGCGGCTGGTAGGTAAATTACAGCAGACCCCATGACTCTTTCTGCATGTGTGGGAGGACAGCCAAGCTTCCAGCTCGTTCTGTCAGATTTACAGTGGTATTCTTCAGCAGTCCTGACAAACAGCTTTTAGGAAGCCGCAGAATCACAGTTCAAAGTTCAGAGTTCTGCCCACTTCCCCACATCTGGGTTTATGTCTCCTGTCTTGTCTAACTTGCCCACCCCAAGGTGTGACATTGGTGTGGGGGACTGGATGCGCTGCAACGAGACCCCACAGTGGGCCTGCTGCTACCCCATCAGAGGCCTGCTAGAGAACTCTATGTACCAGTTTAGGGTCCGAGCATTGAACCAGGCCGGAGTGGGCCGCCCCTCCAAGCCCACGGAGCCCATCCTTACCTCAGACCCAGCTGAGCCCAGCCGCAGGATGGGTAAGACTCACCAGTATCACTGCTTGTAATGGTGTAACCGGATGCTGCCCCTTCCAGTGAAGCTCTTTTAACTATTGGAAATAACCTGCTGCTATGGCTTACAGCATCTCGCAGATGTCTGCGATTTAGCTTTCGAAGGGTAGGTCACAGGGCCAGCTAGATTAGGACCACAGTGGCAGCTCTAAGGGGTGGCCAGGGGCAGCCATGGCTGCCATGGGCCCCCCTAATATATACGTGGTCACCCAAGTCACCACCCCTCACCAACAGAATCTAAATATGGAGCATTTAATTCTGTAAACCAAAGCTGCCCAACCTGTCAATCAGTCCATTGTGGAGTGGCTTCAACTCGATCTCAAGATGATTCATGAATAATGTTCGTGATCGTCTGTCCCCTGGCAAAACATTCCTGAGGAGAACCCTCCACACCCCCCAGTTGGCAAAATATGAACCTATTGCTACCGCAGTATAATCACTGGGTGTTGTCTGGCCACCACATTGTACAAGGTCTGGCTTGCACTGATGCCACACTATGTTCTGTTCATGTCCTCCAGTGTTCAAGGTGTTTGATGGGAAGGAAATGGTCATCACCAAGGACGAGCTAGAAGGTGATCACATCTGTGTCCACTCCAAGCTGCAGGTAGTGATGGCCAAATGAAGCTTTATGAACCATTTGCTGTATTTTTTGACCCCACTAGATGTTGCTCTCTGTTCATGAAAGGGCTCAAAGCATACTCCAAAGCAGAGCGAGAGCACCATCTCGTGGAGTCAAAAAATACAGCAAACGGTTCATTAAGCTTCATTTGACCATCACTAGATACAAGCTCCTCTGTTGTTACATTTATTTACACTGATGGATATTCAGCAGATGCTTTTACCCAAAAAAATGATGAAAATGCTTCGCTGATCTGAGGATTCAAACTAGCTCCCTTTCACACATAGGTGGAGTATTTGAATCTGCTAAGCCACATAGTACCCCACAGATATCTCAACTTAACTTAGACGTTACATCACATGTAACATTTGCTTCACAGCAAAATCTGCCTTGCTTCATAGCAAAGTGTAAAAGTTCATCTTTTTACACAATGGCCCCCCGCCCCCCCAGGCGAAGTGCGGGTTCCGTTCCCACCCACAGATGTGCATGCCTGTGAGGTGAGCGACTCCTTTGTGGTGATTGGCTGGACAGAGCCGGAGCCACGGGGCCGCGAGCCACTCACCTTCTACGTGGAGCGGGTGAGCAAGGATCATCCGGAGAGCGTGCTTCAGAGTGTTTTTGCTTCATTTATGCATTTCTCATGTCGCACAGCTTAAGAGACTACTTCATCTGCTGGCCCCTCTATCAAGAGGTACTATTCACTTGATCCTGCAGGCATCACTGCTGTTTGATACATTACATTTATTTGTCTGACACTTACATCCACAATTACTTACAACAGAGGGAAGAATTACAATTTATGTCTGCTCTCTGGGATTTCAACCTGGAACCTTTGTGTTGTCAGCATAATACGCTACTTGTTGAGCTACAGCAGCTACAAGGGGATAAAACAGGGAAACAAACCTGCTACCATTTTCTGGGTCTCCTTGAGGGTTGATTCAATCTCCAATACAGGTCACTCCAGCACACTACTGCAGAAGCTCTTATTTTGCCCATCATATTACTGCCCCCTGCTGGTTACATAATTGTCTGCGTCATCACTTTAAGCAACATGTGAGCTCAAAGGGCTTTGGATTTTTTGGTTTGGAAAAATGTGTCAGGGTTTGAAGTTGAAAGAACAAGCTCTACTACCATAAAGAAACCTGACGTTTCGCCACATCTGCAGCCCCGTTAGTATCTCTCTGCTTCTGAAGTCTCAGAAGTGTCTCCTCTTTTCTGGCCTTGCCGGCTGGTTCTATACTCCAACATGCAAATGTGTGAGACCTTTGGCCACCTGACGCAGCATCCGCTCCCTGTGCCAGATGTTTATGTAATTGCAGCTAGAGACACAACTCATTTACTGCTGTAAACTTTCTGCCAATTTTTTAAATCATTAAATGAAACTTAACGTCTGTGTATAATATCTCCAGACTGGAACTGCAGAGGTAGCGCCAATAGCAGTGTTTCTGTGGTGTTAGTGAAATGTTGCAGGAAGAAGGTGGCGGGACTGGTAGCCGTGAACACAGGGGTCTCACAGTGGAAATCTCCCCTTGTTGTGCACATAGTGTCACTTCTTAAGAAAAATCCTGCCGCTCAGCCTTGAAGACGGGTCACATAAGGTGACAGCGCCAGGAGAAGTTATGTCATCGGCCGCCTCACACTCCGAGAGCTCTTTGCCATGTCAGTCGTATCACCGAGCCCAGTGCTTTCAAAAAAGACAGGCCTGATCGCAGGGAGCTGCCATTTGGAGTTTTTATTCTGCTTGGAAATGTGGCTCCACTCCATCAGGAAGCGTCTGAGCGTGGCCGGGCTCTCCAGCTCCGTGGGAGCTTCTTTCAGCACCGCTGCCCGGCGCGCCGTACCCCCCGCCTACACTGACACCTGCCGTCATCCATCCGAAATGGCAGCGGCCTTTATACAATGGGGAGGAATAGAAACCTGAATGGTGAAATATGTGTGGGGGGGGAAATGTAAGGGAGGTTGTGTAGGAGGCCATTGAGGAAGCGGGAAAAGTGAGCCTCTATGTCTGTGTCCTCAGTCGGTGGCGGGGCACGACAGCTGGCACCTGGCCAGCCTGGGCCAGACAGTGGCCTCCCCTCGTTTCGCCGTCTTCGACCTACAGAAGGGCAAGTCCTACTGCTTCCGTGTGCGGTCCATCAACAAGTATGGGGTGAGCGACCCCTCACCACCCAGCCAGCTCATCTCGCTGGGGCAGCCAGTAGGTGAGCATGACGTGTCTATTTCCTGCTGACTGGGGATCCGGGTCACAGACTTCAACTCTGTGTTTTATTGGATTTCCTAAAAGGACACCATTTACCACAAAAACAGAGGGTTTTTTTCATGTCATAATAAGGTATCTTTTTCCATCTTGAAGTTGCCTATGGCGCAGGGATGCATACAGGGGCATTGCCACGAAGGCACTGGCCCGAGCTGAAAGCTGATTGGCCCCTGAAGAGCCATGTCTTCTGTCAATCACTGAGTCAAATCATATCATTAGCTAATGATAAGGTCGGCCCCTCTTATGTCCCCCATCCTAAAAAAACCCTAGCCTTTCTCTGGTGAGTGTGTGAGGCTCAAAGAGAAGACCTGTGTGTGTGTGTGTGTGTGTGTGTGTGATGAGCTGTGTACATGTCCTCACCACTCAGTGTCTCCTGTTGTTGCTCACTAGCACCTCCCTCTCCGCCCCACGGCATCCAGGCACTGAGGGATACGGACACCTCGGTGCAGTTGCTGTGGAAGGAGCCAAAGGTCACAGAAGGCATCTTGGGCTACTACCTGTACTACTGTGAAGCTGGGACCAAGAATTGGAGGACGGTGAACAATAAACCAGTCACCAGCAGCAGGTAAGGCTGGCCAGCAGGAGGCCAGCCGTGGAGGAAAAGCCACTCAGGCCACCAAGATGCAGCCACAAGGTGCATCGTTACAGGGTTCTAAATTAAGAGGAGTTTCCAAGCTAGTATTTTCGCGGCTTGAAGCATTTCTCTGTTGCATTGCACTACATTACCCAGGCTGCACTGCAAACAACACCCACAGGAGTTAACTTGGACAACCATGCCACATGACAGGAACAGTGATTGTTATTTTCCGTAATATTACATTATGTTGCCTGTATTTGGTTGATTTCCCTTGGTACCATTGTCTAAGAAATGTTAGTACGTCATATAGCCAGGATTGCCTGTGAACGTTTCAGCACCATTGGCACGTGACCCCTGCGGCCATGACACTGCTGATAGGAGTGACACCATATCCTCCGAATCGATGCTTCTAAATTCAGCACCTCTTTTCTCCGAAGCCCCCCCACTCCCAGAGAGCCGATAAGACGTCAGGGCAGACTAGGATAACCAGGCTAACTACACGTTAACAGAGACCATGTCCTATTCGTGCCACAGGTTCACCATCCATGGGCTCACCCCCAACAAGATGTACGTCTTCCGGGTGAAGTCTGTGAGCCGGGCGGGTAACAGCGAGTACTCAGAGGAATCGACTGCAGTGCGGGCGAAAGCAGCCCTGTGTGAGTAGCGGGAGTGCACAGATGCCCTCCCCACATCAGGAGCGTCACTGTGTGGCTGCAGTCACATCAGATGGGTGGAGGATCCTTCTCATAGGGGTTTTCAGGTTGAGAGGTCATTCAACCAGAAGTGATGTAGCAAGAGCAATTTGTGAGCCAATAAAGGTCATCCTGTGCTAACTAATTCCCTCGGGGTGTCTCAGCTAAACTGGTTTTCTCCACTCACCAGTCCATTTGCCGCTACAGCTGCTGACACAGTTGACAGTTGTATCACAAACCAATAGACTGAACAGCTGATCAATAATGCAGACCAGTTCAACTGCTCAGGAGACTGAACTAAAACCAGTTGAAAAACCTAGAGCAGGGATAGTCAACTCTGATCCTGGAGTGCTGGTATCCAGCCGGCTTTCCATCCTACCTGGTGGGTTACTATCTGCCTGAGATCAGGTGTGCTTCATCAGAGACCCGGTAGGATGGAAAACCTGGTGGATACCAGCTCTCCAGGATCAGGCAGGAGTATCCCTGCTCTGGAGGAACATGCTACTGGAGGCAGGACAAGTGAGATGATAAAGGTATGCTGTTTGTAGAATCACTTTCATCTGATATCTGCCGCCTAGCGCAGCTTCATTAATGATGATCACTCATCCCCATTTGCTGTTTCCATCACTACGATTTCCTTGGTTACCCCTCAGGTGTCCCATCCAGGCCATCAGCCATCGCCCTTTTGAACTGCACCAGGACTGAGATGGTGATTGGGTGGAGGGCCCCTACCAGCAGGGAACCAGTCAGGGGATACTATTTGGATCGGACTGACACAGCATCAGCAGTATGGCATGAGGTCAATACTCAGCTGGTGAAAGAGAGGACCTACAGGGTAAGGATGTAATCCTGATCTAAAAAAAAGACAAAAGAAAAAAAACATGACAGTGAACTTCATTTTAATATCCATACACTAATGGTTCAGTAATGTGGTCCACAGCGCCCTCTCTAGGCAGACAACCAAGGAACTATAAGGTGTTTCCCAACTATGATTATCCTTCCAAATGAGCTTTCCCATCTGAAAATGAGTTATGCCCTTCACTGTATTTATATAACGTAGTATTGTGATTGCAATTAAATTAATGAAAATGCACTGTATTGATTTTTTCAGTAGTAAGCATTCAAAATAATCGCCTGCTTCCAGAGCTGGAGTAAATTGTGCTACCAGGAGTCTGTCCTCCTGTTTAACAGGCAGCAGGCAGCTGGAACATCCAGCCTCATTAGAGACTGTCTGAAATGTGAGCCCATAGGATTTGAATCTGCCTTGATTCAAATTTATATTCATTTTTACAGCCGCTGTGATTAGAATTCTTAAAATAACCTAGCGCCATCTGGTGGCCATAACTGGATTTCTTATAAAAAAAAAAAAACTTTGCCTGAGGAAAGAATTATAATATTAATCAACACAAAAGCACAAAAGTATGTTCCATGACTTTTATTTGAAAAAAAAAAGGCCCTGGAGGAAGTGACAAAAATATGGCTCTTTTGAGGAGCGTTACTTTTAACTTGGTACATTACGTGTCTAATCTCTTTTGACATCGAATGAAGAGATCTTAGGAAAGGTTAAGTGCCCCTAAAGAAAAAGATCAATGTCCAGATCAATAGAGAGAGCAGCCTCTGACTTTAAAACCCTTTTGCTGGATGGGATTTCTCACAAAGCCCCAGTCATGTTCTCAGAGTGCTCAGATAAAGATGTCTTTCCATGTGACTAATCCTACCTCATTCTTGTCTGGAGTGACAGTCTCCCAGTTCCTCATTTGCAAGCCAAACTTACGGATTTCCTTTGGGTGGTTTAAAACTATTAGGTGAAGGTGGCGGTCTCGAGAATTTTCTAGAAACACAAACAGGAGAAGCAGAAGACACAGAAATAAAATGTCATTTCTTAAAGCTGGAGATTGCTCTGACTATCTTCGGTCGCCCCCAAAATATGCTATTGGAGAAATAAGCATTATTTAAAAAGACATTAACAGGATTATCACAGGATAATTTTACACTGAGAGATGTTCAGTGCAGATGAGGAGAAAAAGTAGTTAGTCATTTGGTACCAGGATGTCATAATTCAAAAAACAGAGCACTGTGTGACTTCTCTAGAGACTGCGTAGATCTATTTTTAAACCTTAAGTGTAAACCTCCCTGTGTGAAGAACCAGAAGAATGGGAGTCAGTAGCGATACAGTATTGTACTGTAAGGGTTCAGTACAGTATTGGTACAGTACAGTAAGGGTATAGTAGAGTGCAGTAAGGGTACAGTGCAGTTTTAATACAGTACAGTAAGGGTACAGTATGATACAGTAAGAGTACAGAAGGAACAGTAAGTCTGAGCTGTGCTACAGTAACCTTATTGTTTTTATATGGAGGCACAGAACAGAAGGACCAATGGTCTAACTGCAGATCTTCTGTCCTTGGCGCTGGTGTCTGTGTGTATCTAAGGTACTTACCTGTACTTGGCAGCAGGGGGCAGGCTAACCCAATCCAGCTGTTAGTCCTACACCTCATAGCTATCTACTTTGTACCCTGGGGGGCGCGAGGTAACAAGAGCATCTCTGTTGGCACACGTGGTGGGTAACTCCAGATCCTCAAGCACCGCCTGTGTCGTCATGGCCGGAGCACCAGGCGCCGGTAACATCCGCTGAAGCCAGGGGAGAGCGTCGCGGCCGGGGAGAGGCGCCAGGCACCCAGCTGTGCCAAGCGGCTGCCAACACTCCTGAGGCGGCCCGTGCCACGTGAATCCGGTCGCCAGGCAACAAAAGGGGGGTGGTTTCAGCAATGGCTGTTTGCTAAGCGGGCTTCTTGGGGAAGCTGCAGGGTGCTTCTGGAATCACATTTGATCGGTCAGTTGAATTTTATTTAGCGCAGCACATTCTACCGGCAACTTCTGCAGTGATTTATGTTCCCAGAAGGAAATGAAAACCTGGAAAAAAAAACGAAATGCCAATATTGAGAGAACCGAAAACTAATCCTTGACGCCTCCGAATGGACTGAGTAGTATCCCAGAAAATAATGTCTCCAGAAAGAAAAAAATGACAAATGCATTTGCCAACATTTCAAAGTGAATTTCCTGTAAATCACAGAAGTTGGGCAGTCGCTCTGTGAATGAGCTGCTGGAGGGACTGAGAGACAGATGACCACATCAGTCTACTGGGTCATGCCAGCACATCAGTCCATATTGCTGTTATGAGGCTAGCCGATGATCTCTGAGCCAAGGGAAGAGGGGAGATCATAAGGTATGGGAGACAAATTGTGTTGGTAAATAGCTTTGGGTAGCGACTAAAAGAATAAGATCGCAGATACAAGCAGCGGAAATTAGGTTTCTTTGCAGAATGCCTGGGCTCAGCCTTAGAGATAGTATGAGGAGCTCGGACATTCAGGAGGGGCTCAAAGTAGGGCAGCTGCTCCCCCACATCAAAATGAACCAGTTGTGGTGGTTTGGGCATCTAGGATGCCTGCTTGACACACTGGGAGGTGCTCTGGTCATGTTCAACCACGGCAGCACAATAAAAAGAGAGAAGCAGACACAAGAGGGCATGAGGACTTAAGGCTGAATGAATGGAGTTGTAAGTTGTAGGGCAACTGAATGGTTCCCTTACAAACTGCTGTGGTCAGTACCAACCCTCCTCTCTACATCTTCAGCTACAGGAGACGCTAAGGAGGAAGCCTGGCATTGAACCTGAGGTCTGTGGATAACTTTCAGGAGGCCTGTGAATTTGGACGGGAATAAAACAATTATACCTACAGAGTTATTTCTCTACCTCTGATTAAGAGCTGGTAGAACCTGAACTTACTGACTAATACAAATCACAGATATTTTGATATCATCATCATCAGAAGGGCATATATGCTTCACCAAACTACCAAAGGGCTCAATGGCATAATCAAGGTATAGCACCCCTAGATGCTAGGCTGGATGGAGGGTGCTGGAATCCTGGACATGAGCAAGTAGATTATTTTGTTAAATGGGATGCGTGAGACACTCTGCAGCCTTATGTGCCTTAATGTCTAGTACAGGCAGATAACAAAGGTGTCTTGCAAACAATATAATCAGGGCTCATTTTATGCAAGGAGCAGAGCCATACAATGTACCAGGTCTGCTTGATGCGTTGAAGCTGAGAAGTTGGTCTTTATGTTCCACCTCAGCCAGTGCAGAGCAGAGACACTGACATGTCCTATTCGATGTCTTACAGTTGCAGTCTGCCTTCTGCCCTTCATTGTACCATGGTTAGGCTCTCATTCCACATTCATGGGGACTCCAAGTAATCATAGATATTGTGTACATCACCAAGGAACCACAAACTGACCCAGCTCAGGTCCTTAAAAAACCCAAATTGTCTCTCTGTAAGGCTCTAAGGTCTGTTCAGTACTTCTGATGGGACCGTGTATCTTCTGCCCGAAGGTCAGCGGCCTGCAGATGGGGCATCGCTACCGCTTCCGGGTTTTTGCGACCAACGTCGTCGGCTTGGGGCCTCCCTCGGAGCCCAGTGACGCGTTCCTGTGTGACCCATGGACCATGGACGAGCCAGGTGGGTGGAGTGATGTATTGGCATCCACTTCAGCAGTCTATACTGCCATCGCACATATGTCTCCCAGAGGAACTTCATGCCAGCTTGGTGACTCAGCTGAAGGTCTTCACAGTGTCCTGGGAATGTTCCCGGAAGGTCTGTTTGGGCCTGTGGATGACACGTCTCCATGTTATTACGCTTCTGTATTTGCCGACAAGCAATTTTCACTTAATTATTCATTTAGGTGTATTTTCATTTTGTATTAGCTTTGGTTATTCATACAAACTACAATAAACTCCACCCAACAACAGAACAAGACAAGAGCTTATTATGCTAATTATATGTTAATATTAAAATGGCCTCCTGGGTTTAAGGCTGTTTACTCTCAGCAGCCAGTTTATTGGGTACAGCTGCCTATTAATGCAAACAGCAGTTCATGTGGCTATCTGTAAACCACATAGAGCAGGGCAATTCAACTCATGGTCCTCAAGGGCCAAGCCCTGCTGATTTTCCAGCCTTCCTTCACCTGTGAGCCAGGTGTGAAGCCTCTGACCAAACAGAGTCAGTAATTATTAAACTAACTACCTGGGAGAACTGAAAACAAGGCCTGGATTTGGAATCGAGGGCCTGAGTTGAAAAGCCCTGACATAGAGGTTCAAGACATTCGTTTACCTTTTGATTCAGAAGCAGAAAGTCCAAGATCCTTAATCTCAGCAAACTTAAATGCAGTGTGACTGTCGCCCTCCTGAGATTCTCACATACTACAGTACAGTAGAACCTTGGAACTTGAACACCTCTTAACCTGAAAACTCGCACATCAAAAGGGTCTGTTGAATATTTTTCGACCAAAATCGTGTAAATCTTGGAGCGTTCAACTTTGCCAACAGGTCTGTTGAGAAAAATCTAGCCACAACATGACCAAACAAACTAGACCTGCTAAAACTTGTATGGATCGTGACGCATCTCCCCTTCCTAACCCCTCCATCCCTCCTCCTGTCCACCTGCCACTTCCAGTTTGTCATCAGCTCACCTCAATACAGATAAAGTGCTGATAGATGGTCATTAATTCATGTTTATCACTTTTGTATCTGTGTTTTTTTATGTGTATGTTACTTTTATATTAATTGTTAAAGCTTTTTATCATTAGTTAGGTGGGTAGATAAGTTTAAATAAGCAATCATTTCGGAGTTTGGAACGGATTAAATTTATTTACATTATTCCTTATGTGGAAATTCGACTTGGACCTCGACTAAATCGCACCTCGAATCAATTAAGTTCGTGTTCCAAGGTACCACTGTGTTCTGCAGAGAATGATGTGACAAATAATAAAGGATCCAGTGAGCAGCTATGGTTGCTGAAAACATCTTGTTAATAAGATAAATCAGACTCGTTAACGCTAATGGGAAGGCTACAAATGCAAAAATAACAGTTCAGTACGGTAGTGGTATGCGGAAAGGCTTCTCTGAAAGCATAGCTCAGCTACGCTTGAAGCAGATCAGGAGGGAAAAGCCGGTTCTATGTGAAGCTCGCTATATCTACCCAATATTAGCTACAGAGTACAGTGTGTGAAGCTGTCCCTCCTATTATATGTTATTCGTATGAAATGCTAAGGTGTCGTGGTCATATGGTTCCCGTACCACATGACAGGAAGTACCTGCCGTATAAGTGTAGGTGGATTTATCGAAAATGATTGTGAGGAATGAAACTCATGCGGTCGGTTTGCTCTCAGCACCAAGAGGAAATAGAGGGAAACGAAATGGGCGTGAGATCACTGTCAGCGGGGTTCAGGGTCCGGCGTCCGGATCCGGGTGCGAGTTCTGGAAATGTTCAAGATCAAAAAGTCCAGATTCGTAATAAGGCAGATACGCAGCTCAACCTTTTCAGAAGGTTCATTTCATTTCATTTCCTCCACAATGCATGTAATTCAGGCCCCCAGGCTGCCTGTTCTCCCTATAGCTAGGGGTAGGTAGCCAGGGGTGAAGCGCATTTACTGTATGCTTTCATTTTTTACTTTCTGTACTTTTACTCATTAGCCTAAGAAATAGATGTGATCAGAAATAAAGGTAAACAATGATGCGGTCGTATGAATTATAAATGCCCAAGTGCGGACAGCAGTACCTCAGAGACAAAGGGTAGGGCGTCAGAAGCCTAACGGTGCCACGGGGGTCACTTATGACGCATGTCAACATTAAAAATGGAGGTCACACAGCCTCTCTCGTCGCACAGTTCATTAATTCCACAAGCTGGCTCCTCTTCATCTCGTTAAAAATTCAGACACGACCGAAGATCGTTAAGCAAAAGAGCCGTCGCGTCCCACATGGAGAGGGCGGGGTGCGTGCGCTCCCCCCCCCCACCTTATGATCGCCAGTGTTTATTCATTGTTTTCGACGTGATGGTCCATTCGATAATGGGCCTGCATTACGTGTTTCCATTCGGGTCTGGTATGAGATAAAGGACACTGTGTTCCCCGTGATTTCCTTAGCCAGTGTTTCCCAACCCAGTCCTCAAGAACCCCCAGACATTCCGTATTTTTGCTCCCTTGCAGCTCCCAACACTGGTACAGGGGTGTTGGGATTTGGGCGGGAGCAAAAATGTTGACTGTCTGGGGGTCTCTGAGAACCAGGTCGAGAATCGCTGTCCTTAGTAACAGGACCATGCGCTTCATAAGAGGCTCAATGTGAGTTGAAATGTACAGTTACTGTGGGGAAGGGGGAGAGTGTCCCTAAAACGAAAGCTCCATCAGATGGATCGTACAAGATTTGTCAATGTGTCATCCTGGTGCATTCTGGGTAGAACCCTACCTCTCCCAAATACCCCAGGATATGAACCTACATGTCTGGTATACAAGTCAATATTTTCACTGACAGTATGCATCATATCTATAACTATGTGTGTTCTTTAAAAACTCAAGTGATTGGTGCTCCATGATAAAAATGGGTGCAAGGCTATTCAGGCATATGTTGTCCCTCTGAGCCAAGAGGGATTACCCTGCAACGCAATCTACCTCTCCCCCCAACACCAGGGTGCCCCTATGACCTGGTGTTCAGAGAAGTGCGCATGACATCACTGGTCCTGCTCTGGGAGGGGCCTATGTACGAGGGGCAGAGTCAGGTCACAGGGTACCTAGTGGAGATCAACAGCCAGGACGAGGCAGAGGGCTGGACTCTGCTGACCCAAAACCCAATCCCAGACACCCATCTTAAGGTCAGTAACATTGTGATTTGTGGATTTCTGTGATTGATTACTGAAATTCAGTGCAAGGCTGCCCCAGAAATGATGCACAGCTATTCCATTAATGGCTGTAATGTATGGAAATGTAGCTAATTTCACTACATAATCACAACAAATATTTAACATTTAGATTTTTTTCAACTTCACACTGTTTCTCACAGGTGTCAGGTCTGCAGGCAGGTAAAACCTACATTCTACGCGTTTCTGCAGTCAACAAATTTGGTGTTGGCATGCCCTCCCTGCCGTCTGAGCCAATCACAGCTCAGACAAAGCCAGGTGACTGAATGGGTCTTTGGAAATGATTATTTCCGATTGGTTGATTCAAAATGATGACTTCTGATTAGCATAGGACAGGGGTTCTCAATCCTGTTCCTGGTGCCCCCCTCAAAATGTTTCCATTCCAACCCACACTGTTTTCTTTATTAGCCTATTAAGGACCATATGAGCCTGATTAAGGTAGGTTTGGGTTGGAAGCATTCTGCCAGGGGTGGGGGATTGGGAATAGGACCACTGGCCTTGGACATCATCACAGTTACTGATCTGAACTATTCCACCATCAGGAACAAAGGATGTGGAGATCGGGGTGGACAACGATGGCTTCATCTTCTTGGGCTTTGAATGTCCTTTGTGGACCGAGATCAGCCACCTGGTGTGGGCCAAGAACTACATAGAGCCCATTGATGGTGGACGGGCACGTGTGGAGCTCAAAGGCAACCGGTGAGAAAGAATGAAGAAAAGGCAGAAACCTAGATCCAGGAACACAAGGCTATTAAATGGTTACGTCTTAAGGACAATGTGTAGATCGACAATGTAAAGAACAATCACATCATCTTCCCCACACTCAACTTGCTGCAGTTTTGATTGGGCAGCATTGGAGTCACGCTTCTCCATTGTCTGGCTCACCCTCCAGGTCCACCATCACATTCCTGAACCCCTCCGAGGAAGACCTGGGCCTTTATACCATAGTGAAAGGCGATGAGCAGGACATATCTTCCAGCTACAACTTTACTGCGGAAGGTAGGGCTCCGTTGTCCAGAATAATGCTTCACTGCTGAGTGTAAATATCTGTAATTGAGGGTAAGGCTCTGTTGTCGAGAATAATTCATTGTTAAGCGTAGGGCTGCTCTTGAGAGCAAGTCTCCATTGTAAGTATCCTTTGTTGATGGCTAAGCCTCTTTTTTTAAGTGTGAGTCTCCTTTTTAAAGGCTAAGTTTCTGTTACTGACGGCTAATCTCTATTGCTGAAGAGCACCACTGCAGAGCAACTGTACTTTCTGGCTTTTCACATCTGAGTTCATTACTCAAAAATCATATCAAACCTTCATAAAACAGCCCAGTCTGGCTCAAGGTCCATGGGATTGTGAGGACATGACCATGTGTTTCTTCACCTCTTATGGTGCCTTATTGCACTATTTCAACATCTTATCTCTATATGCATTCATGCAGAATGGATCGGTCTGTATGACTGATGGATAACATCCACACATCCATTTTCTGTAACTGCTAGTCCTACTCAGAGTCATGGGGGGGGGGGGTCTGTAGCCCATGCCTGAAGCTATGGCCACAAGGGAGGGAACTTTGCTGGATGGGGCATCAACCCATCACAGGGCACACTCACACATCAGTCACACACATATGCACACCTATGGGCAATTTAGTAACTCCATTTAACCTCATCACGTTTTTTTGGACTGTGGGGGGAAACCGGAGTAGCCAGTGGAAACTCACTATGACACAGGGTCCCTGACTTATGAGGCAACAGTGCTAACCACTGCACTATTGTGCCACCCCCTGATTAATGATGGTTTTTGTTTTCCCCTCAGATCTGGAGAAGATGCAGGAACTCAGCTGGCAAGTCAGAAATCCACGTAAGTGTTTGTGACGCCAAACTGTGGCCCGTAATTTGGGCAAAAAAGAATAACATTGTTTCTCTACACCATAAACGGTGCCACACCCCATAATTTAATTCCAAAGAAAGCAGTGCTGGTTTTGAAGAGCCTGACAGGAGCATGCTCACAATGACCATAATATATGACCCGACTTTAAAAAAGCATATATTATACATGACAGCCTGCCAAACTTGCTCAGCTCTCTTAAAGGGAAAGGTTGAGTCTCCAAATTCAGGCCATCACCATCACGAACACAACACACTTCAGCCCGGCTATTATTTATTTAACCACTAGCTAGTCCAGAGGCTACATTCTCATTGAAAATAATGCTTATTGAGAAATGTTTGAATTAAAATAGCAAGAGGATCTGTAGGCCGGGGCACAGCTGGAAATTTTGGGCCCCCTGACAAAATGTCACCTTAGACCCTCTGCTATGGTCCTCTTGGTACTTTTTGCCGAGTGGGGAAGAGAGTTCCTCCCAGTGCATTTATTTTTTGCCTCCATATCCCCTGACTGTAAGAGCGACTTTGGATCCTTAGGGGTAATCCTGGGTCCTCGAGAGCTTTGTCACTGCAGCAGCCATCTTGTAGATGGCTTGTCCTAGACGTGGTCACAGTCAAGGCCAGATTAAGAGTAATAGGTGCCCCCGGATGACAACACATTTGACGTTGTGTCGGGAAGAAACAGAACTGATTGGCAGCTCATGAACATCCAACATAGGATAAAAGAACAACGTATAATCATATTAAATATTTCAGATATGAAATTGCATCAATTTCTTAAAAGACGTGTGAATGGGACGACAAGGACTTGATGTGGCCCCCCCCCCCCCCCCCCCCGGGCCCACAGGGCCCGCCGGGGAGCGGGTGGGGGCGGGGGGGGGGTGTTGTGGTATTGTGGGGGGG
>JABFEA020000015.1:283342-297149 GCA_019775915.2 Cyphomyrus plagiostoma | reverse complement strand
ATGTTGCCGTTGCTCATATTTCGTTATGATATAAGGCTTCGGTTTAAGGTGACATTTGTTAGGCATGCAGATTATTTCTCCCTCTTTTAAAATGGAGCGAGTGTGGAGCGATTTGACTGGAGCGGGAGGAAATTTTAGTGGAGCGAGGAGCGATGTTGAGCGGAGCGGTTTAGTGCGAATTAGAGCGGAGGAGTGGGCGGAGCTAATAACCTCGTGAGCGAGGAGCGGAAATTCTCGCCGCTCCGCTCACATGCTCTGGCTCACGTGTTTTCGATCTTTGCTGTTTTATTTTTTTTACCCCCAAAAAAGTAACACATAGCCTGAAGATTTTTCTTTCCAACACAACTGAAACTTGAGTCAGTTTGAGTGAAAATCACACGCAGCCTTAGCTGCCAGTACAGTAACTCAGGTCCCAGACCAATTTTCATATACGAATACAATTTGTTTTGGTGTTTTAATGCAGGAATACCGGACTGTGACAGATTCTATAGCTACAGTCACCAAAATTCCAGCAAAGCCCACCAGTAAAACCATATTTGATGCCTTCAGTACCAGTAGATTCTTCTCTCACTCCTGCCTCTCCTCACTCAGCTCTGTCTGCCGGCCCCCTGGAGATTCAATGCACCGCTGAGGGCTTCAAGATCTCCTGCTCTCTGAAGTACTACCTGGAATACCTGAAAACCAGCTGGTTCCACAGGTGAATTTCCCTCCATGCCATGTTCTGCCTGCTTTAGCTCTGGCCTGGGCTTTGTGATCAGTGGCTGCCGCTTCTTCACTCTGCCTTTGCATCAGGGAGAAGCGGATTGACCAGGACCAGAGAGCCCTGCCCGGAAGCAGCATGCAAAAGCTGTGGGTGGACATTCTCGGCCCCACGGAGAGCGACAAGGGCAAATACTGCCTGCAGATGAATGATGGGGCTGACACTCATACGCGCACGCTGGACCTCTCTGGCCAAGGTAGACGCTGTCCAGGCAACATACGGAAGCCGAACAAGTGCAGGACATGGGAGGGGGGGCACTTATACCCTTATACATGTTGTATCTGTGTGGTGTGAGAATTGCATCAGAGGTCTTTGGTGGGGGAGCTGACCATAATGTGCAAGAAGTGGGAGATAATAAGAGGATTGGGGGGAGCAAGGCAGTAGTAAAAGTTGTTAGCCACGGGGGTGGTGACAGTAATAGCTGTCGACCAGAATGGGTGGGGGGCTGAATTTTGTTGGAAGTGGAATTAAAAAGCAATAAATTGTGTTGAGTGGGGTGCCAGGATCCACCACAACAAATTGTACTGGGTCACAAGCCCACTCACTCATGGGCAAAGTTGGGCAATTCAGCTCCAGAAAGTAAAAGTCCAGACCTGGATTTCATTTCAACCAACCAGTTCAGCATAAGGAATCACAGTCACAGAGTGCTCAGCTGGTTGGTTGAAACAAAATCCCAGTCTAGACTTTTACTCTCTGGATCTGAATTACCTAACTCTGCTCATGGGGAACATGCACGCTATGACAGATAGCCAGTCCAGGCCTGGATCCCACCCAAATTGGTAACTACACGTAGCCAGTGCTGCTATTTTATATTACCTGGGTGTCTGAACCTATGTGCAGAAATGTTGGAACCGTAGGTCTTCGTGTCCCATCACCTGCCATCATCCCAAGGCTCTGATTGATGAGCCCTAAGGCCCTTTCTGTCCTCTTCCCGCAGCTTTTGAAGACGCCATGTTGGAGTACCAGAGGCTGAAGTACGTAGCAGCTTAGCTGCCCAACCGGAAACACCGCCGCCAGCAGACTTACAGCATGGGGCCCCTGTGACATTAACCGCCATTAATGCTGCACCGGTCCAGTATTACACCTTAATTATGTCACTGGGTTCTCTAACACTGTGTAACAAGCATCCACGCAGATGATCAATCACTGCAATGTCACAAAATAACCTCTGACTAATCAATTAAGGGGAGGTGTATTTAAAAAAAGCGATTCATAATGTCCCCGAAAATTTCAGCCCAGAGACGAGTGGGCAGAGAGGAATTCACGGAAAATCTAGTAGCTAATTAATAAATTAATAAATGATTAAACGCATGTGAAACTAAGCACACACAGGTTCCCCCTAAATGTCATCCATTAAATTGCACTTTAATTGCTTTTTTGTGCTCTGTTTGGCCCTTTCGAACTAAAAGGTGTAAAATGCTTCCTTCATATGTCCACTACCGTAATGACTAATAACTTTTTTATTATATGAGTGTGGGAGGTATTTTGCACAGACTTTGGAAACTAAATGGCAAAATGGACATTGTATTTTCTTTTTATCATTTTCATTTTATTTTTTTCAGAAAATACCTCCCATATATAAGTGGTTACATCTTTGTATAATATTTGATATTTTGTATCTTGCCTTTTCTCCCCACCTATGTCTTCATCCTTTAGGCAGGTAGCCATTGCAGAAAAGAGTAAGTGAAACTCATGTCATCCGCAAACCTGTCTGCATGCATCCCTCAACCACTCTTGGTTCTCATCTTATGCTTTAGAAATTCCTTAATGTTCCTGTTTCTATGTCTCATTCTGTTCTTCCTATTCTTATGTCTCATTCTGTTCATCCTGTTCCTATTCTTGTCTCATTCTGTTCCCATTCTTATTACTCATTATGTTCTCCTTGTCCCTATTCTTGTCTCATTCTGTTTTTCCTGTTCCTATTATTGTTTCATTCTGTTCTTTCTGTTCCTAATTTTGTTTCATTATGTTCTTCCTGTTCCTATTCTTATGTCCTTATACAGTAAAATCCACTTATAATGGACTTCAAAGGTCCTGGTAAAACAGTCTGTTATATCCAGAGTTGCTGTATGCCCAGAACACAACTACAGGACACCCTTTACTCATGCTACGCCCCAGCAGACACACTTGTGGTATAGATTATTAAATTGTACGAATATCTTTACCTGACCATTTGCGTAACTATTAATAATCCCGACTACATACATATCTGCGCTGGATATCACCGACACGCCACACGCCAGTCCATCCAAAACTACAGCTAAAAGCGGCCTTCGGGACCAAATTGTTTGTGCGTTATAAGCGAAATTCCATTATATGCGAGTCCGCTATATATGATGCTTTTTCTGCATGTTCTTAAAGGCGGCGGCTGGGACCAGTGGACCTCGTCTGTTATAGACGATCTTCCGTTATAAGGGAGTCCACTATGACGGGATTTTACTCTACTTTTCACTTTCATCCCCTTTCCGTATGAAATGAATGTTGTGCACAATCTGTCCTTAAAATTCCCTGTTATCATGAGATTGTAAAACCTCTTTTTTCCAGACCGTGCCAGAGTGACAAAGGGACTTCCAGATGTGGTGGCCATCATGGAACATAAGGTCTCTCTCTTTTTCAGTCTCTTACTCTTTCTCTCTCTCTCTCTCTCTCTTTCGCTACGAAGAGCCTAGTTGCAGCGTGCTACATACATACAAAAACATGAGCTTTTAATTATCAGTTAATTGGAAAAATAATTATCAATTAAAGGGACGACACAAAGATTTAAAATCCTCCCCAAGTTTTCCACGCCGCATAAGAGGAAAATTATGTTTGTGTGCATGTGCTTAATGTAACCTTTTTGATAAATGCAGGAAACTATGGTAGTTACACTTTACTTGAAGCTGTCATCTATAATGCATTCGCAGATATTTTCATAATCATTATAGATATTTTCATGATGCATTATTATGGTTGATATAAGAATTAATAAAGCATTACAGCATCTTCTATGGACAGTCATAAGGCATTATAGTGCTGATTATAATACTTCATAAGCTCCAGTGAAGCTTTTATTTGTAATGCACTATAGATACCTTCATAATGCATTATAATGGTCAGTATAAGAATTAAGAATACATTGTGCTGCATTATCAAGGTTTTCATAGTGCATTATAAATGACAGATTCAAAAATCATTCATAATATGTAATAAACATGGCTATAATGTGTTATGCCTATTCAGAAACATTTGAGCCATCATGCTTTGTATATCATGCATGTATGTATATCATGCTTTATTATGCATTATAATGTGTTCTGAATGTGTTCCTAGATCCCTATAGATGTGGTATTCATAAGAAAAGTTACCACTATATTATTAATAGTAATTATTGTGGGAATTAAAAATATTATATCTACAGTTCACCCGCGACCCAATAGGATAAGCGGGTTGGAAAATGGACGGATGGATATTTACAGTTCATTTTGCGAATGCCTTTGCAGGTGCGTCACGCTCTACCACCGAGTGGTAGTAGTGAGATCAGTCAGGTGACCGAAAAAAAGTTTGCTTTAGCTCCATTGACCGATACGAGTCCATGCTGCCCCCCACTCCCTACCCCTACCCTGCCTGCAGACTTTGTGCTTAACCTGCTTTGTGGATGGTGACCCAGCCCCTGAGATGTTCTGGCTAAAGAATGACCGGGAGCTCTTCTCGGCCGGACAGTACAACATCTCCAGTGACCACCAGTGCACCACCCTCACCATCAACAAGGTCAACATGGAGGACTCAGGCCTCTACAGCATCTTCGCCCGCAACAAGCACGGCTCGCAGACGGTGAACGTGACGGTCAGCGTGTATAAGCGCGGGGAGAAGCCGCGGGCCGGCGCCGTGGAGATGTAGAGACAGGAAGAGTGTTTGCATGGTGTGCATCAAGCTAAAAGTTTAGAGAAAAGGCAACGTGGTTGTGTATGATTTAGTTAGGAAAGCAGGCTGTCACTGTGTAACCCCACTAGGAAATTTCATATCAATGTTCCTGATGTAGATTCAGGAGAGAAGATTTTACACTATCATTGATCAAAGCAGTTTATATGGTGGGGGGCGGGGGGGTGACATGGTGGCTAGCACGGTTGCCTCAAACCACTGGGATCAGCGTTCAAGTCTCCAGCTTGGTTCCATCTGTGTCTGGAGCTTGCAGGTTCTGCCTACGTCATCATGGGGGTTTCCTCCAGCACACCAGCCCCCTCAGCAAAAAAAAACATGATGAGGTTCATTGGAGTTGCTAAATTGCCCATAGGTGTGAGTGGTGTGTGAGTGAATGGTGTGTGAGAGTGCACCCTGTGATGGGTTGGTTCCCCATCCTGGGTTGTTCTCTGCTTCACACCCATAACCTGCAGGATAGGCTCCAGACCCCCTACAACCATGAATAGGACAACCAGTCTCTGCTGTGCATTTTTCAGATGAAATAGTCACCACAAAGAAGACAAGTGAGCATTAATAAGCCCAATTTTTATGACTGGCACTTGGTTTCATTGTAGTTCTGTACCCATAAATCCTCTGTGCTGTTCGAGTGAAGACACAGAAAATCGTGCTTGTGTTGCAAATAAACTTACAGCTTCTTTCAAACTCCCACATCTGACTCTGTTACTCCTCCATGAGGATTTGGCTCAACATTATATTTCTGTTATGCAAACTCGGGGCAGTTCATTCTGTACGTCTGCAGAGCAAATAGAGTCATGTCCAATAAGTCATTCACCCAGGGCAAGCGGACTGATTCACCTTTGAATCCATGTCAGTTTCTCTACCAGGGAAATGGAGGAGGGAACATTTTCACATAATGTAAGACACTTAACATCAAAACCTGCCACATACAACAGACATTTTACACGGATAAACAAAACAGATCGAACAGAATCTGCCCAGCTGGTGCCTGCAGTAACAGTTGAACCTCGGTGAGGTAGCAACAGTTTCCCCTAGAGAGCAGAAAACCATGTAAACCACCAATGGGTCTAATTAGAAGCACAAGTTTATCACCCTCATTATCTCATCCCTCCGGTATTGATACTATGTCTGAGACTGTAGTGACCACCTCAGAAAGGATGTCTGGGAATTGACATGGACAGGTGGTGACAGTGGTGGAGGATGATTATCCTCTGGCAGTATTTCCCTATCTGGTCCTTGGAGACCCACATACAGCCCATGTTATTGCTCCCTCCCTGCTCCTAGTATGTGGACTTTCTACCAGGGAGCTGGGAGGGAGCAAAAACGTGGACTGGCTGCGGTTCCCCGAGTACTGGATTGGGAAACACTGCTCTATGGAAACACCAACGACAGCAGAAACTTGTTCTGCACTTTATTGTCAGCCTCTGCTTAGCCACGATCGGGCAGCGTCTCGCAGATCGTCGTGGACTGACGGCTCACCCTAGCAGCGCTGATGCAAGCGATCTCCAGGTTGTTCAAACAGCTCTGAGACCTTGGGATCTGCCCAGGGATGGGGGTGGGGGCTGAGCTTTGGCCAATTGCTGTTATAAAAACTCGAGAGGGACTGAGGACCCGCCACACGTCAGCGTTGAGCTTCCACGTCACCCCCACTTTGTGTCAGACATCTCTGCAGTCTAGCGACCATGGCCTTCACAGGAACGTGGCAGGTGTACGCCCAGGAGAATTACGAGGAGTTTCTCAGGGCCATCTGTGAGTACCTTTAAGTTGTGTCATGATTAATAACGCTAAGATGTGGACCTGCATTGTCATCCTAAGGAGACCATATACTTAAGACAAAATTTCCCAGAATCTACGCCATTTTAGCAATTTGACATTGTGTGCTCCGTAATCATTATTTCGCACCATTTGTGCAGCGTCCCCAAGGTGAACTTTTGTCTGAGACATCATATACCCTTCTATTCTATTCTATCCCACCTGCTGTCCACGATTGGCTGACAAAAATGTGATACTGCAGGGTTGGTCAGCAGGACAAATTGTGTAGTTGTTTTGCACTGCACCCCACTATAAATAGTGTAAATGAATGTGTACATTCTTGCGTTTCTGTTAATTAATAGTAAATATCGTAACTGCATAACGTTTGCTGTGGAATGTGCGCCTTTTTTGAGTGTGTAACCATGAGTACCGTTTAAATTTTTTGTTTCCCTTTTTGTTCTGTTTATCGTATTAAGCCAATAGTGACTGTTAATAAAGAGAGCGACTTCCATTTTAAATGAGCTGTCATCTCTTTTATTAAAATGATACGCACTAGCCACAGTATGTTTATTTGTGCTCTGCACTTGAGTCTGTTGCATCAAAAACATTCTGTGCCTCCTAGAGTTCTGGAGTGCAAAATAAAGAACGAGGTAGCAGAGTGGTTTTAAGCACGTGACAGACTGCTGTCGCCGATGTCTGCCTGAAAATCAAGTTTATGGCTACCTTTAGGGCTATACTAAGTACAAAGTAACAGAGTCAGTGGGAAGGAGGCAGAAGTGCAGCGCACACTGGGTTAAAGGAACTGGTGAAGAAGTTACGTTTCATTTATTTTTTGGTGTACCTTTCCTGTCAGAAATGAGGAATACACTTATAACTGTTTGATAACAGACAATAAACCCCAACAGTAATTTCAGAACAGTATCAGCTCTTCTCAAACTTCCTAAATGTTCCTTCTCCAAATCAATAAGAGAAATGAAACTAGTGAGAAAATTCTGCGAGCATTGTGAGAGTGTTGTGACAGCATTGTGAGAGTATTGTGTGAGTATTGTAACTTTACTCATAACCTTGATGGGTTTAAAAGCCTCATTCCTGCCAATGCCAAGAACAAACCCTGCAGGAAGCCCATATGGAAGGAGAAATAAAGCCTTCAGAGATTTCAGAGCAAGCATGCATGCAGTAGTGTATGAGATCCATCACCACTGCTTGATGTGTGCAGTAGTGTATGAGATCCATCACCACTGCTTGATGTGTGCAGTAGTGTATGAGATCCATCCCCACTGCTTGGCTGCACAGGTAAACATTTTACACCCCAGCTTCTGCGATACAGCAGTAATGAAGCTTTTTAACCTTAATGGGGGTGTCAGTTTAATGATACCTTTTATTTCGAGCAACAAATTGGTTCTTACTATTTGCTGTCAAGATGCTTTAAGTAAAAAGCTCCTTCTGAAGATCTGAGATGCCAAAATGGAAATGCTTTTTAATGTCCATGGGCAGGCCATAAGTTTATAAATAACAACAGAGCACCAAAGAGCACCCGCAGATGTGTCTGAGACATCATATACCCTTCTATTCAATATGTGTCTATTTATGGAGTGATTTAAAGTGTGTAAACACTTGAATGTACAAGTGTCACTAATCTATTATCTATTTATTAATCTTTTTATTTTTGTTCTGGCTGTGGTTATATGAACTAAGGAGCGGTGTGTCTCCCAGGGAGAGAAAGATGAGGTAGGCAAAACCTAAAGAATTCCATATCTTGTAGAAATGGAATTTCAAAGTGCTTTTTCTCTGGTGAGGATTCACTGAATGATCTCATTATAGGTGCAGGAGAAAATGAAGTCTAACAGTATTCTGAGTGTGAGTTAGTCTTCCCAATAGCTTGTCACCAGTACAACCAACCTGCTCCTGTTCACTCATGAGCCTGTTGGTGGCCTTGAAGGTGACAAGAAGCATGGGGAATATTCGAGATACTTCTCAGTGTAATGAGAAGTCACCGTGAGATTCACTCTGGTGGGGATGTGGCACAGGAACCTGTGACATGGGAACAAAGCATGGTAAAACAGATGCCTCTTTTTCAGGATCTAGAGGACGCAAGGGAGACATTAAAATTATGGCTGTTTCAGGGAGGAGGGGGAAATAAAAACTAAAGTAAAGGGTGGGTATCCAGGGATAATAGCAGGGGGTAGGATAGGCACTGGGGTCTGGCCAGATTTATAGGCTGAGTAGTAAGACAACATCAATTTGCAAGCTGACATTAGGGCTGAATAAACACAGAAAAATAGTCACCTGACTACCCGTACCCTCAACCCCCATCCCCTAAAACTTCTCAAACCTCAGACTTCTCACACTACCACGTTTGCTTCAGCGCTACCTGAGGACGTGATCAAGATGGCCAAAGATGTCAAGCCCGTGACAGAGATCCAGCAGAACGGCAATGACTTCGTGGTCACGTCCAAGACCCCTCGGCAGTCAGTCACCAACTCCTTCTCCATCGGCAAGGAGACTGAGATAACCACCCTGGATGGCAAAAAGCTCAAGGTTCTTCTTCTGATAAACATCTCAGGGAATCAGTTGGTTAAACCCTGCAGACTTGTTACTTTAGTGTTTGATATTCCATATAGGCATTCAGTGACATTGACTTGTTTGCTAATTATACTTCGCAAAACTGGCAGTGCTCAATTAAGTGAGAACTAAATTACTGCCATTTTGTCTAAACGATTCATTAATTACAATTTTGCATAAAAACTAAAGTGAGCATCATTAACATGTGCAGCACGCTCTTCATTTCAGAAACCAGGAAGCGATGGAAGAACGGAGACTTTGTAAGCCACTGTGGATAGAGTTACTGTGTGCTGTCAGGCACTGTGTCATTTAACTCATTCCCCATTGGTTGGTTTCAGGGGAATTCCTAGCTATTGAAAAGATCAGGGGCTAAGTCAAGTTTACCTGGGGCTTGACTTTTGTTTTTGTGGTTACTAATGGGTAAACTATGCAGTGATTGACAAATGAAAGAAAATCTCTGCCATTTACAGTAGCAGTCACATACCCACCCACAGAAAGGTTTATTTGTACTATCCTGTATATTTTAGAATAATTATAAAGACATAAAAATGACAAAATGCCATATATTGATTATGGACTCACCAAAAAAGTATTAACCAAAAAAAATTTATTTGTTTTGGGGGGGGCAGCTCTGTGGACTCAGAAGGTTGTCAGTTCAAATCCCGTAGTCACCATAGTGGTCCCACCTTCGGGCCCAGGAGCAAAGGCCCTTAACCCCAATTTCTCCTGGGACTGGCTGATCATATTTTATTCCTCTACGCCAGTTCCATGAGGTGGCCTCCTGAGATGCTCTTCCAGCTGTCCTGAAGGAGCTCCCACATATATGCTGCGTACTCATTTGCCAGTTTTCTTTCATTATCTGGTCAAACGCCTGCAAAACTATTTCCGCTGTGTTTAAGCCTGGTGGCCAGGTCTTGTGATGCGGCATGGTCAGGTGACCAGGTTATGTGATGTGACAATCTATCACTCTCCTTTGTAGGCAGCTTTGTGTACCTAAACTTTTGACTGGTACTCTTTGTCCAGGGTGGTTTATGATTCTCTAAATTGCCCTTCAAGGGTGATCGAGTGCATGTGTGACAGTTGGTGACAGAATTCCAAACCCTCACAGGATGTACTCTGCCTTTTTCCCTGTGTGTTTTATCTCTGTGTCACTGGGAGTCCAACTGCATGCCCAATTGAAAAGACAGTCTGTTTTGATCTCTTCAGCAGACACAGACAAGGAAGGGCCATTTAAACACATTAATATGATTATATTATTTCTAGCTTCTATCTTGGATTCATTTATTGATGCACCTTTGGGGTTGTCATAAACGTAATTTTGTTGCGTTACACGATGACAATAAAGTGCTTGAATAATTAGTCACCTTTGACTGCACATGTTCAAGGAATTTAACATTTCTGCAGCATTTGTGATCAGGAAATAGTGTACAATTCACCGACACATTGTAGATTTCAGTGTAATCCCGACATTGGTCAGTGTTTCACTATCTCTTTCCAGTGCACTGTCAGACTGGAGGGTGGCAAACTCATATGTGAGACGGACAAATTCTCCCACATCCAGGAAATCAAGGGGGATGAGATGGTGGAGGTTAGTAGTGACAAGCAAAAGTGTAACACCCCACCCCAGAAGACTACATGGTTCTTTTTGTGTAGGACAAAAAGCTTTGTTTTCAGCTTATCCCAAAATGGTCAATAATATGTGTGAAGGTTTCATAATATATTTAGACACACAAGACAATGAACTGCTTCACAGAGATCGATTTAAACCCCTGTTTCTCTGTTACAGACCATCACCAAAGACTCTGCTACTCTGATTCGGAGAAGCAGGAGGATCTGATGTAGTCTGCGGCGCTGCTGGGCGGGACATCCGCTCGCTCGGGGAATGTCATTGGCTATTTAAATAAACGTTGTCATTGGACAGAAATGAAGTGGAAGACGTGTTTGGTGTCTATTTACTATTACAGAAGACTGATTATTTATTCGTTTATTTATTCATTCATATTTGTTTTTTCAATGAACCCGTAACAAATCTAAGCGGAAGCTAGCTTGTACATGCACTGAGACAGAACTACATCATGACCCGCTGTTGACAATAACCGGTCAAAAGAAATGAAAATATAAACAATTTAGCGTGCGCCTGTTTGTGTTACTGTATTACTGCATTTCAGAAATACTTGCCGCGGCCATTGAACTCAGTGGCGCGTCAGAGGCGTGGCCTTTCAGAGTCTGCGCAGTAGTGTCTTCGTCCGCCGGGGCTATCGGTCGGCTTTCAGGCTGCGGTCTAGCGAAGTCACGTAGCCGTAGTTTTGCGGTGATCTTTTAGCACAATGGCCAGGTACCTGCGGCCCCCGAACACTTCCCTGTTCATCAGGAACATCTCGGACGACTCCAGGTAAACGGAAGCGGCGTCCGTGCGCCCTGATCCACGTTCCGGCTCACGGTGGCGGCGGCCGTAGGTTTTTGGGAGGCAGACATGGCGCGATCGCCTCTATGCTGGGGCCTCGAAGACTGGGAGATGGGGGCAACCGCTGGGAAGGCGCGATCGCTCCTACCGTTACATGGTTATGTCGTTATATTGTTCTGCTATGATGAACGCATTGTAACTCCCCTGCCCGGCTCAGTCGGTTTAATGCAGCTTGACCAGCTCCGAAATATCTGCCGTGTAGTTTGTATGGCGCGCACGCCCCCAACACGACATGATCTAGAAAAATGCATTTCTAGAGGTAGTTGGTAGTCGAAGTCACTTCTGGAAACTAGATAGGTTTAATATCCATCTATGTAATTTAATAGATGGCGAATGGTATCCAGGAAGCCTCGCCTTAGGTCAGTTGCGTGTTTATGAACCGACATGCTTTATTCGAGCTGTGAAACCAAACGAGCTTCATGATCCCGTTTATCCGGTAAATTTAGAAACAGTTCGGCCGTGTGGGGACCGTCCTTCCCTTCTACTGCCTCTATTTGGGCCGTGGCGGAGGGCAGGAGGCGTTTCGCTAAAATTAGACGCAGAATCAGCACCCCGCGGCGCGAGGCAGGGCGCGAAATGGGGGTGGGGGGCCGTGGTCCTGCTCATTTGGTACCACACTTTCCATTGCACAAAAAGGGTGAAGATTGAAGCCCGCCGTCATTTAACACAGCACTGCTCACTTTTTTTGGGGGGGGGGGGGACTTTGTAAGACACTGTGGATAGAGTTAGGGCATGACGAGTTCCATTTTAAAAACGTGGGAAAACTTAAAACCGTAGGACCACTTACTTAATACTTGTGAGCCCCCACACAACAAAAAGTTTGGATACCCATAATCTACGGCATTCGGTTTGAGTGCTGACTGCTTAAATGCTTAATGCCTCCCACAGTGATATTGACCTGTAAATTATTTAGGGATTAAATATCTTTTTTTCTCCTTGAAGAGTAATCCGTGCAGTAGACCCTTGATTTAACTGTGGATGCAAATTAGACATGATGACGCGCAAGGGATTTAATGCCATTTTTAATGTATGTGTAATTAAATGTCTGAAAATGCATCTGACTAATCTTGGGTGTAATTTTACGGATAGATTTTCATGTCTATTTAACCTTCCCTGTTTTGCTGCTGAACACGGATTGTTTCTTTCCTCCCACTCCCCATATTAACCGCATTTCATGAATGACTATGAAGTGAAGCATTGTGTTAGGTCACCTTTTTAATTAACGACTGCTATTTGAGTGTCCCTGGGAGATGCTGTGTGTGGAGCGCCCCCCCTGGGCACCGGTGGAATAAATGTCCTATCGTTTCACGGTGCTGTAGGCCTGAGGATTTGCGCCGTGAGTTCGGCCGTTATGGGCCAATAGTAGATGTCTACATTCCGGTTGACTTCTATACACGCCGACCAAGAGGATTTGCATACATTCAATATCCTTTGTGTGCAAGTGTGAGACATCTGAGTGTGTCTGAATTTATTTTGGGGGGGTTGCCTGTTAAAGTTGATGGGGGGTGGGGGGAGGTAATGCCGAATTGGGCCTCAGTCATGTGAAAGACAAGTGGAACTTCTGGGGTGGGGATACACTATTTAAAGGCATCCAAATTTTTGTCTGCTAACTTAAATTTCTTCTGTTGTTGCCCCAGAATATTTAAAGGTGTACTGTACTGGAGCTGCTCCCCCCAGAGCGAGAGCATAAAGGCCGGTGTAGCGTAGATTCCAAGAATTAAATCAAGCCAAAGAGCCCGTAAGGATTTCAGGCTGCAAGAAGCAGAGAGGGAAAGGTAAAGAAAAATAAAGAATTAAAGCTTGAAGAGGCGCAGAGGAAAAAGGGACCAAGGTGGGAATGAAGGCTTCCACTTGTCTGCAAAAGAGGGAGGCGAAAGAGAAAGATTATGGGGCAAAGACAAGCAGGAAACTCAAGGTCTTCCGGGAGGTGGTTAAAGAGCATAAAGATGAAGCTCAAGGTCAAAGACAAGCATGTTAAAGGTAACGAGCCTAATTTTTGTATCCTACGAAAAGGTGAACATTTTTACCTTACTTTCCCCCTTCCCCAAAATCTAGTCCCCGATCTCTTATTTACAAACCTGGATTAATTTGATAAATTCTGAACTTTCTGTATATCGTTTTTGACGCATCAGTACTGGCACAAACTCGGGACGGAGCGGGAGAGACCCAGTCCGTGTGAGCGTGTAGCGCCACACGTATCACCGCGAGACTAAGTCATCGTTTATGTCCTGATTGCTGTAGTGATTTGTAGTCTGGGGGCTGTCGAATGGCTCCATGGTACTGTCTGAGTATGAAAGGGTGCGGCCCGTCCCGTTTCCCGCCCCGGCGGGGGGGGGGGGGGGGGGGGGGGGGGG
>JABFEA020000015.1:262010-283242 GCA_019775915.2 Cyphomyrus plagiostoma | reverse complement strand
TCCGTTGCATGTGACGAGCCTTAACAGTGCAGCACGTTTGAGGACGTGCGGGATGCAGAAGATGCACTCCACAACCTGGACAGAAAGTGGGTCTGTGGGCGGCAGATCGAAATTCAGTTTGCACAGGGAGACCGCAAAAGTAAGTCATGCGTTTTTTTTTAGATGTTTTTCTGTCTGTGCACTTTTGTGTTTTTTGTGCACTTTTGAATCACCTACCTGCCCTGTTGTAAGCTTTGAGATTCCGGTCGCCCTGCCCCCTCTATTTTGTAATTGGCTGTCCTGCTCTTTTTTGATTGGTCCCTCTCTCTCTGTGCAGCGCCCAGTCAGATGAAGTCTAAGGAGAGGCGGAGCTTCTCCCGGTATGACGACTATGAGCGTGACGGCCGGCGGAGACGCTCCCGGAGCCGCAGTTACGATAGGCGCCGCTCTCGCAGCCCGTCCTATGAGCGGCGACCACGGAGGTCCAACAGCCCCAGAGAGTACGCCTCGCTACTTCGCATTTCTGTGTGTGTGTGTGTGTGTGTGTGTGTGAGTGAGTGAGAGAGAGACCCAGAAAGGCAAAAATGGGAAGGAGCTTGTTTATCTTTTAAATTACCTGAGTGGTTCATTATGGGGCTCTCTGGTGTTGACTCTAGAAAGGCCTTTCACCGGAAAGGCCCTTAGCAACAGGCTAGGATTTCCATTGGCTGAGACTTCTACATAAATGTGGTGCCCCTCTCACTGAGACCTGGTTTCGGCTTCCCACAGCTCCTACGGGCGATCATATGGGAAACACAGACGCAGCAGGAGCCGTGAAAATGACCGGTAGGCCCCGACCTTTGGCCATGGGATGCTGTCGCCCCCTACTGTCAGCACGTGTGAATGGTTTGCGTACTGTGGTCAGGTGTTGCTGCCTCTCCGCCAGAGCTATGACGCCCCTGGGGTGACTGACCTGTAGGGTCATGCTGCCCTCTGGCACCCACCCCCACCTGACATCCAGCATGTCTCTGCAGGTACAGGGCCCCCCAGCGTGAGCACCAGCGCCCCCAGGGACCCCCTTCCCACAGCCGCTCCAAGTCCCGCTCCCCATCTCACTCCAGCTCCAAGCCCAAGAAGGAGCCCGTGGCCAAGTCCCAAACCAAATCCCGCTCTAAGTCCCTCAGCCCTGCCCCTGAGGAATTTGATCTGGCCTCTCGGTCCCGCGAGTCACAGAAGGGGCCTGGTCCCCATTCGCCATCCCGCTCGCGTTCTCGCTCCCTCTCACGATCCCGGTCCCGTTCCAGATCCTGGGCAGGCCGTAAGTCTGGGGGGCGCTAGCGGCCGCGCCCTCAGTGTTTAGGTGGTTCGACGCGGAGCAGCGGCTCGCAGCCGGACTTGCGGCGAGGTCCGGCCCATGCCTGAGCGCTTGCCTGGTCTCTTGGCGCTCCGCTTCGCCTGTCTCGTTCCCATATTTACTGTGGTGCGTCCAGAGGCTGTTCTGTTGGTGGCTCCTCATGGATTCAACTCCTCACTTGTTGACTTGGTGCCCTGTTTACCAACTAGTTTTTTTTTCTTTTTGACTAAAATCTGAACTTCAGCTTAAAGCTTTTAGAATTTTTTTTTATGCAGTTGTTCCTTTTTCTTTGAATATTGTTACGGTTCTCTGCTTCCATTACTGTTATTTCAGACCTCAAGTCTTCCACATCTACAGTATACATATTGTAATCTATAAAAAGTTTGTTTTACCTGGTTTTATTACATGATATAAACTTCCACTATTCCCCTCCCCAGTGCTTTTTATTCCTACCTTCTACTTTTGTGGAAAAAAATATTCGATGGTTCAGTTTAACCCATTTAGTTGGTAGTGTAATGTCTTGGTTTGGTCCCTCTGTGCATTTAAAGTGTGTATTTACGCATATGATTACACGCAGTTGTGCTGAGCGGTGAAAAACATGTATACTTCGTTACTATGATGGTCATGTGATTTCTTTTAGTAAAGTTCCTTTGGGGGGAAAAAACTCAATTTGCAGGAGTCTGTCATCCATACAATGTGGTCAAGGCAGTTTAAGATTGTAAGCGAAGGGGCAGGACTGTGGATTCCCCAGGGAGGGGTGACCTGTGATAGGCTGGTAGGCGCGGAATGAGCTGCATTCTGCAATGGTAGATGTGCGTGGAAGGCTGTGCTTAAACACCGTAAGAAAGACCACATACTCAGTGATTCATAGGGCATCGGTATGTTCTGTGATGGATGGCCGAAATGGATTGAGGGGGGTTTGGTCTGACCCCAACCGGTTTGAAGGCAGCAAGGACACTTAGCAGGACTTAACAGTGCAGAATGTGCCTGGACCTGATCCTATGCCGGAGGCGATCACCCAGGCATGAACATGAAACCCTGCTGCACCGACCAAGCATCAACCTACGGCAGCAATAACACTGGACTGACACCTCATGGAAAACGGCCAGGCCCACAGTGTTAAGTGAGCACACATCATTGTGAGTGATGAGTCTCAGTTTGGGGCAAGGCCATTACGCCACGAGCCTGAAGCACTCGTACATTGTCGTGACGTCCTCTACTAGTATTTTCCTTGAACTCTCCTTCAATAAATCGAATGATCCCCATAGTGTTTACACTCAGGTTGTCTTTTGTGTTTGTTTAAAGATAAGGAAAAAGTTATGAGAAGCAAAAGTTAGTCCATAGGAAATACTTCTTCCAGGCCCTGGACATGTGGCACTCTTCATGCGAGGCAAATGTTTACTACACATACAGGAACCACAAGAACTACTGCTGAAGGGCAAATTCCACTTATATTCAGAGATATACCCCTTTATAAAACATCCCATCACTCAGTGTGTGGCTCAGCAGGCTCTGATGCAATATCTGGCTGTTCACATTATACAGTTACCAGAAAGATTTCAGCACTGGACTCTGAACAAGGCCCTTAAACCCTGACAGATCCACAAACTGTCTTTGCGTTTTGATGATGTACATCACTAAAACTGGAGGTATGTTGGCTGCCTTCCTGTCCTGGTAAGATTGTGTCAACCTGGCTCACCATGTAAGTCACCAAAGTACTATTCCACACCCAGTTCCCTGCATGCGTGCATACGGACCAGCACTAACCTTGCTCTGTGCAGGGGATAAGTCGCAGAACAGTGATTTGAGAGGGGGCAAAAAAAGACAACAAAACAAGACTTTGGGGGGAAAGGGAAGGGAATTTATTCACTTGGTATAGCCAATTTAATAGAGTGCTTCATCCTGTTTTGAATGTCAATTCTTATTTCCTTCAGGGCTTAAAAACAAACTTGTGAGAGACAGAGGGGAGACAAATTAACAGCCAATTGGATCAGAATGGCAAAGGTGGCAAATTTAGAAAGAGGGAATTCTTACATGCTTTAGTACCCATCTGAACAACACCCAACAAAAGACCCAATCAAAAGGACCCTATTAAGAGCATAAACCAATAAATCAGAATTGAGCTACACACAGTGTAAAATGGCAGTTACAGAATTAAAAATGTCACAGATCAATTATGACCTGGCGGAAGTTCAGCTCATAATTGATGGTGTCAGAGGCTCCTTACCAATGGAAATGAAGCAGAGTTAACTATTGCACAGAAAACTACACGGTGATTGTAGAAACATGTAAAAATCCCCTCTTTATAAACAATGCAATTACCAATCACACTGTTCAAAAGAATTAAAATGTGCAACATATCTGGTACCACCACATCGTGCCAGAAATGCAGTGTGCATCTTGGGTTTACACTAATTTTTAAATTTTAAAACGTATTTTTTTTCTTTTTTTAACAAAAATAGTCTTCAGCATTTCAAATGAAGCCATGTGCTCAGCATGACTTTTACATTCACTGTTTCTTAGTAAAAAATACTTTGTCCAAGGTGAAGACACCACCGCACAAATGTACATATGTTACAACCTCTACATTTCATTATTTACATGGCTCTTAAACACGCTTGTCTTAAATGGCCATCATCACTTTGAAGTCATACAAAGACAAAAGACTTAAAAAGCACCACAGTCCAAAGTCTGCTGCACAGGGCTCAAAAACCAAAATGAGAAAGCAAACAGTCTGAAAGGCAAACCAGCCAGCACAACAGAAGCATTGTGGGGTCTGAGGCAGTGAACCGAGCGAGTACTGGAAGGCCTAAGAATCACGGTCTAACCCCCCATCCCCCACAGCACAGCAGGTGGGGCCAAACCACAGGAACAAACATCAAACAAGAAACAATGCCCACCTCGTTCCCATGAGACCGGCCCCCTTCCGCAATACCTGCCACCAGTGCAGTGCAGGGGGCAGAATGGTGACATTTGATTGCTTTAAACGAACTGTCTGGGACTTTATACCCCCCCGGAGTGCTGCGTAATGTCTCACATGGCACTTTGAAAGAGAAACTAACAAACGCTTTGGTGCAAATGTCTAGTAACAATAGGACTTCGAACAGACAACCCTCATAGTGCAACGCGCACAGCGCGGTAAAGAGAGGGTGCACGAGAGCCTGTGGTTTCGGCACCACCTACCCAAGATGTATCGTCAAAACGGCAGCAGTTTAAGTCCCACAAATGTAGGTCGTGAGCCCTGTCCAAACCAGAAACAATGGGTCCTGCAGCCGCATCCAATTTCATAAAATGCCTTACTTTCGATTATCACTAAGCCGTTTGGCTAAAACAGGGTCTGCCGAATTCTGAGGACCCAACCCCACCCACCCCCCACCCCAACTGGGACGAAAGAGCACCAATAGACCGTCAGATAGACGACATCAGTGCTGAAAGTTTGTCACTCTTAGGAGACAAGCCCCCCCTCAGACATCTGCCTATCAGCAAGGGTACGCTGCTGTAATATCACTGCTAAAAATTCTATTATAAATAAATTTCAAAAACAAAAGGCGCGCAGGAATGAGTACCAAACGGCCAGTCCTTCCTCTGGGAGACAGTGTAAAAAGTTCTTAAAACCATGTTGAAATGCATATTACAGCACCGTGTCGTTCCTGACAGGCTAGCCAATGAAAGGGCACCCTGATCCACAGAGTCTACTCAGGCCTGGACCTTAAGGAGACTCTTCAGCTGAAAGGCCATCACTTCACGGCGGTCACAGGGAGCCATAGAGAGCGCCACCCAATGGCTAGGAGGCTTAGGTAAAACACTCGGGGACGGAGGCTCGCTGAATTTGGCCCCTGCATAGTTATGGCTACTCTGGGGTACCAGCAGCGCGTTCAGCTGGGACACAGAGCGGTCCCAGGCCTGGCCAAAGCCTGCAGGCTTCTCCATAGACACAGCCTGCCGCATCTCGGGAGACCAGGAGGGACCGGAGCCCATGTCTGCCCTGCGGGGGCTGTGCGACTGGCCCCCTGCTGGTCCTGCAGCAGCACGCATCAGGTCTGAGCTGTTGTGGCTCCTTCCCCGGTTTTTGCCCCCTCCTTGTTGGTGGTTCTTCTTGGGCACACTGTGCTCTGGGTGAGCAATTGGAATGTTGTACCGCTCTCCTCCTCCCATTCTGTTCTCACAAGTGTCACCTGCACAAGGAGGGGGGGGTCTTATTTCTATTCAGTTTTATTTCATATCCTTGTAAAACACACGATCCCCAACACCTCCTCACCTCTTTGTCGTCAAACAGCTGAGTGTCTCAGCCTCCCTCTCTCTCAGTTTCCCCTCGCCGATGGGGCTCCAGGTCGTTGGAGCTAACGTTAGTCTTCTTCCCTCCGTCCACTTCACTTCATGCGAGTCTGAGGCTTTCATGGGCCGCAGAGCAGAGTCGAACATCAACTCAACCCCGGAGCACGGCGCTCCACAAAGGCCCAAGTCTTCGGAAAAGGAAACAAAACGCCCTCTGTTACATATCCAGAAAAGCATGCGAAATAGGGTCCTCAATGAGGACACTAAACTTACAATCCTTTATTATGGACGATTTCAGTAAAAACTCCACTAACTTTTCAACCACGTAACCAGGGATTGACGCCCTGGTTCAGTGATATTGGACTTTTAGCAGACACGACGTAATGCTGAAGCCTACATGGCTGTGCGATATAAAGAAAGCAATTCTAAGGGAAATGGCGCCTGTCCGTGGCCCTACCTTTTTATTTTATATGCGTTAGTTCTGAAATATACAAGTAACTTTTTTTCTGGCCAGACACCAAAACAAAGAAGTCACAGCTCAACATGGCGCCCAACCGAGAAGACAAAAAGAACACTCACCGACTCCACCACAACCAAAGTGTGCCTCAGACGTCGCGATCTCTCTCAGGACGGACGCCTCTGTAGATGTGCCGTAGAAAAAACGCGTCTTAGCGTTACCTTAAAACTGTGGCAACCACGCAGAAAGGCAAGGAAAAGCCACTACCTACGCCTTAGTCACCTTTGCTTTTACTGTCTAATTTGAAATAAAATGGCGTCCTGGCCGGACAATGTAGGTCGATGGGCTAGGAGTCCAACCAATCAGGATACAGTCCCGAGGCTGTACACCAATCAGAGACCGAGGCTCTATGCTGGTTTTAACGTCGGGATTATGTAATGGAACAAAAAGGGCCCGCCCACGAGTTATGTTTATTTTCAGTTGAGGAGTTGAGCTTTTAAAATGGTATTTCCTGTTTTAATATTATATGTTTATATATTATGATATATTTTAAGTGATATATTTGCAATCCCATTACACATTTAAAGCTTGTACAGGCTTATCTAGTGTGTTAAAACTGCCTGTTATGATGATTTATTGTTTGATTTTGAAAATAGGTTAATTTGAAATAAAGTTAACCATCATAATTATATTAGCCTCTTATGAAGAATAATTAATATTAATAATTAAACTTTTACAAAAGAAATGGTTAGACTGAACACGCATATCCTGTTGTACTCAGTAACTTAAAATCTAATATTCACATTCTCTCGAAGCTGCCCTATTTCCGCGTTGCAGTATTTGTTGCCTTGCTCGAAAACAACGTTACGTCTTTAAAACTGCATTTTCCTGTTATAAACAATACAGCTGCAAAATAAAGGACTGGTGTGTCTGCATATTGAAAGCTGAGTTGCGCACAATACAATTTACTCTGAAAGACAAACCAGCCAGCTGTTTTTTTACAATTCATCACGTCTTTAGAAAGCTCTCCCTAATGTATCCGACGTGTTGATTCGAATTCAGTACTGAATTAATTAAAAGTGGGTCAACCATTTATAGTACCTATTTTAAGTTTCACGTGTACCTTTTCTCACATCTCCAAAATTAATTTCGCATTTTCTACGTTTCTCACATCGACAAAACACACGTATCTCAATATGTAGCCTAACCACTGGGTTTTTTTTAATGGAAAGTATGCGGTAAAATCAAGCAGCCATATTGCGATTGCATTCCTTTTTCTGAAATATATCGTAAGCAATTTGGCTTAACTAAGTCACTTAACTAATTTTAACTACGTTCATAATTTAGATTTCTATATTTAAAAGAACGGAATGCAAAATCACCCCTATTTTAAACTAATAGGCCGTTTTACAGAATAATATAAATATATAACTCTTGTGACAGGACAGTATTGTTTACATCGTTCTGTTCTATATGAAACCACTATATAAGAATTTCAGGTTTTAGTAATGCACATAGACATATTGAGAAAGTGAATCACGTGATAAACGAATTACTGCATATTTGTGTCACTTCCTGGGTAGGATTTCCGTTTGCTATGGCCCCAAAGCATCGAAACGTTCCTGCTTTAATTATCAAAGCAAATGTTGAAAATATAAATCCCAGAGAAATGCCAGACATTTTCGCAGCGAGAAAGTTCGGACAAACTGCCGAAAGCTAACATGGCCCACTCTGCCTCCACTCCTGTCTGAAAGTAAGAGGAGGAGGCAGGGAAATAGTGTATCTGCTACCCGATGAAGTAACTTAAGAGTTGATCATTGTGTGAATCGAGGTCTCCACTCATTTAGGCAAATCTAGGGGGTTGTATTGACCTGCTTTAATTAATTTACACCCAAGCTACTAAATGAGGAACAGACCCCTTCCCTGTTATCCAGCAGAGGTGTGTGTCTCCATGTTTGTCCTGTCACCAGTAGACGTCTGGCTCTGAGATGGACAATTTCCTCTGAAGCCTGAAAGGAAGGGACAGCTGTCTTGTGTGAGGTGACCGCAAGATGACCGACTGGATCAAGGAAGTCAAAAGATGCACATGGAAAAATGGCCTCCGGCTACAAGCGGAAAGCTGATTTTTGCAGACATTTAAAGGTTTACAATACCAGTCAAAAGTTGTTGCATGCACTGAGATTTTCTACATTTGCATGTTACTTAATATTTACTAAAATACACACAATATTCTTTGCAAAAAAATAAATTTACTGTATGTTCACTATTTGAATACCTTCAATAGCAAGAAAATGTCATATTCTTGATTTATCAAAGTAACCTCCTATTGCTGTCATAATAGCAGAGAAAATTCAAGACATTCTTTTCTACAAGGGACATTACTTACTGCTCTATTTCATGGGATGAAATAGTTAACCAGAGCATTTAGTTAAAGGACAACCTAGAATTTGATTATGCCATCACCACACAACCAGTTAACCTGCATACACACTAACAGTGACCCTTTGAGGATAAGATTGCCTACCATCGATGTAGGCTATTGAATTAATTTGATTTCATGAGTTTAAAGGTGCCAATTTGTGTTTACTAACTTCAGCTTGTATTTGGTCACTGCTGGCAAAGTAGCTGTGAAATATTGAAGTTTTAGCACAAAATACCTGTTAAATTGACATATCTGAGGCAGAAACATCAAATGAGGAAGAATAAAATGAATGAAGATTAATTTATTTATTGAAAATCTAGTGACACAATTGTATTTATGCTACTGTAATGTGCCACTACATTAGACATTACTTTTGTTAATTCCATTACCATTGCTGTATGGGAGATGTTGTATTATGCCTTGTATTTGAATTGTATTACAGTAAAACCCACTCCACTTAACATCGAGTGTGTCGACGGGATTAATTAATTTTCCGTGTACGCCGTGATGCCCTGCGATGGGCTGGCCCCCTATCCAGGGTTGTTCCCTGCCTCGTGCCCGTTGCTTCCGGGATGGGCTCCGGACCCCCCGCGACCCAGTAGGATAAGCGGTTTGGAAAATGGATGGATGGATGTACGCCGTGACACCACTAGGTGTCAATATACTGCCAGTGAGACTGTGAAATTACTTTTCTTAACACATTTTGTCTATAATTGCGTTTGCCAGACATTGTTCTATGGGAGTAGATAGGCGCATATCTGTAAATATTCTTATCAGCTAAAGAGAACAGTATATAATTTGTTGTGCTTACTCACCCACAGAATATAGTGCAGGTCAGTAAATCAGACCAGGATACAGATTACGTCTCATAAATGAGGGTCACCTAAGAAAAGTGCAATTATCCCTAACATTGAGTACATTAGTATCAAAATCTAACCACAGCCCAAATATTTGGGTTGTTTGGTCCTGTGCCACTGTTTTCCCCCAGGTTATCCCTAGATGACCCAATTTTCTGACTGAAAATGGGTTAAATAAATTAATGACTACTCTGATTATAATGAATTGATCAGATTGTCTATACTGCATAGCCTCCTTTTTTTTGAATGAGGACAACAAAGGAAATTAGGTTCTCGATGCATTAAAATACACATGCAGAAAATTGTGTTTCTTGCCACCCCTGGGGGCATCAGCATAGGAAAGAGTTTGAGAGATTTGGGGGAAAAAGACTTGATAATTTAAAAAATGTATAAAAAAATTAAAATGCTGTAGATTCTTGAGTACCACTGCTCTTTTTCTGGGTGCACACACATCTGTACAAAAAATTATTTTGGAATTTCTTAAGGTGGGGTACACAAGAGAGGCCAAAATTCAAACAGACAGGGCGACTTTATCATTAGCCAATGATATGTTTTGAATCGGTGAGTGACAGGGGAGGAGGTACCTTGTTGGCCAATCATCTTCCACCTGGTGCTTGTGCCACTGTGGCCCCCTATGTAGGTCCCTGGACTTTAGGTCTGGAATGGAGCTACCTAGGGAATACAAAATGTCAGCTGAGGCAGAGAGTAGCTTCTGTGCTCAAGCAAGACCAACCAAAGGCTAGGCCTCTGTGGAGGGGGGCTATGTTTGGAAACTGGGTTAGAGAAATGACTCAGTTGGGTCAATTTGTAGTAAGAAGGAGGTCGGATTGCCGTAGCTTTTTTGCTCCGGAGGCTCCTGCACGAAGCAAAATGACATTTATGGATGGGTAGGGCAACAGAGAAATGTAACAAATAAGCAGCAAAACCACTTCACCCTTAACTCGTGCCAGCTGGCCCACAGACCAAAAGGTTGCTTGGGTAATACCAGGACGTTTTAAAGTGGTGGTTGGGCCGTCGCGTGGCAAATATGTCAGATTGCACGACAGGAATGCACACCAGGCGCTAAGAATGTCGACCAGCTCTGGCACGCTGATGGGTAAAGAGCGTGCAATGAGTGTGGGGAGCAGTTGGCATTTGCTGGCGCCATGAACATAAGGCAGGTGGCCTTTCTTGTAATGTAATTGGACCGGGGAGAATCTTTTTCTTCCTTCTGCATGTGTTCTGCTTACAGGCATCCATGGTCCCTCAGAGTCATTTTATTTCTTCCACATGGATTTTTTTCTGCATACCAAAACTACCCCAACTTCTGTCCACCATCACACACTAACCTCTTCCCTCTTATGCTGAACTTCAAGGACGTGACTTGGATTTAGTTTGTCCCCTGTCACCTAACTTCTGGATTGCCATTGTTGTCTTCTTTGAGGGTCCCTACAGTCACATCTACATAATGAAAGTCAAACATTGCTGCCCTATTAGAAAACTGAGACACTGGCTGCTTCCTTATGGTTTCCTAAGTATCTTGGCCTGGAAGTGGAGCTGCTGGTCTACACCCGGCCCCGAGGCGTATCTCAGCCTATTAAGTTGTGCCCGGCTGAAGAGACGCCGGCCTCCCTTAATCACATCTACTTTCATTTCTGTTGTCCTTATGAGGTCATTACAGGGGCACTGGTGACAGACAGAAGGAGTGGGACCCAATCATCCACCCACCAGCTGCCTCTTACTGTGGATATTTAGACTCTGGTTCATATTGCCTGGCTTTTTATGACGGTGTTGGCTCAAATCTCACTGTTGGTAAGAGCAAGAAAATATCGTTGCATCACGTGATGTAACAAAGTGTCGCCCATCGGTGAACTGTGTTATTTTTCATTGCGGCTTCCAAAGGGCCATAGATGGAAATATGGTTCTAATTGGCCATTAGTGTGGTCAGTGTGATGTCACCAATCTTCTGTGTACACATCCCACACCTTTCCACTCAGTTCAGGGTTTGATCACTGTCAGCAGTTGAATTTGGTTTATTGTCTATGGTGAGCTATAAGCACAGTGGGATTGTGTAACGTAACATTTGGCTGGTACGTGCATGGTGCGAATTTTGGGGGCGCTAAGGCGAGCTCAGCTCCCCTGACAAGGACACCAGCTCCCCTGTAATTCTCCCCTGAGACCTTTAGGTGGAGCTCTAAAAAGAATGTCCACTTTTATGTCATAGGTTATATGTATTATGTTATAGGTTATTATTTTCCATCCCTGAAGTAAAAAAAATAGTATAAATATTCAGTGTTTCCTTGCTATTAAACTGATTCTTATGTTGCTGTAATTGTGCCTATATGAAATGTTACTGACGGTTTTAACTGCCTGCAGTAGTAATAGTAGAAAGGTTTTTGCTGTAACCCTGTTATTGACTGCGCATGCAGGGCACTTGCATATGACTTGGGAAGTTGTGGTGCTCCCCCAAAGCCACTGTGAAATTCAAAATCTTTTTTTGGTTTTTTGATGCCCTTATCTAATCTTTCACCATTTCTATATAAATCTTGTGTTCATGTCAGGGTCAGGTCTGCAGGGGTAATCTCTCATGCTCTGAACATGGCCCTTAGGCAGGGCTGCAGCTACAGGAGCAGCTGTGGTCCTGAAAGCTAGCTGCTTTCCAGTGTGGTTCCTGTTCCTGCAGAAACATGACGGCAGTTTCCAGCCTCAGTGGCTGGGTTCGGCTCCACTCTGCTTCAGTTAGGCCCAGTAAAAAAAATCATTAGTTTATCATCCCTGCCCGTGTGGCGAATTTAGCCAGCATCGATTTTTTTTTTAAAGTGTATTTTCCTGTGTAAATTTTGAATGAAACATTTTTTTTTTAAATATTTTATTTTCATATTAATTTTGCAGATCAGCCCATATTCAAGACATCTGTTGCTGTTCCTTTTGTTTGCTGTTGATGTTGAAAACTTATCTTCCGTTATCTTTTTTCTAAGAAATAAAAATAATAATGATAAAAAAAATTTGCCCTCCCTCATCACTTGTTTCTGATTGAAAGTATGATAAACTAATGTTTTTTTTTTACTGGGCCTTATTCTGAGCAATTTTGTGGACGTTATAACGAGTATAAAAATTCTTCTTTACAGAGAAAAGTGGAATCACTCTTCTGATGTACTTTAAAGCAACTACAAATCCAAATTAAAACTTAATTCCTTTGTTTTTGCAATTCAACGGAAAAACATCTCTGCTAATGTTGTTTCTGGTTAGCGCCAACGCGGACAGCTAAGGGACAAGTTACCTGATAAATAAATCTCAATGTAAATAAAGGAACCTGCTACTGATTTAGTATGTCGCCTTTATGAAGATACTAGGTGCTCACAGCTGTGCAAAGTAACTCGCAATACAGTTTCGTGACGGTCATATGCTCATCATCTGTTTAAGCAGCGCACTGGCGAAGCTGTCGTTATTGTGTGCTGTTATACTTGCAGACATTGTTCGAATAAATTCAAACACCAGACCAACTGGCGCCATCCCAGCATCGCCGAAAAAACTGGGCGAAGTGCACAGCTGCTTCTGAATCCAAAGGAGAATAACCCACATTTCCACACCACTTGCACCACCCTTCTCCGGGAGCATGGGGAGGGGTTTACAGTATGAAAGAGCAATACATTCGCAGCCCGAATTAGGACACAGTTGGACACAGCTGACTGGTTTTCATCACTCCGCGCTTATCCACTGTGCTTCTGTGTCCTCATGAATACAGGTATGTATGACTGCTCGACTCCATGGGGAGGGGCGGGAGGCTTTGGTTACTACTGCAGGTGCGAAAGGTGCAGTGCAGCAGGTGGTGCAGTGGTTAAAGACACACTGGCTTCTAACAAAGTGGTGAGAGGTTCCTGTAAATGGTAAATGGACTGCATTTATATAGCGCTTTTCTACAAAGCGCTTTACAATTTATGCCTCACATTCACCCATCCACACACACCGGTGGTAGAGGCTGCCATGCAAGGTGCCAACCTGCACACCGGGAGCAATTTGGGGTTCAGTGTCTTGCTTGATGGGGTCAGGAGTAAGCAGGGCTCGAACGATAGCACTGCCGTGTGCGCCACCAACTTCCCCTGTACAATTTGGGGTGAAGTTAATTAGATTTTCACTGGGAAACATCTAGCTTTCTAAACAGGTTACGTTGGTGTCTAACATTTATTCTTTATTTTTATTCATTTTTTAACAATTAGAACTACTTTAACGATCGTTTTTTTTCGGTATTTCGCCGTTTATGTGTTCTCCTCGGTATCTTTTTTTCCTGGGGGAAATGCAAGTTATATCGCGATCAAATAAAATATCTTATCGATCAATCACTTGCGCACCAGTCGCAGAGTTTAAGTCAATTTAAAGTGATTCTCAGTTGACGGAGCATTTCTCATTAGTTCAGCTTGATCAGCCAGTTTTCCTTTGTAGACGACAAGATAAGAGAATAAACTTTTCACACAACATCCTTTCTCACGATCGCGTCTCAGTCCTCCTCTTCTTTCTTGCGCTCCACCCCCTCGCCTTCCTTACCCTACCTCAACGCGCCTGTTTCCCTAAGTGCACAGCGAGCCCCGAAGGTTCGAGAGAAAGCAGGGCTTGCTGTGGGGCTGTCGAAGAATAAGAGCTGCCCAATCTGCGATATGGGACATATGCCAGGTGATGGTAAGCGACCCGCCGAACCCTGCTCATGCACGGTCAATCTTGTGATGCATGCACAACCAGAAAGAGCTTATCATACGCGAGAACTGTGTTACTTTATTTGAGGGAAGTTGTGAAATATCTTCGCACCAGCCTTATTGCATCGTCTTGTTTTTCAATTTGTGGGCATGATGATTTGTTGCAAGCTTTGAAACCTTTTCCCCCGGATAGACAGAAAGCGCACTAACACAGGGATGCTCCCTAACATCAGATACGCACTAATGAAGTGTCCGCATATCACCCCATGGTACAATTCCCACAGAAGAAATTCACACCAGCGGAAATCTCATTAGCTGTTTCTCTAATTCTCAATCTTGGAGGTGGTTTCTTCTTTTTCTTTTGCAGTAGATCATTTATTGTGTCAGTGTCCCGTTTGTGTCTTCAAACGTATCTTATATTACGCAAGGTTGGATTACGAAATCAGCCATTCAGACAAGCATGGAGAAATGTTGATCCATTAAAAACTAATGTAATTTATTACTATTATGTGTGCCGTATATCTTGCTCAATACAGTGTCTTGTATAATACACTTGTTTGGTGTGTATGTAACGAATATTTTCGCACCAATTAAACCATACCTTCATAGATGAATTGATAAATATAAGGTTTTGAAAGCTGTACTCTACCCGCCTTTGATGAATTCGTATTAGTAAATTGTGTTCTTTCTACAATAAGCATGTCTTTTAGAAAGCCAGGTTTTCCATTTACGACTCTTCTCCATTCATAATTATTCTGCTTTGGAGCCTATTTGGCGTGGCTTCATCTGTCAGGAGTATAGGAATGGGCGCTACGATTGATTTTCTTTTCGGATTTTACCCAAAGCTGGTATCGCCGATACCGATCGCGATACCTAGTCCATCCAACCCTGAAACTAATACTCGCTGAGCCGGGTGGGTTTGTTATATCAGACAACGAATTATTCATGATAAATATACATTTATTTGGAAGGCTAAAAACAGACCTGACGAAGCCCCTGGTAGTATTATAATAAAAGCATTTAAATTCCCAAGTAAGAATTATCAGAACTGATATTTTACCACTAGAATCGATTCTCATATACTTGGCATATATGTATAAACTCCCCTATACTTATAGTTAATGGGGGGGGGGGATTTGCCATAACAAAATTGATGTAATGATAAATCGTGTTGGTTGTAGGCTATTCTTCTAACCGCTTGCTTTAAATACCCCGTTGCTTAAGGCTTTCATGTAGGTGACCAAAGATGGTAAAGGGGAGAAAAAAAAATCCAATAAAAATGAAATGACGGCAGTCTGTCAATAGTTGTTCAATATAAACAGCCAGTGGGGCTAGGTAATAAATAAGGAAAATATTGGAGAAACCGGAATTGGTTTGGTCCTTTACTACATAGACTGTTTAATTCTCTCATCATAAATAGGGCACAAACTCGTTTCAAACAGGAGAATAATAATACTGTATTATTTGACCTATTTGCATTTTAAGTTGTTTTTACATTCAATTCCAAGAGAAAACAGAAAATATTTTATCTTATACAATTAAATGTGCTAAAGTAATATAAATACAAATGTATTTTCTTTTATTTAAACAAACATCAATAAAAATCTGTATCTGAGTCCAGATTATATTGTATTTATGTCTGGATGTGAAAATGCTAGAGAAGTTGCACCTTGCACTGCATTAATTCAAAATGGGACATCTTTTTTTCTTTTTTTTTTTTACCCAATATGGGATAATCCCATAAAATAGCCTATGAGATGGGGGGGGGGGGGGGTAACTCTTGGTTTAAAGATTTAGTAAACAAGGTCAGCCGAGGCCCCTTTTCAGCCGATGCCCCTGGGCTTTTTACCCGTGCATTGAAGCAGTCTTGCTTGTGTAGCTACTGTGCTGTCCCGCACACCAAAGAACAGACTGGCTTAATATAACACTGTGTCGTTTTAGATAAAAGACTTTTGTCTATCTGGGGACAAAAAGGAGAAGTGCTTCCCAAGTCATTCCTTCACTTCTCGTCCACAAGTCAGTTCCGTTATAGTATGGTGGCCAGCTGTGTGTGTGTGTGTGTCTGTGTGTCTGTGTTTGGGGATAGAGGAGGGGCTGCAGTAAAAGATGTGTAGGGATGGGGCTGGTAAATGATCCCTTGCCCAACCATAGCTCTCCCCTGCCAAAAGTTATTACAGAATTTTGGCAAGGAACCTGCAATGCATACAGAGATTTTAGAGTGAGGAGTATTAGAGTCACCGTCTCAGCGATGTGCTGTATTTCGCAATGATAAGTATCCAATCAGGAACAACCACTAGGCTTTCAACCAGATGCACTTTAGCACGCTAATATGCACTTATATATCAAAATATATTCCATCAGCATTTTTATCAGTAAATGAATGTCATGGAACCTGATATTGTGTACACGTGAAATGACAGGAAGAAGATCAGTCTGTGATAAAAATGCCGGATAAATGGCTGGATAAAAACCCATAAAGGGTCCAGCTTGTTCTGAAGAACTGTCACAGCAATGCCACTCCTATGATATACGCTAATAATGTTCTGCAGGCTATAATGCCATATTCTTGACCACCTATACCTTATAGCTATAGTCCCTGTAATAAAAACACAACAAAAATGTTTATCTGACAGTATTCCAGTAAAACTGCTCTGGTTTAGGCTAATGTAAGCAGACTTTCACCTCCTATCTCACTTTTTCAGTGAAATTTGTCTTGTAAAGACTCAACATCGCCACTAGGGGAACCAGCAGCCTGCAAATCTCTGTGGGGGACCCCGAAGTCCAGGGTCAATTTTTAATCCCCATCCATTCCTTGTTTCCTCTGCATATGTGCATATTCTGTCCACGTTACAACCACCCCCTACAGAAAATGAATAACGTTGACATAAAGCAGACGGCTCACATTTGGTACTTGTACTCGATGTGTAAAGTGTAGAAGAAATGGGCCAAGGTACAGACCTGAGTGACATTGGCAAGGGCCACATTGTTCTGACTAGCCGACTGGGTACAAGGACGATCCGCCGAAGGGAAGAGCTGTGAACTCCGACGGAGCCTGAAAGTCTCTCGGCGGCCATGAGAAAGATCTGACCCAGATCCTCTACACAGTTTGTGCAGAAGCCCACTCCCTGCCATTCAGAAGGTCTCAGCAAAAATAGCCCCCACCACTTTAGGTGCTGGGGGACGTCAGGGGTCCGGAAAAGGGAAAGAAGACTTGGATGCACCACTGGAATCCTTCAGAAGTTAGTGCGCGTAGGTTTTGAATAATATTATCATCATTTCTCAGTTTCAATGTGGGGCACATTGGGAATGTCTGAATGCAAGGACGTCATGCTCCAGAATTGCTTACATCTGTGGCTGGGTATTCACTGGAAGCTCAGACTTGCTGCACTCATGCCTAGATGACTCCTCGACAGTACAAATGTTTGTAATGTGCTATTTGCCTTTCTTGTGCATTGCTTTGGACAAATGCATAAATGCAAATGCAGTGGTCACTGTGGTGTTTTAAGCATTTGGGCTGGCTTGTACACACAGCATGAACAGCCTGTAATATACTCTTCTGAGGGTGCCGTTAGCAGACAGCTTAAATTCAGTGACTGATGGAGTTTACTGTGCCTCATAAAAACGCGGATTGCTATCACTCAATCAAATACAATAATTTAGGGCCTGTTAAAAATTTACCACCTCATGTGAAGTGTAATCCCCCAAACAGAGGCTTTGCTTTTATGGTGACAACAGAAAATGTGCTGGGTAATTACTGAGGCACTCAGATGTCCCACTTTTACAAAGACGTCGTTTTAGGCTAAGGCCTGTCTAATCAGAGACTCAATTCAATTCAATTTATTTTTATATGGTCGGTCCAATGCACTTAACAAAGAATTGCGCACATACACAATGGTTAAAGATAACTAGGCAGTAAAAAATAAATAGTCAATAAATGTCAGAAGACAACAGAGGAATGAAAATTCCATAGATTAATAGATGAGAAAAATTCTGGTAGGTCCAAGGTCAACTGCAGGTGTGCTAACATTATCGGCAAAATATGTGTCTGTCTGTGTGTGTTATGTATTTATTTCATTGTGGGTACCAAACGTCTCCAAAATATGATAAAAACCGGTTATTTTGACATTGTGAGTACCATTGTTGTGTGTGTGTGTGTGTGTGTGTGTGCGTGTGAAGAGGAAAAGACTGACAGTCAAAAGAAGAAACAGATACAGCAAGTAGAAAAAAAATGTGACAAAATGTTTTACATCTTCATTTCCTGTTGATAAAATCTCCACAAGTTGTGCAACGCAGCGTGAACATGCTCCTGTGTGGAAATTCAGCCCTCTAATCCTCACAGAGAACCACAAGATGTCTGCCAGGATCCCGCCTACCACCGTTCTGAGTCCTGTGTCTCAAATGGACTAAGTCGGATGTGGTCACAACCAAACAGATGTCAAACTCAGAGTCTTTTCAAGTGACAGATTTTGTTTAACGATGCGTCTTCAAAATAAATAAATAAATAAAAGTTTTCCAAAGTTTTCTGTCCAACTGGAAAAAAGACTTAAGGGAAAGCATTAATTACATATGAAAATGTATCAAAATATTAAAATGTAATCAATCACTGGTTAAAAAAAAACATCCATCTTCTTTTCACTTATGTGGTACAGAGTCACAGTGAGGGGGAGATTCAAAGGCATCAATGCCGCTGACCATGTTAATTTTCTCCATCAGTCATGTTTTGAAAATACCAGGGACCATAAAACAACATTTTCTGTTAGGAAACATTAACCTTAGTTAAATTACCCCAAGAGTGCTGAGTCACCACCCTCCCCCTTCCTGCGAGACATAGGCCCAGTTTCACTACGAGATTAGATAAATGCAATCGAATGACGGTATCTACAGATTGCAGATTTGAATGTTCTACTGCTGCCGCCACCTAGTGGCCGAAGGATAAAATAGCCCCGTTTTTGTTGTTAATTATAAGGCTGGTCGCTGTACTATGGATGTGTGAAGGCAATTGGAAATAGTGATGATGTCAGTATTTATTAATGGGAAAAGATGGTGATGTGCTGTTCTGTATTTTCTAGCACGTCTCGAAAGGCTTATAAGGAACAACTGAACTTAAGAGCATCTTCAGCAGTGCCTCATGTAGGTGTGAGCGTGTGGGGAGAGATGGGTGGGCCAGTCACGCCTTGTAATAACAACTCCCGGGTAAACTGCTCGGACCTGGAGTGCTACATGGTGCTGTCAGACGTGGAGAAGAGCGCCATCGGCTTCATATGCAGCGTGGCGGGGCCCGTCACCTTCCTGGAAAACATACTGGTGCTGGCACTGATCGGCTCCTCCCCGGCGCTGCGCCGCCGTCCCTCCTTCATCTTCATCAGCAGCCTGGCCCTCGCCGACGTCTTTGCCAGCTGCTTCTTCACCATCAGCTTCCTGGATTTCCACCTGCACCTCCGGCGGGACGGCCCCCGCGCCTACCTCTTCAAGTTGGGCGGGGTCACCCTGGCCTTCACTGGCTCCGTGGGCAGCCTCCTGCTCACCGCACTGGACCGCTACATCTGCATCCACCGGGCCTCCCAGTACAAGAGCCTGGTGACCCGCCGTCGAGCCCTGGCCAGTTTGGGAGCCCTCTGGGTCATCACCACCCTGGTGGCCTTCCTGCCCCTCCTGGGTTGGTCCTGCCCCACTGGGCTGGACCCCCCCTGCTCCCTCCTTTTCCCCTACATTGACAGCTACTACCTGGCCTGCTGGACAGGCTTCATCCTGGTGGCACTGGCGCTCATCCTGGGTGCCTACGGGCTGGTCCTCTGGCGGGCACACCAGCACGAGGCCGCCATGGTGGGCCTTCAGAGCAGCGCGGGGGGCCAGGCCCGCATGCGCATGGACATCCGACTGGCACGCACCCTGGGGCTCATCCTGCTCATCCTGGCTGTGTGCTGGCTGCCCGTGCTCTCCTTCATGCTGGTGGACGTCTCCACCACGCTAACCAGGGTGCACCAGCGTGCCTTTGCCTTCTGCAGCACGCTGTGCCTGGTGAACTCTGCCGTGAACCCGCTGCTGTACGCGCTGCGCTGCCGCGAGATGCGGGGAGCCCTGGTGCGGGTGTTGCGCCGGGGCCGGCGGGTGGCCCGCAGGTGCATCTCCGGGGGGGGCTCCATGGAGGCCGGCGGCCAAAGCGGGGGCGGGGTCAGCGGCAGCAGCGACAACCTGGCGTCCGAGGCGGAGGGCGGCACGTTCACGTGCTCTGTCGTGAATTCCATGGCCGAAAGGGTGGAAAAACAGCAGATGGAGATCCTCGGGAAGTGAGCCAGGCCAGGATGGGGAACATTCGGGAATGAGGAGGAGAGGCGAACGGCTCCGTGACAAATGGAAAAGACTCAGCCACGCTTTGTGTGTTTATCTCGAGGCTAAGTGATCAGCGCAGTGTTTTTACAGTTTCGTGTCTCTGGTCAACATACAAAATATATTAAATGCTCCTAAAATATTGTTACATTAATCAAATGGGTGCATTTCCATGACTTGTCAGTTTGAATGTAATTTAAGAAGTGTTTGTTTGTATTTATTACAACCACAGAATTTTGGACGTTCATAGTGTTTTTCTTACATTTCTGACGTGACAAAGTATCTTAAGAGTAAATAGTTTATCTGTAAAATGGCTAATTGGTAATGGTATCACTTGTGTTTTTGTTTAAACTTCCGCATTGTATTCCATATGTTGTGTGCAGTGGTTGTTTATATATGAGGTGACATTCCCAATATAGGGTCCTTGAAATAACCTAAATTAAATTTTCTGAAGAAAGAATTAACTGCAAATAAAAGTTCAAGGTGAAGGTGACGCTGAACGACTGGAACGGAGCAAAAAACACTCGACGTTTCTGCGATGTTTAGAGGAAATATTTGGGACTCTGCTATTTCATAATTGACCTTCCTAGGTAATTGTGCAGTGCTGCTGTGACAGATTTTGTTAGACCACTACACTTTTCATCTCGGCATCTTGTGCAGAAGGCAGGCATCTTGTGGCCATTACTGTGCCTCAGGTGAATGGTGTCAACACTAAACCCTTGGTTCACGAGAGAGGCCGCGGCGTGTGCTTCTGTAGTGTGTCCTGTGGTCTGTTTTTACATCCAGATGGGTCCTTCCATCATGCGGGGGGGGGGGGGGGGGGGGGTTTTGGACAAAATTTTAACAGTGAGTGTGTGGAACATTGTGACAAATGACCCACAGCTGCAGCCAAATTTTTATATGCGAATTTCAAAC